>JAPQRQ010000007.1:32833388-32867309 GCA_037367365.1 Apogon talboti
CCCCCCCCCCCCCCCCCCCCGATGTCAAATAGAGCTTTTATTGTTTCATGGGCGACTTCAGACAGGCGACTAGACCCACTGGCTAAGATGAAGTTTATTCTCAAAAGAAAATCACAAGTTCTAATTAAATGCTCTTGGTTCTGTGTGGCTACAGCACATGGTCAGAATCGATAAGAGTTCTTCAGGAAGGTCACTGGGTCATTTCTGGACACTTTAGATCAAGGACGTTCAAAACCGACCCACCAAAGGGTCCAATCCAGCCCGTGGGATGAATTTGAATGTTGAGATCTAATTGGTCTATATGTGGAACCTGAACTAAAATGAGTGTGACATATTTGATCTAAAGGGACCAGATGCTGTTTGATGACATTAAATCCTGCTATTAAGATATTTATGAGAAATTATATAAATGCAGCCTGTGATAGAGCTGCATGTATTAAATGAACCCACATCATCAGCTAGCTTGTTTCAAGATGGCTGCCCCCTTCTGGTGACAAAGTGAAAAACTACCTAGTTTCTTTATAAATCCAAGTAAATAACACGTCTAATCACAGTGTCATATATTGCCCCAAGTACGAAGAAAATAAACCACCGCAATACTGCTTATTGGTTTCACCAACTTTACTTCCTGAGCTTTTAACAATTTCTACAACAGCCAAAAAGTTGTCCAACAAAGCCCAGTTGACCATTTTCTGCACTGGAGGCTAATCTCTAACTGTTCGGAACAACCTGAGAAGATTAGCCTAGAAAAACCACTGGCCTTGTTTAAATCATCCTACTTTCATCATCTGATATTTTCCTAAATGTCCTCAAACCAGTATTTTCTTCTTTCTTATTTGTTCCCTCTTTAATGAACCTCAGTCTCATGAAGATTTACAACCAGAGTCTAAAGACATGTTAATCTGTTCTAATAAATGTGAAAAACTGTATTTTTGGAAGATATAGAGTAGCAGTTGGGCAGTTTGGTGTTTGTTACATTGAGTGCCAACCGTCTGTGCGAGTTACTGACTTATTTCTCCATCACTTTCAGTTATGGCGGCCTCTGTGTTTGGCTCGGGGATACAATTTGGAACTGTTACATTTTCTCACATGTCGACTGTGGAGCTAATTCACATCCATCAGACTCGGGGAATCTGACAGGCATCTGCCATCGGATCTACAATTCAATCAGCTCGTCATTTGAGGTGAGCGACGACGCCATAGGAGACGGACTGACAGCTCTGAGCACAACGTGGCAGCTGAGGACCGCATTTAGACAATAACACTGTACCTGTTCCATGGTAATGAGCCATCTCTTTGCAGGTTTTTAACAGCCTTTTGCTCTCTGCCCTTTTGTTCTAGGACCTTGCATTATGTGATAACTGGGTTAAAGTGACTCTGGAGGACAGTGGGAGGACAAGAGAGCATATTTAATGTCCAGGAGGCCTCAGATCTTCCCAGAAAGTGACCTACACCATTTCCATATGTCTGGCAGTGTTTCCTACAGCAACACTAATGCATGTTCGCACCCGACTACACAAACAGGTAGTGCATAAACAAGCACAGCCAGGCATGGCCTGCGGCTAGATTGTGTGAATGAATGATCTGAATAAGTACTTTTGATATGCAGCCCTGCTTGTACCCATTGAATACAAAACTGCTTTTGTACAGCGTACTATCGAGTTTATAGCTCTATGATTCGGTGTATTCTGTGTTGTTGGTTGCTACACATCATCATAATGATAGAAGGATACTGAGAGAAAGGATGAAAGCCATTCCTCCAGAGGGCTTTCACTCTTTTTTTTTTGCTCCACTGATCATCAAAGATCTCTGGCCTCTCTGTGCCTACTTTGCTGCCAGTTAGTGTGCAAACATGGCAGAACACCAGCACCTCTGGAACCAGGCAGGACCACCCACCATCAGCCTCCATTAGAGACAACGAGGCACGCAGTCAAGGTCTGAGTGGAGCTGTAATAACATTCACTACACTGACAATTTTCTTCTTTTGTGGTTCGACGACATCAGATTCCAGAGGGGAAAACAGAGAACCTTGGCTCGGTGAAACCCAGCTTTGTATTTCTGGCCCCTTCGCTCTGCAGTCCATCAATATTTGTGGGCATTAAAACCAAATCAATGTCTCCCGGACAGGAACTAATCCCTGTGGCCTCGTGCTTTGTCTGGGCACCACCACCTTTCATTATTCAACATCAATCCGCCACGGAGAGAATGAAAGGACCACAATCAGATTAGTGACAGGTACACTCCCTCAGATAACAGCATTAGCTCCTTAAAGACGTCTCCAGCTGCTGCCGATGGACATGCTCTCCATCCTCATCCGTCCTCCGTCGCCCTTCCCTTGCCGTGACCTCGCTTGAGTGACAAATGGATGACAAGTTTTTAAATGAAACATGTTCCTGCATGTTAGTTTCTCTCGGCCTGTAGGTGTGAGGATCTATTCTCCAGACAGCTGCATTCAGGAGCAGTCTAATTTCACCAAATATGTTCTCTTCTGCCTGCAGCTCTGATAATCCTCCTCTCCTTTCTTGGTAGGGAACCCTGAACAGGATTGACCTGTAGATTGGAGCCATCCTTCTCCAATCCCTCCTATTAGATCTCAACCTCAAGGCCTTCCTCATCAAAGGGGTGGTGGATTTCATCTGGCACTGGGCTGACACCCCATAGATTAGACCTCCTTCTTCTTCGCCTTCACCCTCCATCCGTCTCCCTCCCTCTCCCTTGTTTCTCTTCTTCAATTACTCTTCTCTGGCTAAGTGTCAATAAACTCACCGACTCTCACTTGCTATCTGATAGCAGCTCCAGCTCTTCTTCATCCTTGCACAACAGAGAAAATTATGCTGTATAAACCATTCCATTTCAATTTAATGAAACATTAACTTAAACAAGAGTTTTATTAGGGACTATTAAAATGCAATATGCCCTGACTGATATTTGAAAACTAGAGAGGAGGGTGTTGAGTTTATGATATAAAAGCTCATATAATCCAAATGGCTTTTCTGTACCCTCTAAACCCATTTCAAATAAAAAAACAAGATATTTCCCTTAAGAGCTGTTCTGCCGGCTTCAAGTCTAATAAAATAGTACCACTTTATCAATAAGAAGGTAAGGGAGGTGTAGAGGTAAAATGGATTAGTGTGGACAGGCCATCAGGGCTATAGATAAGTCTCCAAGAAGTGCTTAAAAGCCCTGAGAAATGCTTTCTGCTGTTATCTGGGAGGAGGGGGAATGGGGCCTATTGAATGTGATGGGCTCTGGCAGAAAATCAGTGGTCACTGAGCCACTAAAGCAAACCCCCAGATAATGGAATACAATACAAAACAAAAGCCGCTCTATAAAATCTGAATTGGACCAATTTTGTTTCCCTGTCTTGGGTTTTGCAGCGTTCGTCTGCAGGTATCTCACACATGGAGCTATGTTGACTGAGCGAGGAAATGAACCATTTGGTGAAAATATTGAAATTCACTGCTGAGGCTATTACGGAAATAGATGAACATGGACAAACTGTGTAACATCAGTACAATGCAAACTGGCAAACAACATGGTACCATTTAGATAAGTCGCATTAATAAAGTGTTCCCTCTGAAGCTACTGTTCAAAACTATTTAACTGAATAAATAAATATGCAAAAATATGGTTTAAACGTATATAAGACACACTATTAATGGAGCTACATGTAGTATTTATACATTAAAATAGTAAAAGAAAAATGAAATAAAACTAATATTAGAGTGTTAAGAAAGACCTTTGATATGACCTGAATTTCTCTGGTGGATGAGTAACATGTCATATATACAGATGATTTATCACAAGAAAAAAACAAAACATGAATATATAATGGATATGATATGAAGAGCACATGAATGAAATTAATCAAATGTGGATAAATAAAAAATGCATGGGGAAAAGTCACCATAGAAGTCATATCGTCATACGTCATGTCTTCAACATTTGATACAACTAATAATATTCATGTTTAACCCGTAAAGACCCAAACATTCACCATCAACCAAAACCATCTACTGATATAAACTGTCTAATACCTGTTGACCCACCAATCCTATCAATCCATGTAAATAATTGGTGTAAAATGCAGTTTGTCATCTTTCCATTTGGACATTCAAAAGCTCTGTAGTTGCCGTGGAAACACTGTCATCTTCTACAACATTGATTCACCAGTGAAATCCATGGAGTTGGATCAATGACAGTGAATGGACCCACTGTGTTTTGAGTTTACTCTGAGCTTTTATGAACATCTACATAGTAAATTAAATATAGCAAAATAGAAGCTGATTTTCAAAGAAAAATGGAAAATGCAGATGATAATGTCATAATAAATGGTGATAAATCACTTAAGAAAAGGTTAGATTTAGAGAATAATCCATTTGGAAGTCAACACAAAAGTAGTTCTGGGTCTTTAAGCGTTAAACTAGTGGGATTGCTTCTGTAACACATTTAGAAGGTAACCTGGTTAGTATCTGCTCGAAGTCATGAATTCTCCTCAAAAATGACACAGTCTCAACGTGTAGGATGTAGGACACAGGATAAAAAATCTGCTCTGTACCACACAAAGTGGGACACCTGGTCACCCTCGGCCTCTGCATCTGCAGGAAGTTCTGCATCGGTCTGAACGGTAACCTGAAAAGCCTAAACCTCCCACTCCAGTCTCAGGCGACTCCCTCCTAATGAACCTGATTAAGTGTCAGTCCCACTGAGATTGTAGCTGCAATTTGATCTTTTGCACCGAGCTGGCTGAGAGTCGATATGTGCAAACACTTTGTTTTCTCCCCAGAACAGCAGGTGAGGCCCCAAAGAGATTCCAGGTGGAGCGGCAGCACCCAAGGGGCCTCACCAGCTGCCTCGCCAATCTGCATCGTACAGGAGTGTGCCTCCGCCGTTTACCTGTTGACACAGTGGATGTCTGGAGACAGGTCATAAAAACACATTAGATCTGCTTCAGCGCTCCTCCATCATAATAACTGTCATCGGAAATGTTTGGAACACTTCATGTTTGGTCGCTGCTTAAGCTGTTGTAATCATAAACTCCTCAAGGTAAAAAAAAAAAAAAAATCCAGCAAAATGACTTTAAACTGCAGGACATTCTCAAGTTTAATGAACTGGATTTCCTTCAGGACTGTGTGTAATTCATTGAATAAAGAGACAAGGATTAGCCTGATTATTGTTTAACTCTTGGCAAAGAAAAATACCCTAAATATATTCAACAGCGTGTTGACAGAGCAGCTAAAGCAGAGGTGTCAGAGTACGGCCTGTGGGCTACAACCAGCCCACCAAAGGGTCCAATACGGCTCACAGGGTGCATTTATTAAGTGCAAAAATTACACTGAAAATATTAACAGTCAAGGGTGTCAAACTCATTTTAGTTCAGGGGTCACATACAGACCAATTTGATCTCAAGAGGATCAGACAAGTAAAATACTAGCATAATAACCTATACATTTTTGACAAGTCCAAATTTTTTTCTTGTGAATGATCTAAACAACCATGAACAACCTGAACATTCTTTCGAAAAATAAGTGAAATTTTAACAATATCCTGCCTGTTACTACATGTTTTGTTCCTTTGTAGATCCACTGTGATCTGTAAGTTGTAATGTACATGTCTAAATGATGAACTGAGGCATAATATTGTCAAAATTGCACTTTTACGCTTTTGCATGAAAACGAGAAAGATTCGGAGTTATTATTTATAGGTTATTATGCTATTATTTTACCGGTCTGACCCATTTGAGATGAAATTGGGCCGAATGTGGCCCCAGAACTACAATGCTTTTGACACTTCTGAGCTAAAGACAAGTGCACTTAAACGAATCCCTGATTTTAAAGGTTAAGTGAAAAATTTAAACCACACACAAACCAAAACTTACTCTCACAACTGTAGCCGAATGTGTCCAAAAACAAGCAGGTACAAGTGTTTTCCAATACACTCATCCCTCACAAACAAAAATCTTTAATCTCATTTTATTCAGATGGACTTTATTCCACCACCAAAAACTGTCTGATAAATGTAATATCCCTCCCAAGTGAATTAAAAAGCAGAGAAAACCCCTACGACGAGCCAATCGCGTCTCTGTGAAGCTTCTCAAAAGTTTATCCAACACATTGAAGACTAATTGTCAGTGCACAGGGTGATTTTCTTGGCATATGGATTTTCTTTGAGCTCCATAACTGTTCACTCGACTTTGAAATTAAAAACTTATATTACACCACAGACCGTGTTGTGCACGCCAGCGAAGCCATCTGTTCTGGCTAATCTTGCTTAAAATACTCAGAAAACACTTTACTGATTGCAATTATAAACCACTAGTAACTGAAAAGCTTTGTGTTATTATTATTTTTTTCTCTCTCTCTCTCTGGGTTGTGTTCTGTTTTTACCTCAACAGATGCTCACGTTCAAGTGGAAAAAGGCAGAAAGATCCACACATTCACGCTATGGAGAAATAACAGATGAAGGAGACGTCTTGACGGGGAGTAACTATAATAAGGCCTGGCATTCCTTCAGTATTGTATTTGCAGTTGTATTACATCAGAGGAGGGACTGGCAAAGCTCCATAATCCAGACTAATGAGCTGTGTCTTTGGCTCTGTTGATACACAGTGAAAAGGCCCCGTAGAAGAGTCCTGATATGGACTAAACATGTCATCCCGACTGCTCGTCTGTGCCTGTCGCTACGTCTCAGTGTCACCGCCGCGTTTGACTGCGGCGCTTTCTTATTATGGTGGAGGAGAAGCTGCTAATGCACAGAGTATGAGACACATAGAGGAGAAAAGAGACACCAAGACGGTCGATATGGATTTCTACGTGATTCGTATAATCTCCTCCGCTGACAGGAAGCTAAATAAAATACACTGTCGGTGAATATCACGAGTAGTTGACAAAAACCCAGAAGGAAAGAATGGAAGTTGGAATTCAGCAAAATATGACCAGGAAACTACCAAGTTTAGCATCAGGTATTGTTGTGATTCCATGAAGCCCTGCTGATGTACACAATACTTCAGTAAAGTATATCAAGTACACAATGTAGTCACAACACAACAGAATAGAATAGAACAGAACATAATAGAATACAATAGAACTGAATAGAACAGAACAGAATAGAATAGAATAAAACAGAATAGAACATGGCAGAAAAGAACAGAATATAATAGAATAGAACACAACACAACACAACACAACATAATACAACAGAATAGAATCCAATAGAATAGAAGACAACAGAAGAATAGAACAGAATAGAACATAACACAACACAATAGAATAGAAGAGAACACAACAGAATAGGATATAACAGAACACAACACAACACAACACAATAGAATAGAATAGAATTGAATAGAATAGAATAGAGAAACAACTACATTACAAGAGGCACCAGGCGTAGTCAATGATAACTTCTGCATTCAGATTCAACTGATTAATATTGTCAACAGACGGTATAAAACTATCAGTCCCAAACTAAGGGTCAAGTGTCAAGTGAAATACATGGTAATAATATTGTGTAAATTCATTTTCCTAACTCAGATAGAAGAAACGTTCAGAAACTTTGCCCTCAACAGTTATATGAAATGCAGAAGAGAAGCATCGGGGGGGCAGATGTATCACTATCCCCTCAACTCATCTGTGCTTCTTCTAACTGCCCCTATGACCATGCACTGACCCTGAAACACCTGAAAATTATAGGTCAACAGTGGTGTCAAAACTTGACCCATCGACCCCAAAAATGAGAGTCAAGGTCAACGCCCAAAGAACTCAACCAAGAGCTTCACAAGTTGCACCTAAATACCAAACATCAAGTTTAGATGATTTGTTTAAGAGTAATGGTGTTGACACGGATGGATGGACAGACAGACGGATGCCAAAGGGAAAGACAACAAAGGGTTCAAAAGACTTTCAGAAAATGTGTTTTGGCAGCAGAAAAAGCAGTGACTTGAGTTTTATTTTTTAATATCGGTTGTCGTCTGAATTATTTAAGTTACCTTGCCTGTGTGTTCTTGCTCACTGTATGGGATGTTTTGATGCTTCAGCAAATTTATAAAACATTGTTTTGATGATGGAAGAGTCTGTAAAATTGCAGACATGATGATAATTCATGAGTCTCAAAGACACACTTCATTTGTATTTAGGGTCTTGAACAGAGTAAGATTGGGAATCATTGGTATAAAAGTCCAATTAATTTCCACCAAAACAGATTTTTAGGTATTAGTAGAAGTTGGTGGTGATATTGGCTTCTAGACTAGAGTTATTGAATTTGAGAGAATTTAGTGCAAAAGATAAAAACTTAATCACTTATGTTCGGTTCCACATTTAGGAAATACTTCCAAGGGTATTGGTCAGCGAGTCAGATTTTTTAATATTTAGGTTTGCATTAGTTTGCCTCAATTCAAAGTCATCCAGTTTCTAATAAAAGTTATGTTTTCAGACATTAACAGGCTGTCAGATTTCTCCTGCTCCAAACTACTTCCTTCAAAAACCAATCATTAATTAACATCTACTACTCCTGCATAGATTCTACAGAGGCAGGTTTACATCCATTGGTCATGTAAAACTGATATAATAATCTGTATTATCTATTTTTATTGTGTTTGGAAATATTAAACTGGTGAAAAGGACTGGATTGGTTAGGGAATATAATACAGCGTTATAACCACAAAACAGATCATTTTTGTCTACTCTGTAAATCATGTTAATTACAGTCTAAACATACAGCAGAAAACATCAGAAACAATACTAGAATGTTTCCTATAAATGTCAGGTCTGTCTTTCACAGTCATTCCTTGGTTTTAATGTGGATATAAATATTTTCATGTTATTCCCATTTGATTGAGATAAAAGCAGCTGAAGACAGAAATAAACTGAGCCGTGCAAACTTAATGGACAAGGGCACGTTTTATGGCGGCAGTTTTGCTCCTGTGACTCAGAGAAGATGCCGGCGGAGTGAATCATTGGCACACCTTATATTTTAATATGACAACTCAGACCTGATTGGATCTGGAAGCTCCTACAAAATAAATATGAGAGTCACCTGCATCCTACAAAATGAGAATATTCCACTTCTGAACCCACACCTGAACACAGCAGGATAAAATACAGTCAAATAAAGACGGGACGGCGAGAACTCCGCACAAGTATCTTAACTAAATTCTCAGGATGGACCTAATGGTTTCTAGCAAGTATTAAATCCCTTTGTGTGTGAACTTAGACCATATAACATGAAAATATTCCTCCACTTACAAAGGGTGTTTTTGGTAGAGACTTGAAAACCAATAATTTCTCGCCCTGAGCATTAATACGAACACAAACAGAATCCATCATGAAAATGACTCTGCAATTGCAAAGAGGCATTCCCTGTGTGCTGCACACAACAATGGGCTAACAATGGATCAAACCCCTGTGAAAATAAAAGGCTTTTCTGTGAAAAAAGCAAACGTTGTTATGAGGAGAGGAGGCCAAACGCTATCTCTTTGTATTTTATTTCATATTACCCAGAGGAACACTACAAAAGAGATGACCCACTGGTGCATATGGAATTCAAAGGCTGCATGTGACAGAGCAGAGGCATGTTCCCGTGGCCTATTCAGCATTTTAATAAGGGAACTCGGTGGGACATAGAGATGGGCATGAGGGGAGGCGGGGCCGGGTGGCTCTTATCTAAACAGTCATCCACAAATATATGCAGATAACAGGGCTACATGTTTGTGACCTCTTTACAACAGGGGATATCAGGCGTCCCGGCTCCAGGAGAAAATCACATGCTGAATCCAGCTGTGCATGAGAACCAGCTGCTGTATATCAGCTGCTGATGCTGCACAAGATCAGCAGTGATGGAAAGAAAAAGAGCATGTGTGTCACCTAGAGGTCGACCAATATAATAATGAATAATAATTTGATTAGTCAGCTGATAGAGCCGCGTATCCAGACTGATCTCCACACTTCGTTAACTCTGTTCCAGTGTCATAGATAAATTTGGCACCATCTACCAGCGCTCTGGAATAGGACTAAAAGCTGGTTCTTGGTTGTTCATGAAGGCACACACTGTGTTATTAAAATGACTAAATTCTTACACAACGAAGTGATAAAATGTCTTGCACAACTTTAATTGTGTAGTTGCAGCTTAGAAGTTGTTCTTTAATGTAGTGAGGAGGGTTTTCAATGTGATAATACATAAATAGACGAAAGACGGAGAATGAAAGTTCTGCTTAATATTCAGCCTTATTAATCTCAAAATAAAAGTACAAGAACCATTTTTACTACACCTTCATAAAACCCACATTAATATGGGGGATGTTTAAGCAAATTATATCTACTAAATGTAAAAAACTGTTGTAATCTTGTTAAAACAAACCACTTTTTACGAACGTTTCCTAAAAAACAGTACACAGACTCGTACAATAATTCATCACCTCTCCTCCGCTCACTAAACGAACAGAGGAGGTGAAGTCTCAACAGTTTGTTTGTAAACAAAAACATAATGTTCCATAAGTGTCATACAAATAGAAATGTTATATGTAGGGGAAATGATAAAACAAACAAATACAAGAATGGCTGATAAATCAACTACAACAGGAGACTGGAGACTGTTTTTATAACTGTATTTCTGTTCATAGATGTTCAGGTGTTTATAGACGAACACTAACTGCACTTACATCCATCAAACTTTACTCACTGAACCTTTAACTGTCTCTTTGTGAGTCTGGAAAATTATTCTACTTCTGCACATAAAGAAATGCTTTTAAACCCTCCTGAAATACATCAAGACGGAGCTGAAAATGCCTGCTTTTCTGAGTTCATGATAAGGTGAGACAGAAGATGATCTTATAGAATATGATGCTTCACTGTGGTTACATTATCAATAGTTTACAAAGTCACTGCCATTAGCTCAACCTGAAACAACTACAGCAAAAATATCAATATAATACAACCATGTAATCAATCTGATTAATCATATATCCAGGTTTGACTTGTATTTGTGGTGAGTGTTCATCAATATGCACTAGTATTTTGACACTGCAGTATTTTGACGTCCTCAAAGAACCTGAATATTTGTTCCGGACCACCAGCACATTAATATTTATCTTAATAAACCTCCTCTGGGTGAGTTTACAGACCCACTCTGAATGCTTGAGGCTGTGATCGTATCATTGGATGCTCTACCATCTGAAGAACCTTAACTCAGTGGATTATTTCCAGATTCAATGTGACGGTAACGCAATTCAGTCACACCTAAAAACACATGTGAATACAAATATTCTGTACATCTCACAAACCGTTGGAGCTGCAGAAATGTTAAGTCATAAAAGGCTCTGAATCATGCAGGAGAAATGTAGACGTTGAGTAGACGAAGCGATGGCAGGTTGTGGTTGTCAGCGCCGTGCCTCCAGGCCATTACCATCCATTTCAGATATGAATGTCTTATTAAAAGCCAGCGTGAGACTTTTCATGCAATTAAGATGGCTATTGAGATGGCGTGTTAATATTTGAATAGACCTGTGCTTATACATGCTGCCTCAATGATTTGCAGTTCACCGTACGTTCCTCCAATAACCTACGGACTATATTTCATTTTTTCTTGTGTGATATGCAAATCATAATTTTGGGACTGGCTTCACCTCTGACAGTAGCTCCCTGAGCAATCTGTAGCCAAGATTAATATTCATGTTTCTTCATCAACGTTAGAGTCCAATCACCACAACTGTTTCAGAGTGAGTCATCTAGTAGCAACACCAACTAAAACTCACACAACTCAGAATATTAAATATCAGCCGTTACTACACAACATGTTTCTGACAGCTTTAATTAATCAGTTTTTTACTCTGACTTAATTTACTCTGAGCTTTAATGAACAGCCACATGATCAGTAAATTAAAAATAGGAAAATGTCTGATTCTGCAGAAGACAATACTAAAATAAATGATGATGAATCACTTATAGGGCAGGTTAAACATAGAAAACAATCATTTGGAAGCAGTTTGAGAACTTGTTGGGCACATATATTTAACAGCATACATGTAAAATCAACCTCCCTGAGTGAAATATCACTTAAAGATTATCGAATCAGACTAAAGCATGTTCTGACGAGCTTATTACATGCAACCAAACCTAACGTGACAGCAAAGACCTTAAGCGCCATCCTCATTAAGCCTTAACAACATCTGTAGGTGAGCATATGTCCTCTAAGTTTCCCAGTTGATCTCAATAATGTATACAGAAGTGAAAAAGCATTTACATAAAACCCAT
This sequence comes from Apogon talboti, assembly GCA_037367365.1. Taxonomy (NCBI): domain Eukaryota; kingdom Metazoa; phylum Chordata; class Actinopteri; order Kurtiformes; family Apogonidae; genus Apogon; species Apogon talboti. The sequence continues at coordinate 32,845,634 of JAPQRQ010000007.1, forward strand.
GTAGGATCAGGTAAAATAGCTGGTAGGCAGTGGGAGCAGCTCCTTTTCTCCCTCCTTATGAATATTAATCACCACATGATCGCCGGCCCGGTGCTTTCCCTAATAAGGATGGCCATCCTTGTCGGAGGACTGCGGGATCAAAATAGCACATGCTTCGGACTTTCCGTGACCTTGGTAAATTAACATGCGGAGAGCAGAGGGCACGGCGCCGCGCACATTTAAAAAAAAAAAAAAAAAAACCTGCCTCGTGTTTTGAGCCGATGCAAGACTGAGCAGCTGGAAGAAGCGAATGCATTAAAACTACCACATATTCCTGAGAGATGAAGGCGAATTCTGGCTGATGAATATGCAATGTGCAGTTTAAGGGAAGATTTCTGGGCGGCGACGCATGGGGAAATCTGAGAGAGAATACAGAGCATGCATTCTGTATGTCTGCTAGATGAATTGTTATGAAACAGGAGTCAATTTAGTTCATGCTGAAAGGCAAGGAAGTCAGGAGAGGATTTTACGTCTCGCAATTTAATATCACAGCAGAATACACAGTATATTATAGACAGCGTTATACAGTGCATTATAGTCTCATATAGGGTTTATGTCACTGCTAAACAAAGGCTTTGTTTCAGCATAGACATAGAGTCACACCCTGAACTTCTGTCAGTTGTATATTAACATGCAAGGCCATGTCAAGGACCTGAATAAATTATGCAGAAAAAGTTAAAGGCCCTCTTTCCCATTATGCATGAAAGAAATGGACTTTATTAAAAACAGGGCAACTATTTGACATCCAAGTCAAAGAAATAAATGACTTTACACAAAACTTAACGTTGAGTAATAATCACATAAAATAATATAATAAAACTATTGTTGTCACCTGTGGTGTAATCTGAGAGTTAATGGACACTAATGAATAGGGCTGGGAATCTCAGGGTACCTCACAATACAATACGATAGGATACACGATGCATGGCTCAATATCTCGATATAGCAATACTGCGATTATCGATATACCATCTACGTTCCTCCAAGTGGTTGCATTTGAATGTTTCCCGAGTTCTGACAGACTTTGGAAAAACAGTATTTTCCTACAGTGCTCCATGGTCATGGAATAATCTTCAAAAAACTTTAAAACTACATACACTCATTTCTGTTAATGATTTTACAAGTATCATGGGGAATACAGTGAAGGAGGAATGTCACTGTTTCTCTTGATGTCATTACAGTTGAATAACTGTATTGTATTTTATTGTTTTATAGTTTATTGTGTATCATGTATGTGTTTTGTATTGTTTGGACTTTGCATGGCTGCTACCTTGGCCAGGTCTCCCTTGTAAAAGGGATTTCTAATCTCAATGGGACTTCCTGGTTAAATAAAGGAAATAAATAAATAAATAAATAGCTCAGCTGGTGAGATACAAACTATAACCTATACAACAATTTGAGTTATTTCCTAGTATTTTGAGGATAAATAATAAACCAAAGTAGGAATGTAATGTAATAATGGCTGTTCTGATGGTAAATTCATACTGGTGGCTGAGTCACTATTATTAAACTATTAAGACGATAAAACACAAGAATATAAATCCAGTAGACTGTGAACAGTGAAGTCAGGTCTTTCTGAATTCTGTCACGTTTACAGAGGACCAGGCAGGTATTCAATAACTGTTCAGGTCTTTGTCCTGGCAGAGGCTCCTCCATCTCAGTGTTATCTCCCCTCAGTACATCTCCGATCACAACCCACTAACAAGATACCAGGAGTCCTGCACATGCATAATGCGCCGCTGAATGAGGGATTCTACACAACGCCGGTAATTAAAACACCACAACACAAAAAGAACAAACAAACAGCTGTGTAGCGGATCATAAATATTTTCAGGCCCGTCTTAGCATGCTAATTTCCACAGGGATCACATTTCAATTTTATCGCTCCATTTCATTTCCTACCTGCAGCTCCCTTCCCCCCCAACGAGACGCAGTGTCACTTCTTTAGAGTTTCTTTACCTGTGGCAATCTGTTCCACGGTGCTGAGATTACAGACAGGCCTAATTAAAGCTGGTGTTATATTTATAGAATTAGCGGTGTATTAATTAGAACAGAACAAGCCGAGGGAATGTACAGCGGGCAGACAGACGAGGAAAGTAAACATGTTTTATCACACTGCACTTTCATCTGTGGACACGGGAAACGCCAACTGTATTCACAAAGCATGTTCATCCATCACTCTTCAAATGTCCCTAATGAGACGTCTCTACAAACACGGATAAATGGAAGAGGCTAACGGCGTCTGATTTCAGACGTCACCGCTGTCGGGTCAACATCGAGAATAATTAAAGATGACCGATTGTTCGACCAGTTGTTGTTACAGTTTTGTTTTTGCCTGTTGTTTGTTTCTGTTTCAGGGTCTGTATCAGTGTTTGTTCATGTATAACCTTGTCCTGTTCTCCCATCAGGTAACATCCGTACAGTAATAAAATAACAAAATCCAGCCAATAGGGAGGATTGATCTGAGGGTCAAAACCCTCGTAGATCAAAACTGTCAAGCAACTCGTGGCACCTATTCACTCATATTTGAGGCCAAACTGCTGATCAGGACAGGGGAAAAAAGCAAAATACGAAAAAACAATGAAATCGACTGAAATTTATCCCCAAGTTTCAAGGAAAAAACATCCATATCAGACATCAGCAATGTGTTTCAGTATTCTCCTGCTTCACTGGAGGGATACATGCATGTCTGTTGTCAGAATAAAAATTAGCATTATCGGAAAACCATTATATAAACCAGTAGGTTCAACTCAAACTGTTACAGCTGCAGCTTTAGAGAGTATTTATAGGCTAAAACAGGGGTGTCCATCATATGACCCATGGGCCAAACTGGCCCGCCAAAGGGTCCAATGTGGCCCAAAAGATGAATTTATGAAATGCAAATATTACACTGATGACATGTTATTCACATTAAAAAAAAATAAAAAATAGGTAGTAAACATTTCCCTTAATGTAATTTTACTTTTTTTCCTCTATATCCAGCATAATCTTACAAACTGAACCTTTAATCACTGTGATAGACAGTTGTTTTTGTTACCTGTCAGTCAATGACATTTTCATGGTGTACAATACCATCAACAATAAAGAGAACAGAAAAGCAGGAGTTGCCACGTCACTATGTTCTGTCATTTCGCCTGTAGTGGGATGTGGATTTGAGCTTTAAAGTCTAAAGTCTATGCTCCATTAACCAACGGACCACATCAGCTCCAATCATCTCAACACTTACTGTGAAGCCAATAAAGCCAGATTGAATTGTGTTTTCCAAAAAGGCAGCCAAGTGAAAAAGAGCCTCGCTCTCAGAATTCGACGGCCGCATCGATTTTGCACCGGGGTCACTTCTATCCCGCTATCAGGTAAAGCATGCTAGAAGATCTGAAGCAGACAATGGACCAATAGGAGGTCTGATTTTTACTGACAACAGCCTCTATTGAATTTCTTATCGATATCTGTATCAAACAAAATCATTGTTCTGCCTCCGTCGAGCGGCCATTCTTTATTAAAACCTACTTGGGATCAGCACCAACATCGACAGAGAGAATGGATGCACTTATTACATGTATTATCTGGTGTTTGTCCTCTGAATGAGGCACCGTTGAAGCCGAGCGGGGAGGAGAAGGCGAGGAGTTTATTGGCTTTAGCAAGGTCAGAGTGGGAGAGAGGGGAGGAAAAGTGCTGGGCCAGCACAATGGGCCTTTATTTTGTTGGGTCAGGCAGTGCAGGCGATTAAGCTGTCAGCCAATGGGGGACACTATTGATTTGATTGTGGACGAGGGGCTACACCTCCTGCTGTTTTAATTTATTAGCCGGCAGCAATTTGATTTGATAGTAAGTAGGTTTAGTAATGAGAGGGTGATCACTACAGTCTGCATGGCGGCCCTTGGAGTTCAGGCGTCCTCCGGCGTCCCTTCAGACTCTTTACACTGACAGCTTTTGGGCACAGTCGACGTTTTATTGGCATGCTGTATGCGCTGTTTCCTTGCAGGTAATTTGATATGATACTCGTTGAATACAATATATCATTTTGACTGCCACAATGGGGCCATCTGCACAAGATCTCTATTCATATTGACAGACAGGGGAAATTGAGAAGAATTGAGCCAAGCAAAGGGAATCTGAAGTAGTCTGTAAAAGTGTAATTGGGTGGGCCGCTCCAATAGCGAGAGGGGGAATTACAGGGTCATGGACTGTAACAGCCCTCAGCCCAGCCAGTCGGAGGAAATGACTGTGTATTTTACACAGCGGTTTCATAAAGCGTCAGTGAGCAGAGCTGCTTCTGTGCATTCACAGGAACTGGAGCTTTCTGAACAGGAGCCATGAATGCAGAGAATCTACACTTTAGATTATCTACAGTACAACATCTTCACCGGAGATTCATGAACACATCAACAGCCAAAACAAATTATTATTTCTATAGATTTTAATTAAGTATTTTCTAACAGGTCAAATATTCTATTTTACAGTAAAGCCTCAGTGCTTGATAATTTTTTGTATCACTGGCAACACAAACATATTGTACTTCACGTGTCTGAGAGGACATGAGACTTGTGCATCTACTGTGTTTTCAGGCTGTAGAAAATAAACCATGTGACACCCAGATTGAGTAAAATCACAGTTGCTTTCAGACAGGTAAGGGGTAAAATTTGTGATTGACATCTATAATCACCAATCATTGATTAAATTCAGTCAGACAGAAACTGAACGTGACTATTATCAACACTTGGAACTTGGAAAAGTGGTTTCACATTCCTGTAACACCATAAAACAATGCCAAGTTCATTTATATTGATATTTAGTCTTTATAGGGCTGTTTTCAAGTTCATGTGTTTTTCCTCCTGATTTCAGCTCCTGCAGCTTTAAGACTCATTATTGATGGAGTAAATCCATTCATTCTTTCATTAAAAGCTTTACTTAGTCCTTAAATTCACTGAGGTTTTCCTCATTCACAACAATGTTAAGACACGGACATTTACAGGAACAAAAGTTAAAAATGTTCCAGTAAATAAAAGCACTGAAAGCTGTTGTAGACTGAGGTCTGAGTTTGAAATCATTAAAACAAAACAATAGCCAAACTGCAAACTGTTAGTGTCACAGCATAATTGGCTGAGTCATGTTTTTTTTCAGAATGGAGCCATTGATGCAAAATGGAGCAGCAGTATTAAGAGAGTAGTGTTAAACAGATATTACAATATAAATAGGACTTAGGGAATTATGCCATGAGGCTAATGAAATCCATTCCTATCAATAAAATATAAAGGACCACAGTATTGCTCAATTAGGAAAGGGTTAAGTGTTAAGTGATTGATTTACAAAACATTTGCTGATTTCAAATGTTTAATACCTGCTGATATACATATAAACAACTGGTGTAAAATGCAGTCTGTCGTCTTTTCATGGTCGTCAGATATGACCCATTTGGACATTCAGAGGCTCTGTAGTGAACGTGGAAACACCGCCATCTTCTACATTAATTCACCAGTAAAACCCATGGAGTTGGATCAATGACAGTGGATGGACACACTTGGTCGACTTGGTCAGTAAATGATATATTTTTCTGGAATAGGCACTTTATCTTCAGTTTTCTCTGTTTTGATATAATAACCTTGGAATTTACTCTGAGCTTTAATGAACATCTACATGATCAGTGAATTTTATAAAGGATTTTTACTGAAAAAATGCAAAATACAGAGAAAAATATTAGAATAAATGGTGATAAATCACATGGCTACATATTTGTAAGAGGAGACTATTTCTATGCATGCACCGACTAAAGTTAAAACAGTAAAATTGTTTGCCTTACATGTATTTTGTCTTTTTTACATTTAAAGCCAATTGAAATTTTAACGAGTACTGTGCAAACTGTTTATAAGGTTGTAAATCTTACACTTAACCAACCAAAAGTAGTCAGTGCATTAGAGGTTTGATAATACTGGCATCACAACCTGTAGAGATAGTAAATTGAGTTGATTGTTCTTTTGTTGTAAATATATAGTTCAGTTTCTGTGGGACTGTCTCTGGAGTCTGTATGTTTGTGTCATCTGTAAAATCATCACTTTCATCATCATCCCCGTCCTTGGTTTTCCCACTTGGCCGTGGTCCATCTTTCCATAGATGACTTACGGGCAGACGTCGCAGACAAACGGACAACGCTGTCGTTTGAGTCGTTAAGGTGGTAAATCCTCTGCTGCCCCTTCGCCCCATCATCTTAGAGAGGGGCAATTAATCCACATCATTTTATGAGTGAGATCACAAATGAATATGACATTTAACGTCAGCTTATTAGCTTTTTATGATGTCATTGAAATTAAAAATTCCACACATTTTGAGGCGACGAATTAAAGCTCTTAGGTTAAGCTCATGGTCTCGTAGTGGGGTTAACCATCAGGGATGAGTCGTCGCTCGCCGTCTGCCCCGGCTATAATTCTTTCAACCCAGTGAACTTCAGCCACAATTTAAGCTCACTTAAAATAGAACTGTCAGTGTAAATTGTCCTCCACAGCTGAGTCACCTCCTGCTTCTCTTTTCATTAAAAACAGGTAGTGTATCTGACCAATTTGGCCTGACTTGCCTGTGAGTTGTTCATTTAGGCGGCTCGGTGTTTCTCAGAGCGGCGCCCTGTTGGCTTTGTCCTGACAGAGTAAGAGGAGAGTGGCCACCGAAAGGCCACAGCTCCAATTACACACAGCCTCTGCGCCTTAAATGTCAGGCTACTTTGCATTACCCAAAGTGCAGTGGCATTCAGCGGGTATTAGCCCCACTCCAGCCACATCTGTCACATTGTTTCATGAGACTCCTCGAGCAAAAAGCACATGATTGTCGAGTGGCTTCCAGCTATCCGAACCCACCCTCGGCTCCGAATTTTACACTTCACGTTTTAATGAGGTTTGGTGCCTATGAATACAGTCCAACGCAAAGTCGAATGAAATAACAATTAAGTAGTCTGCGTTGCTTTTATGAGGATGTATGGTTGGAGAATGTCCTCTCGGCAGCTTTTGTAATTGCATCAGAGCGAAGATTCATGAGCCGTCTTTTGAACGCCGTTGGTTCATTGGCTGCATTGCCACCCAGGGCCCTTCAGCCTTTCCCATTAGAGGCTCCACAGGCTTGACAATTTAGATGCTTTGTCGATCATTAAGAGGGGGGACACAGAGCTTCCCAGCTCTAATTAAACCTTGATTAGAAAATTGCTCTACCGCAGACACGGCAGAGAACAGAGCGTGTGGCGGGGGATGGAGAGGTGGCGGCGGTTGGCCTCTAAATGCTCAGGTGGTGTTTCCAGAACAGGCCTTGGTCAAAAATCAGTGACACGGCACTGAACTAGTCTGCAAAGATTAACAAATTACACCTCAACCAGTAATCTTGATTGTAACTGGATTCTTTTAGCAGTTTTAACGGTTTTAGTCCTGTGGATCAGCTCCTGACTAATCTCTATAAAAAAAACACTACACCAAATAAACTTTGTCTTCTTAAACTTTACATAAATAATCAACCTATGACCACATGACCATATTAATCTGTCAGTAATCAGCATCTGAACTGGGCCCAGAACCAACTACTCCCAATGGCTTGGCCTTTTTTCTGTTTCCATTACATGAAAACAACGTAATCGAAAATAATGTGACACTAAACATGATGCAAAACCAAAATAGAAAAACAAACCTCACATCATTATTTAACATCTGAAATGGATTCTAACTAGTGAACACTGTAGCATTTCACATATTTTTCTTGTATTGAATCTCAACTTCTAAATACAATATTCTTTCTATGGAAATTGTGTTTTTATTTCTAACATCATATTGATGCCTATACATGAGTTTATGTGATTTTTATGTTTAATTCTTTCTAAGGGACATATCTGTGCAAGACCTTTTAGCCTCTAACCTGTCCTGCACAATTTTTCCAAGATTTTGTTTAAAAAATAAATAAATAAATAAAAAGTTTGACACAACTACAACTAAACTAATCACAGATTAGTTGATCCAGAATCTGCACGTATTCATATGTCATCATGTCAAAATATGGGACATCAAGTTCTCTAAAAACATAAGAAAATTCTCTACTAGGCTCTATCTTAATAAATTTACGTCAGATTTTAGTCTAAATGGTTAAATTCTCACCAGAAAAAAGTCTTAACACAGTTTTATTATGTCAAGTAAAGCTTGCTTTTCCATCAATGTTGTTTAATTTGTCACTGAAAATGAAGTCACATTATGTTTATGTTGCGTTGCTACAACAATTAGCCACGCTGAGAGGTTACTATACCTGCAGGAGAAATGCAATTGTGTTTTATTGTGCTCTAAGTGTCTGTGTTCTAATTGTCTGTCTGCCCTAATGTGTATGTTTTAATTATTTATTTTGCATTTTACACTTATACTATAGTATACAGTATAATTCATCCTTCCTTCATTGACAAACAAGAAACTATCCAGGAAACTAATGAAGAATTTGCAAACCATATTCTAAATCTATGCAAACATTTACATTATAAAACCCAGAAAAACTGCAGTTATGATGTGGCTTCTACAGAATTATTTTGTTTTCCAGCAGTTAACATTTTCAGGTTTTACACAGCATAAAGATTTGTGCAATTAAAATCCCCAGCTGTGCTCTTTCTAGTTTTAAAGCTTTAAAAGGCCTCAGATCAACAGTCCAACCTCTGCTGATCCTCCATGTTTAAGTATTCTGAATGAGTCCCTCCTTCACACTCCACCACCGAGAAGGTGAATAAAAAGAGACACCTTAGCCCTGAATTGTTCCTCTCACTGTTTTGTGTCTGTGAAAAAGGCAGCTTTTCTCATTGCCATTCCTGCTACACCCTGCATTCAGTTTCAATGAAAAAACAAGCTGTAAGAGAGGAGACGTGTGGAGGGCTTCCCTCTGTGGTGACGGCAAACGTTCACCCTGCTGCACCGTCCTTGAGGAGGGAGACATGTAAAGACACGTTAAGGATAAAACAGACTTTTTTTCGACATCTTCTCTGCGTTTCTTCAGCGTCACTCTGGAGGATTTTTCCCAGGAGTCACTCCATCCTCGTTACTGCCCAGGTCTGACCTTTCAAATCCACATCACATACAGACTCATCTCACGACCGACCCCATCTTTCATCCAACATCTGGTCCTACAGTCATCCTACTTTTTCACCCTCTCACAAACCACTTGACGTTTTAAAGTGGACGCAGCGCTTTGGTGACCTTTTGAGATTCGCTGCTAAGCTACACAGCACATCGACTTTCATCTGCCATTCGTCACCTTGTGGATGTGCATTTCATATTGTGGAGTGGTTTTGTGGAATGAAATGGAACAACACATCAGTGTGAAAACATCACAAAATTTAAGACGATGTATAAAAACCTTGTAACCTAGTAAGAAAGTAATAGTTATTGATGGTATGTTAAAATTTGTTCTCTTTTTCAGTAATTTAATAACTGACTTATTCTTTTTTCTGGACAGTATGAGTTAAGTTAAGGGCTGTCAATGTCATTTTAGTTCAGGGGCAGTTTATTAGGCAGCGAGCTGTGCATCTGTGATTTGCACGATTAATTTTCAAAAAGCACGGGCAAAAAAAACGGTGCACGGGTTGCTCAAAGCTGTGGTAATTATCAATATATTGTTCTCTTACCTTGTTGACTATTAGAGTGTTTCTCTAGTGGTTTTTTTGGGTAAGATAAGATAAGATAAGATAAGATAAGATAAGACAAGACTTTATTTATCCCACCGTGGGGAAATTTCACAGTTATCAGCAGCAACATACAACAAGCAAGTGCAGAGAAAAAGACAAGTAGAAAAACCACAAACAAGTGAAAAATGAAATATAAAGAGAAAAATAAGAATTTATTTCCTTTAATATTCTGGACTGTTCCCTTTAAATTTGTAATTTCTCTTCAACTTTTATTCACCTTTATATTTTATTTCTACTTGGGTTGAAAAAGTTTATCCGTATCATTACCTTGAACAAGCAATTTGTTCACTTCCATAAGGAGCGATAACTCCTCAAACCAACAATTGTCAAACCACTCCTTCTGCATAAAGCACATCGTCTGGTTGTCTTTCATGTGGTTTAGGTTTAAGTGACAGCCAGCGGACCGTGTGGCCAAGCCATTACTGTAGATTCTCTAATGTCATTTTCTACAAGGTTAGGCTTCATGTAGTCGTTGCCCCAGGACGGCAGTGGGCTCTGAGATGGAGCGCCGGCTGAGTGTTGGAGCGCCGGGCTGCTTGTTCAACTTAATGAGACTGATCTGAACAGATGGAGGAGAGACTCCCAGGTTGCTTCAGTCGGCCTCTCATCTGTTTTGACTCTCTCCATTTCTGACTACACACAACTAAAACAAAACCTTATGTACCTTTTGTGACTAGGAATGTGCACAAAGACTACATTTTTCGTCTGAACAACAGTCCTTAATGCGTGTCCTGATAAATCTTTGGTCTTGTCTTCTGTTCTACACAGAGGTTAAATGATCTTTCTTGTCTGTCTGTCTGTTACACTTAGATGAATCGTCGACTACTGCACTGATCATAATGAAACTTGATGGAAGTGCAGGACATGGATCAAGGACAAGTCCCTTTAATTTTAATTTGGAGTAAATCCATAAAAAGAGGTGGAACCTGGGATTGTGTTTCCCTTCATTTATTCGTTCAGCTGCATTTTATAATGACAATGTTGTCAATTCATTGCTCATCCAACATCAGACCAAGTAAAGATGATAGAGCTAAAAAGTATTAAATTGATAAAAGATATCAATCCTCTGTAAACTGTAGTCTGTGCAATAATGTTTTAGTGTTTTTACAGAGTGATCTTTCAGTCACAGTCTCTGTACTGTAGCAGTGAAACGGTCTACACCTGATTAGTGTTACAGCCAGATAATTGTGACACTGGTTTGGACTTGGATGACTAAGCATCATGGGATTCGTAGTCCTGGATATGGAAAACAAATTAAAAACAGTGTCTGTAGAGGATGAAAGTTCACACACTGAAAAGATTTTGCAGAGAACTGATTGTGAAAAATAAAAAATAGAAAAGGCTACAAGGCTACAATCAACAATTGAAATGACAAGACTTTTTTTATCACGCTAACAGTCAGTAACATTAACCAGTTCCACCAGCTGAAAAGAAAATAAGGAAAATTGGTTTAATATTATTTAAAACTGTGGTTTAATAATACAGCGGAATAAGAGGATGAATGGACGTTTGGCCTTGGTTCAGGTCTGTGTTCTTGTTCTACTTTAAGTAAGAGACTGATCCTTATATTCATCCTCATTTTGTTTTTGCTTGCCTATCTGTTCATTTTTCAGTTTATGCTGTCATTTATTTCCACCAAAGTATAAGTTAAGGTATTATCCCAACGTGTTGCCCATTCTAACACACACACAGTCAGCTGCCATTGATGCTGCTCAGGAACCAACTCCAGATCTTCATCAGTCCCTTTGTCAAGGACACTTACAGGAGAATTAACCAACGCAGACTCGTTTTTAATGGCAGGGGAAGCTGTTCGCTGGAAGTGCTAACCACTAAACCACCACGCATTGCAATCAATACCAGTGGTCCAACTTTTTCTCTTTAATATCTCTATTATTACCATCACAGTAAAAGCACAACTGCTGCTAAAAGAGAGATGTTAAACTGTGGTGCGGTACCACTTTCCAAAAACTGACGATTGTAAGCTTGTTTTCTTGGAAATCAGCCATGTTTTTGACCCGATTCTCCAGAGAAACTGAGGCCACGGAAAACTAAACTCAACACTGTACGCTGGCATTGCTAAAAAACATCTTGTTTCATGAGACAAAGTGAAAACGGTGTAAAATCATAAAAAAACTGAGAGCAGAGCAAAACAACATTCCGTTACTTTTGAGGTGTTTGTTGAGGAGGTCAGATAAACTGTGATAAACCCTTCTGCTGTGTGTCATGTTTTAGACAGAAACCATATACTACATTTATTCCCTTTATGCTCATCTGTCAGTTTCATCCTACACCATTTTCCTGCATTTTTCAGTAATATATCTACCATTTGTTTGTTCATTTTAATATTAAATGACCACTGATGTTATATTATTCCAGTTTCAGACCAAATAGGCATTAATTCCATGTCTTGTGAGTTTTAGTCCTAATATTCAATACAAGTGCCACTAATATCTTTACATATCTTTCTTCTCACTCACATTTACAGAACTTTTTTTATCTATTATTCACATTATGGTCGTGTTAAAGCTCCAGATCAATACATCCATCTCTTTCAGATCTGGTCTGTCATTCTTTTACTTGCCCTGTGGTCAGTTCTTATATTGCCCTATAATGTTCCGAGCTATTTCCTTTGTTAAAGCTCTTAACATAGTCTGAGCAGAATAGACCTGGAAGGGTTTTTGTCAAGAGCCAATTGCTGTAAAGTTCCCTTCAAGGTCTCTGAACTGCTGAGTGTGTCTTTATCAGGTATTCAATAGCACCGTGGCCACACTATTGTGTAAAATGTTTTTGCTGGGAGTCCTCTTTCACAAGTGCTGTCGCAGACTCTTTTTCCTGTCCATTTGTATCAGCATTGCTGTAGAGAATCAGTCTGAATATTTCTGCTCTGAGGTGTCATCCCTGACATCCCATCGGGGTCAGTTTCCTCCTTTGTGTCACCTTTTTAAGCTTTTCAGATTCACCAACTGTCGGCTATTAGAAAGCAACAATATTTCAGTCAAGTTCACACTTATGTGCTTTTTGTTTTAACCCTCAAAGACTTATGGAGATGCCGGTGATGAAAAGCATCTACTGATATAAAATGTTTAATACCTGTTGATCCTATCAATCCATGTAAATAATTGGTGTAAAATGCAGTTTGTTGTCTTTTCATGGTCATCAGATATGACCCATTTGGACCTTCAGAGGCGCCATAGTTACCGTGGAAACACCGTCATCTTCTACAACATTGATTCACCAGTAAAACCCATGGAGTTGGATCAATGACAGTGGATGGACACACTGGGTTTATGTTTAGTTAATGACATGTTTTACTAAGTCACATTTTCTTCAGTTTTCTCTGTTTTGATGTAATAACCTTTGAATTTTACACAGGTCACAAAATTAAATAAAGGAAAATAACTGGTTTTGGGTGAAAAATGCAGAGGATAATAGTGATAAATCACTTAGGAAAGCTAAAATGCCAAGGCCAATTCATCTGGAGGTTGCCACAAAAATCACTCAAGGGTTAAAACACTTGGTTTTTTTTTGTTTTTTTTACTGTGTTTACATCTGGTGTCTACATTACGCCGGTGTTTTAACCTTCGGAAAATGGAGTGTTTGGCAGCCAACCCTATTTCAGCTCAGAGGCTCCAGGGAAAACAAGGTAGGAGAGATTGACAAAATGCACTGGTTCACATTCTCTGCCTAATTAGTCTCATCAGTCACTACATGTACTTCCCTGATGCACTGAGCCCCTGAATGTGCGTTCCCAAAATTACACAAGATGTCACTGTTGATGACCAGCTATGGATGGTTTATAGAAGCAGGTGGATACAGATGTATGGGCCATTCTGTCCTTGGTATCTACAGCTGTCTTGTACCTAACTTCTGCAGATTCCCATTCTACAAGTTACAATGTCTAAATGGAAAAAAATATATATTATTCAAGCTTCAACCAGCAATGGTTTTAGATTAGGCCAGAGAGAACACATCCATGAATTTCAGGTTGTTCATGTTAATTGTATATTTAAAAGGATGGTTTGTAGATGTTAATATTTTCCTGATGTAATTTTACACTCTAAAGCATAGTTCACAGTTCAAATTACTGTAGGTTATTATGTTGTTATGTTACTGATCCGGCCCACTTGATATCACATTGGTCTGTATGTGGAACCTGAACTTAAGTGAGTTTGACACCACGACCTGAGTGATGTGCAGGTCAGACATGTTAAAATGTCAGGAGATCATTTGTAAAATATTAAATAGCCAGAGATAGTTTTCAGTGTATTATGTTGATGTCACCATTGCAGTACATTTGGATTTGACCATGAAATAAAGCTATAAAAAACTGAAAATATAGAATTTGGTACCCTCGCATGTTGACACCAGAACTGTCAAAGCTTAACAGTTCTGCAGCCAATGTTTCATAAAAGCCTGTTTAGAGCCTTTCGCTGTAAATCTGTCATCTCTTCTGTTGAAAACAACAACAACAAACACAACAACACATGCTCAGCGAATCCCCCAGGCTTTTAGTACTAATGGAAAGTAGTTCACAGTTGGGACTCTCTTAACTGCATCAGTATGGCGCGCATACAAACTAATCCTCCAGTGACAAACGCTACATCTATTTTTGATCAAGCTAATCTCACACAACTCGATTAGTGGACATTAAGGGCACAAAGTATAGCTAGGAGCCATTTTCTTTACATATATTACACACTGAATGCCTTGAAGCTACAAACATCCACCGTCTCAAATGTTAACAGCGGCTGTTTATACTCTGAACTACTGAGATTTCCTTCTATCATAGACCCCTGGGAGGGTAGGATTCTCCCTCCGCCAGCTGGAGACAGTCATGCAGAAGGGAAAAGCAAAAACCACAAAGAGAAAAGAGGGAGAGAAAGAAAGTGCACAAAGCAACTGAAATCCATTTCCTCTGGGGAGAAACCCTCCGGTGCCTCTTCCCGTTTTCTATCTGATGTGCCTTCGGAGGATAAAAATGAGGCTCTCTGTGCACATGCCTGGCGGAGGATGGATCCTCTCTAGTTTGTGGTCAGAGTCGCCCTGTTTGACGGACAGGCGTTGGGTCGACAGACTGGCATTAATGTCAGAAGGAGGCAGGGCTGAGGTAGAGCAGCTCTCTTAAGAGGAGCTGATGGCAGGGCTTGAAGTATGTAAGGAATCATACTCCAAAACCTTATGGGATACAGTTGCACGCTGCCCATAATTGAGTTGAAAGCATTACTGAATATTTCATTTGTGCTGTGGGAATTGGATTCTTGAGAGCTCAGCAAAAGCTAAATGGGAATGAGATATTTTTATTACAGCTAATGATACTTGCTTTATGCCTGCCCTTCAACTGGCTCCTTCTCCTTTTTTTATTTGCAAAAATAGATTAAAAACCCACCAAAATATTCATTAGTATTAATATGAGCAATTTTCTAAACAAACTTCACGTTTAGTCGATTTCAAAAGGCCAATTTATGAATCAAGTCCTGTTTTGCAGACGAGCGCTCCTGAATCAGCCAATTAGCATCAACTTTGTTCTGGGGTCAGAGCGTCACCGGGGGCAACAGGACTGCTCATTAACCAGCGTAGTTAAAGGGAACTCCAGGAACCAGCAGTGAGCTCAGGGCCAGCCATCTGTAAGCGCTATTTCAATGGGCAGACAGCCTCCCCTGCATACCAAGCACACGCTGCAGCTCCATTCCCGCTAATCAGAAACATTTCTCCAGACCCTGACATGAGAGGAGGTCTGGTCTACAGTGACTCGAAAATCTCTAGTCCTTATTCTTCATTCCCTCGCTCACACTCACTCACTCTGCCTCCCATCTTCTGCCATCGGAGCAAACCCGGTGGGAGTGGAGGATTCAGTCATGAAAGAAAAGCTAACTGGCTTCGCTATTGCACTGCTTGTCACAGGGGACCTGGGGGTGTTTGGGGGGGCCGGGGGAGCTGCTTAGCCCAGCTGGGGCTCTCTGGTCCCCTGGCTCTCAGCAGAGGGATCCCTACCAACAGTTCTCTGGGGTTCCTGTCAGTAGAGAAACCTCGATAATGCTGTCTGCCAGACTCACAATGACACATATAAATCACTACTTTAAAGCTATAATATCATTAGCCTCATAGCATAATTGCCCAAGTCATATTTTTTTTCAGTTCATAGCCAATGTTGAAAATGAAGCATCAGCGTCAGGAGACTAAAGTTACACAGATATCACAATTTGACGAAAAATGTGACCTAGACAATTATGCTATGAGGTTAACGAACTTATATTTCACAATAAAGAGGACGTGTTGTCAAAAATATGGGACTCATTTTTTTGTTCCGGGAGGCTCTAATTATAATAACCCAAACTCCCTCTTGATATAGAAACACTAAAGACCTCTTTCCAAACATCAGGACCTGAAATGAGATGTTTAGAAATATGTACATTTGTAATGTCTCAAAATGGTTATTGCCTTTATCCAATCCTCCAAGACCTACTAGTTCTGTATCACTGACACCCATTGCATTACTTTGTATAATGTCTACATGATGGTATCCATGGCACAGACAGACAGACAGAAAAGGGGTGTGGCCAGTGGCAGCTCATGTACATTTAAACAGTTTACAGACAGAACCAGTGATCTGTGGCTGTGCTGTTTGTTTCTCATTCTCTGTGTATTTCTGGTCTTTCTCCTCATTCCACTTGCCTGACTAGGTCGAACCAGATACTCGTCTACCTGGAGCCTGGTTCTTGAATTGAATTTTTTTCCGGCATGCTCTCAGAGGTTCTATTTGGTTCCTCTTTGAGCATCTTTAAGGCCTTGACTTTAATTTGTGAACCGCTTTGACAGAATTGAGCATCATTATTGATGTATAATATATAATCAAACTTAACAGAGTTGAGGAATTGTGAGATGAAATGTAAAATACACACTCTGAGGGAATATGAGATCTTCATTACGCATTGTAATATCTTTTATTCATGGTTGTTCTGGTAGTGTTCAGTCTCTTACTGTTGTGTCCATGATATCTTTTCCCAAGGGACAATAAAGACCTGAGTTGATTAACTTATAAAGAGGTTCAATCCGTCATTGTCACAGCCTGTTTCATTCAGCCGTCATATCCCCTTTACTAATGTCATTAGAATAAAGTGACATTATATGAATATATAAAGGTTAAAAAAGGTTAAAGGTTAACTCGCTTTATTATCCCCATGGGGAAATACAGTCTCTGCATTTTACCCATAATGCACACACAGTATCTTGCATTAGCATTAGTATACATTAAGAATAGTGCGCTGCCATTGATGGTGCTCAGGGATCAACTCCAGATCTTCATCAGCACTGTGGTCAAGGAGAATTAAGCTATATGTACCTGTTTGTAATGCTTTTAATTCAGTATTTTAATATACATCACTTAATGTGCCCTGAAAACATTCTCATACGTTATCCCATCTGGAAAGATGATTTTTAACAACTCTCATGATCTCATGCTATTTTACTCCACTATCTATTACTAAAAATGAGGAAACAACCTCAGCTTGCAACTAAAATCAGTGTGAAAGGATCTAAATGTGTAATACCACCGACAGCGACAAGATGACATTCCAAAAGATTTTTTCTGAGAATCATTATCATGTCTGTTATATTTGGACCATCTACTTGTACATGCAATGTGTTTCTTTTTCTTTTATTGACACATGATTGACAGTTCACCCTTCTGCAAACTCAGAATTTCACCGCTTCTATTTGTTGAACAAACTGCATTTTTTTTCCTAACACAGTTTGAGTTTGGTTAAGATATCACACAAATAAGACGGCCAAATGATTTTGTTACACAAATGTTTTCCCAGGTTTTTCAATGTCTTGTGTTGGTTAAGTTAGCAGTAGCATTAGCTTCAGCCCTAACTCTTCAACAGCTCCAACCTTTCACACAATTCCTCAAAACGCTTAAGTCATAAAAACTCAACATGACTTCTCAGAGGCTCCATCTGCTGCTTTTATACACATTATGCTACCACATCTATTGTTCTTGGTTTGTTTGTGAGACCCTCAACAGGCAAAATGACTTACATATATTTAACATGTAATAAAAATCGACAACAAAGCTTGTATTTTACAAATGTCATACACAATATGAAGAAGGTGCTGTAAAAGTCAGATACGTTAAACAGACACTGTTTACAGGCAGATTTCTGAAAATGTTAAAGATATGCAGACAAAGTCAGCTCTAATAAAATCAGTTTCAGTTTATCTGTAACAGGTGAATCATGGGAAAAGTTGTGTACTAAGCTTTCAGAGGTGAAACGCACCTGAAAACACCTGCATTTACTTAATCAAGTGATTCCACTGAGAGTCGAGAGGTGATAAATCCTGGTTTGGAACTCTACAGGCAGAGTTTACTGGGCAGCACAGAAGGGATTCACATCAGGGTAATAAGTCAACACAGTCCCAAACAAATTCTGCTCCTGACTGATGAAGCCCCTGAAACACCTGGTAAGAGCATCTGTAGAACCAGACTCAAAACCATGTCCTGAGGCGGCTCAGACAATCAGTCCTGAAGATATGAAGCTACTGCCACAAAATACGGATATTTAAGGAGAAACAACACAACAGATCCCAGCTGATGGCATCCAAACATTGCACAGAAACATTACAAACATTAGAAACTTTAAAACATACGTCCAGTACAAATCTGCAGAGCGGAAATCCTAATACTGTCATTATCTATAAAAGGTCAGCTACAGTCTGAGGTCTGCATAAATACAGAATATGCTTCTGTGTTCATACAAACAGTGTCAAAGAAAATCACTGTAATGCATTTTATTCTTACTAAGTTTAAGTTTTAATTAATCTAAATCACACACAACAAAAAAATTAAACAAAAAATACTCGACACATGAGTATTTAAATACAAAATAGAGAAAATTAGCTCATATTACCTAAGATTAAAGTGTAAGAAACTGGTCGTCAGCAGGAATACCGTTAAACCTACTTTATGCGCATAAATGTAAATAATGTAAATACTATGTAAACGTCTCCCCTGCTGTAAATCTTGACCCTGGTCTTACTCTCTGCTACTCTTTCTCTGGATGTGGTGATCCCGAGAACCACACAGTAGTTTCTCCTTATAAAGTGATGAACAGTGAGAGATCCACAGTGGGTGAAATAACTGCTCCTGCTGTGATGCAATTTCAGTCAGAAAAGAGCCAATACCAACAGTTTTGTTGCTCTTTGCAAAAGGCATGAAACAGACAATGTTTTGTGTTAGAAATTAGACTGTTGAACTGAGAAGCAGGAGCTATTGTTGCTGAATGAATATCACACTTAAAGTCGGTGTGGAGTGCAGTGGTTGAAAACAGGAGCGGAAAAGGAACAGATACAAATGAGATGCATAAAGAACAGAAAAGCACTAATAGTGCAAAGTTGAAATCTTTGTCCTGTTTAATGAGAAAATGTGATTACTAGTAATTATCCCACATACCTGCAACAACTATTTGATTAGTCGATTTAACAACTATTTTGTTAATAAATTCATTATTTCAGTAGTTTTTCTTTTCATTGTTTTGTATGTTGGTGAATAAAGTACCCTGAAGATATAGCCCTGAGCTAATGGAATAATGCAGAGGAGTTTCCTATTTTTGTGATCGTACATATAACATAATCAGAAAAAGAATCATTTACGAAAATAATCGTTAAGTTCCCCTTAACAAAGCAATTCCATTTTAATTCCAAAGCAATATGACACTAAAAAAATACCACAAAATACCTCATACTCATACAAAAATGTTCAGAATTATAATTATCCTAAATCAAACTTAAGCTAATTTAAAGCTCTGTTCATGAAGCAGGTGATGACAGATGCATCAGTTCAGTGAGAATTTACTTCACTATTAATATAAACACAAATGACGCACATACACTATTACAGTATAAGAGCAGAAATAAGACTAAATAACATGAGAACAGCAGCCAAACAGCTGTAAGGGTAGACTAAGCTCACTGATCCCACACACAACACAACTAAACACAACCGAGACATGAAGCAAAACAGCAGCAAAAAACACACACCAAAAAAAAAAAAAAACACATTTCCATACCTGAGTGATGTGAAGCAATAACAGTTGACACTGAAGAGAGGAAAGGCTCCAATACGTCGACAGAACAGACGGAAAAGTCCAGTTTCCAGGTTGAAGAGATGGTGATTCTCCAAACCTAAGAACAGCAGCACAACGACCACCATAAACACAACCACTGGGTTTTATTTATAACCTTGTATGAAACACCATGACTGTGTCTTGGCTGCAAGTAAAGTAAAAACAACAACATGATGACTGGTTAAACAGTTATGGTAGAAAAGTAGGCTGTGTGATTATAGCAGCACATTACGGTTATCTGCACAGTCCACTGTTATAATATTATCTTTTATTGGTTTTGAAGAAATACATCTTTTTTTAATGGTTCTATTTATCTTCATTATCATTTTGTTCGATTAGTTTTTTTTAGACTTTCATGTGCATTTATGTGTCCATTTTAATTGAAACTTTGCAGATGTGCGGACTGCATTGTGCTTCCATGTGAAACTAAACGTCCTGTATAAATAAAGTTTTACACACAAAGAAATCCAAATGAGCCTGTTGAGTTTTGAAAGTTGTTGCAAATACATTTTTCATATTTAAAGAGTTACTGATTAATGTTACGCGGTTTATTAACTCAGATGCCACCAGTCAAAAAGTATTAAAAAAAACCCATTATGTTTAATGGGGTATGACCATGTGAACAGGTATATTAGATATTAGAGACCATGGAAATGGCTTATTTGACTACATTTACACAGACACTATTGACTCAAGCTTTTACATCTTTGGTTAAAAGTCTCTGTAAAAGGTGTTTGTCAGATCCAACCACTGTTTAGGCTGAAGATGAGTGACTCCATACTGGAAAACAACACATATGTTAATATAATTAATAAAACATATATGACTTCCTATCAGTGCTCAATAGTAACTATACTGATATCTCTAACCATTTACATGTTATGAGCCATCAAAATATGGACCATTATAAGTAAAGGCAAATGTTCAATGTTTCAAATACTCTGCAAAAGATATAAAATTAAAATTAATCCAACCAGTAGTTTCGACAGAGAAGATGAAATTGCTGACAAAGACGATGATGATGATGATGAAGACGACGACGATGATGACGCTGGACAGGGAAAAGAGAGCTTCATTGCAGTGTCACTAAAAGGCTGCTGAAGCCAGTACAAAGCAGGTCTTGATCATGTCTGAGGCCAGACTCTCCCCTTTCAGAGCTGAAGGGACTTCAACAACTAAAGAGAAGTTCATTACCAACTCCTGAACACTTACTGGGAGGTTAAGTGGCGTCCAGGGGAGAGGTCTCAAATGTAGGAGGTGAAAGAAGAGGTTCAGGCTTTCACTAATGACCTATGACCCCTTTTCCTCACTCCATCCTGTGACTGAAACACTAGCCCTCTTTGATTTTAATGACGTTAATCAGAGTTTGGTGCTGGTGAAGGATTAAGGCTTTGAGGAAACGTTAAAAAACATCTGGGGTTTATGTTTATTTGTAGCCAATAAAAAACATCCATTCCACTGAACTGGATTAAAGACAGCATTAAACACTCGACTGGTCTCCAGGCGACTCCTTCCCTTCCCTCTGACTTTCACATGAATGGGTTCAGTCTCCATTCAGAGCTGAGTAAAGAGCTCCCTCTGCCCCAGATGGAGGCTTTAGTGACACTTCATGGTAGTAATGTGAGCCTGATGCTTTTTGACACCTGCACAGTCACAGAGTTGTGCAGATCCCTCCAGCTGCAGACACACTTCTCCATCTTCACCGTGGGAGGTTTGATTCACTCTGACTGCAACTGTACACCTTTGTCACTGAGGTTCAGAAAAGCCTGAGGAACTAATGCTGACTGCTGGAGGCTGGAGAGACTGGAGAAAAGAGGGTAGAGGACAGAGGATGGAG
>JAPQRQ010000007.1:32867409-32907129 GCA_037367365.1 Apogon talboti
AGGAGGGTAGAGGACAGAAGACAGAGGCTGGAGAAAGGAGGATGGAGGACAGAGGATGGAGAAAGGAGGGTAGAGGATGGAGGACAGAAGACAGAGGCTAGAAAAAGGAGGGTAGAGGACAGAAGACAGAGGCTGGAGAAGCTGGAGAATGGAGGATGGAAGACAGAGGCTCCAGAATAGAGGAAAAAGGCTAAAGGATGGAGGATAAAGAAAGGAAGCTGGAGGACAGAGGATGGAAGATGAAGGCTGGAGGCTGCAGAATAAAAAATGGAGGACAAAGGTCAGAGGATGGAGGACAGAAATCAAAGGACAAGATAGAAGCTGTAGAAAAGAGGAAAAAAAGCTGGAGGATAGAGAGCAGAGGATGGAAGCTAGAGGCTGGAGGACAGAAGTTGGAGGACAAGACAGGGGCTGGAGGACAGAGGACATTGGATTTTGTAAAATTTTATCCTTTTTATTATTAACAGCCTGGACTTGTTTGATAGTGTTATAATATATACAGAAACATTTCATTAGAATACTTTCTCATGTTTTAATTTGGCGTCTTATGTTTGGGCGTTTTGCTGGTAATAGATTGAGCTCTCTTAAAAAATGAGTAGTATTTATTAGACATTGGTCTTCAGCGGGAAACCACGTAACCTCTTTAATTTCTTCCTGTTTCATCTCTGTGACCTTCCCGGTGCCAGTCATTAAATAAAACCCCAGAGACGACCCTGCAGACCTGACACCTACAGACTCCACACAGGATCAAGCCCCGCCCACAGGCTGACACATTGGTCATGTGCTCTACGGGATCCTCTGACGCCATATGGCGCCTGTAACGGCTGCCTCGAGGCCCAGTCGAGCTACGGCAAGCAGAGTAATTGTTTTCTTAATGGCATAAGACAGGAGAGGAATGCTGAACAGGCTGGAGTGGAAAAATCGTAGAAGTACGGCAGCCTGTGAGTCGAGGAGTCGCAGAGTGGGAATGAGGGCTGATTTTCTGGTTGGGTACCGGTGTAACCATGAGCTAACTGCATTTACACCTGTGCTCCCTTGGCTCATCGAGGCTTTTTATTTCCTGACAATACTATTACGGAGAAAAGGGGATGAGTGTCTACAACAGGGGTGTCAAACATACTATACAGCCGCGTCCGATTAGGCCCATGGGATGAAAAATTACACTGAAGATGTTAAGAATCAAGGGAGTTCAAATGATTTCAGTTCAGGTTCCACATACAGACCATTGTGTATTGAAGTAAAATAATAGTATAATAACCTATAAATAATTTTAAAAAATAATTTTTTTTTTCTTGGTTTAGTGAAAAAAATTAAATTACAATTTGATAATATTTACATTTACAAACTATCTTTTAACAATAAAATGTGAATAACCTGAATAAATATGAACAACCTGAAATGTCTAAAGAAAATTAAGTACAATTTTAACAACATTCTGCCTGTTACTGAATATTTTGTGCCTTTGTAGATCCAATCTGTAGCACACGTATAGATAATAATTTGAGGCATAATATTGTTAAAATTGTACTTATTTTTCATAAGAGATGTCAGTTTCTTCAGGTTATTCATATTTTTTTGTGAAAGGATAGTTTGTAAATGGAAATATTGTCATAATTTATACGATATTTTGGCACTAAAACAAAGATAATAATGTTTATAGTTATCAATTAATGCTATTATTTGACTGACCCGGTCCTCTTGAGATCAAATTGGCCTGAATGTGGCTCCTGAACTAAAAGGAGTTTGATACCCCTGGTCTCCAAAGTACTGTGATCTCCAATGAATGACAGGGCAAATGCTTTTGTCTTCAAATGGAAAATAAAACTGTCCATCTTTACCAAAGCACTGTTTGTGTTTAATCTTTTTAGCCCAAGATAAAAGCCATCAACATCTTATCATGCGTCTCTAATATT
This sequence comes from Apogon talboti, assembly GCA_037367365.1. Taxonomy (NCBI): domain Eukaryota; kingdom Metazoa; phylum Chordata; class Actinopteri; order Kurtiformes; family Apogonidae; genus Apogon; species Apogon talboti. The sequence goes on from JAPQRQ010000007.1 coordinate 32,869,323, forward strand.
TACCCATAATTCTCACAGTAACAGATGCCCATTAATGATGCACCAACAGTAGTTATGATGGTTATAAAGATCAGAAGGGGAAGTCATGCAGCTTCATTAGAAAGGTGTAAAGACCAGAGAGAGAAAAGGTCATCGTGAATGAATGTGTTATAATTTTCATGTTCTCTGAGGTGAGACAGTTATTCCCCAACCTCATACATGTTCTCATTAAAGTGGATTAAAAGAAGGTTCCCAAAAAGGCAAATTCTGTTTCCTTAACATTTTACGCCTTCCATGTGTTGAAACCAATTCAGAGTTTTAGTTCATTCCTCACATTAGAATATATACATTACTACTCTTACAAAAAACTACAGGTATGTGAAATATCTCATATCAGTCTTACAGTTAAATGTCTAATGTGTGAAATGCAGGATGATCGAATAGAATGTAATATTTCTAATTGTTTCTAATCATGCAAAAATGAGAACTCAGTCATATCTTATCTATTACCTTACACTGAGCTGTTTATATCCACTGTTTCTCACCGATTTTCTATTGTTTTTCCTTCATTTTATCACAGCTTTACAGTACATTCATGTACAAACCACCTATTATATTGTTAATCATATATACTGTGTATATATATATGACTATGTTGTCAATCTAGTTGCAATGAAAAAAGTAAAACTGGCAGTGAAAAAATTATTTAACAGTCAGACTGCATGATATGGTGAAAAATGTGATGAAATTTCAATTATTATGGGCCATAATACCAATATGTAGAGTAGTTGGTTGGTGATTGAGGGAAATACACAGCTTATTGATGAAATGTGTATTTTTAATGCAGCTCAAACACAAAAAATAAGTAACTAAACTAATTCTATTCCATTTTCAACAGCACAAGTTGGACAGTGAAATGAGGACTTGATTAACCATCAAAAAAAACAAAACAAAAAGAATCCCAAAAACTAAAATGAAATTGAGGTGCAAGTAAACAGGGTTATGTCTTTGTTTCCCCCATTGGTTACAGGATCATGGGCATCAAAAATAAAATGGGATTAAAAACAATTTTCAGCTTCATAATTTCATTCATAAGAACGTCTGAAAAATTGAACAGAAATTAGTCCAATTCTACAAACTAATGACAAAACCCTCAAGTTACACACTCCAAAACTGAACTGAAAAGCTAAATAAAAATAAACCTGATTAAATGGGGAAAAAAAGCAGGTAATCTAGTTCTACACATCTTTTCGAATATTCAAATAAAGTCATTATATTTTCTTTTCATGCATATTTAAAAGTTTTCATGTTTTCTTGAAATCCATTTTATTTCTGGGCACTAAGGTTGGATTATTTTGTTTGTTTTGTTGTATATTTGAAATAAAGTGAAGTGATGGTGGACTAAAGCCTCCTCATCCTCACTGGCTTCGTCTCTGCTCTGACTTTGCCGAATCTGAGATGTGACTGGTGACGTCCGAGTCCCGTCAGCTCCGATAACCTGATGACCATCACGCTGAGACCCAGACCCGCCTGACCCGGCTCTCATTAACCCAGACCGGGACTCGGCAAGACTCCGAGATCACAATCGTTACCCCCCATCAGCGCTGTCTTCATCGCCTATCACTCATGTCTGTCCAGGTCTGGACGCGGCTCTCGCTCTGCCTCTCTCACCTCACCATGACTCTATAAAATCAGGCCAGGTGGTCGGATGAAGGCCATTACGCCGACCGCCTCCACACGCTGCCCTCTGTCCATCTCAACTCGGTATCGGCTGTAATAGAACAGACCAGATCCTCATCTCCTCCAGGGCTGAAACCTCCTGGTGTCCATGACGACGCAGTGTCATGAGGTTTAACCCTTTTTAGACGACTGTGTCTCCGGCGCTGCATTTTTTGCATACACCATCACCGTTGCTATTGATAGAATTCAAACGTCATCCGAAAGCTGAGATTGGGTTCTTTCTGTTGGTTCTAACACAGAGTAGAGAACTTAAAAATGTAATTTTTATTGCCTAAGTAACTTTTTATAATGAGATCACCTGTGGTTTGGTGTTGTCCCATTTTAATACAAGACACTAGTGATGAAATGTGAGATGCTGGGTCAATACTGCCATTTACAATGGAAATACAGTATGGCCGATACTGATAATGTTTATTATATTTGTTATTTATTCCCCCACAAACAAAGGCATCTTCATTACATTTCTAAAAACAGACTGGACAAATGGACAAATGGACCGGATCCTTTGGTGGGCCGGTTTTGGCCCATGGGCCATATGTTTGACACCGGTGTTTTAACACAAAACCCTACAGTGAGGACAAATTGTGTTAATTTCATAAATATGGACCTGTACGTTGCAGCTTTTTGTGCTTCTCTAGTTGCACAGGCTGATATTTCCAACAGAAACCTGTTCTCTGCTCGGCGTATGTGTCCGTCTCTTCGTCTCTAAACGTCCAATCACTCATTAAATGTTCTCCAAGGGGAAGACACCACCGGGCGACGCTCACCTCATCTGCACTTCATTTGTACTCCTCGTCTCACGCGCTGAGTGGGGTCAAAGGTCAAATGACTTATATGCTAAGTCAACAAGTGCAGCCATCTGCGTGTTTATTCGTTCTGCCACCAACCTTTCTCTGACTAAGTGGGGTCAGCATGGAGCAGAAGAAGATGGTGGCGGTGTCAGTGTCAGTCGTCAGAACATGGACACGTACTGTAATGGACTGTAACCAGATGATTCTTAACCCTGACATTCTGTTCAGTTTGATACCATTATAGTAAAAACATCATCTGCTGTCAGATAAGATTATGTCCCATTTTGTCTCAGATGTGAAAACAGAACAGTCACGAGGAGTTTAGAAAAAGAAACTGAAAACAGCAAGAACATTCATTATCCAGTGTTGAGTTTATAATAAATAAAGAAAAAGAAAAAAAGAAAATCAGGATGGAACTATAACGTCACTAATGGTCTAGTTACGTGTTGATGCTCCACACGATGTCAATAAAATAATCAAGTAATTTTCATCTTCTCAATTATTTTGTTCATTACCTTGACATACTGTTCTTCATTTTCGTAAAGATTTCATCAATTTTTCCATAATAATCTTCTCAATTAAAAAATAATTTAGTTTATTTTCCTTATTTCTTTGTTCATTTCACTACTTTAATGCTTATTTCGTTTCGCACATACTGTCTTTACATCAAAATGAACACAATAAATTCAGTCTCCATTCTTAGAAAACTAATCTTTTACAGCTAAAGAGAATTTTTTTTAAATGCTGTGATATGGAGTCATTTTCAGTAATTCAGTGTTTTTTTGGGTCTTGAGCCAAAAAAAACTTCGGTCAACAATGGTTTATAGATAAGAAAACAGTTCCTATGAGCCGTCTATCAAGACTACATTACCTCAGTCTGGAGTAAAAGTAATTCACTGAACCATAAATTACTAATTCAGACATCTTTTCCTGTTTTTACAGGTTTTTTCAGTTTCCTGTATTTTATTTTTGCGATATGTCACCGTGTATCTTCTGCAGGTTCAGTCCAACGTTCGCAGCATCATTTCTACTGATGAGTAATTACACATCATTGCAGCTGTTCTAATGTAAACTCTGAGCTGTCGGCGAAGCATCGACGTATACAAGCTCTCACCCACGTTCACACCCACTGCAGGCTTTACAAGCTGTTTACATGTGACAAGAAGAAGACGAGCAGGTGCATAGAAAAGCTGTGAACCACGATGTCTGCTCTTCAACACCATGTAAAGCCGTAAAACACATAAACCAAACATCATGCAACATCTCAGCGCGGCGTCGTTAAATATTAAAGAGAATAAACTGATCTGAGATTCCTGAAGCAGAGGCACCGCTGTCCAAAAAGTGATTAAATTTCACACTTCCTTTTGACAGATCCATAATTAATACATTATGCTTCATTTCATACAACTTTACCCTTTTTCCTGCAGCTTGTAGATTATTAAAACAAGCAGATATTGTAAGAGCGTTATTCCCTCTGGACAAACTAATGAGCATGTACAGGTGTGATAAATGTCACGAACAGACCGGAGAGGATGAAACACTCAGTAAAATAACTCTACAGTAAATGAGCAACAAGTACTGAAACATGAAATCACTGCGTAATGAAGTAAAGTGGTTTAATTTATGAGATTTATTAAAGTGAAATAAATCTAAATAGAGATGACATTTCAATAATGTGTTGAACATGAGGCTCAGTGTAATGAGATGCACAAAATATTTAGGGTTTGTCAGTGCATTAGGCAGAAATGGAGGAACAGGGTGTGAAATATTCCAACAGGTGTAAAAGCAACGTGCACAGCACAACGGCAATTTCAGACCAGGGGGGTTATGGTATTCCCAGCCGAAAACAAATTTGCGACCGGGTTGTGTGTGTGTGTGTGGGGGGGTCTTACATGGGGTACCGTCCCCACTGACAAACACTCTAATTGTCCAACCGCTTGCATTTCAACATGGTAAATACCCGTGACAAGGTAAGAGAACAATATATGAATAATTAGCATGGCTTTGAACAAGCTGTGCACCATTGTGCTTGTCGAAAATTAACCGTGCTAATCACGGGTGCACGGCTCGCTGCCTAATACACTGGGGTTTGTCCTCAACGACTTCAATTTTTTGTGAGGTTGTCAGGTTCTGTCTCTATGTTACAGTCCTGTGGTCTTGATGCAGAAGATCAGTTTCCCAATAGAAGTGGATGGTACTTTCACTGGAGGAGAACTCAACTAATTCAATCAAAGTCCATATATGACTTCATATCAGCGCTCAATAGTAACTAAACTGATATCTCTAACCACTTACATGTGATAAACCGTCATAGTATGGACCATTATAAGTAAAGGCACATTTTTAGTATTTCAAAAATTCGTCAAAAATTCAAAAACAGAAATTTCTCAAAACTGTGAACTGACTTTATAGACACTGTCCCAAAGAAGTTACATAAAAATGTGAAATGAATCAGTAGTTTTGTGAGAGAAGATATTTGAAGAAATTGCTAACAAAGACAATGAAGGGTGATGAGGTAAAAATTAATAACAAGTTGCTTAAATTAATACATATTTAGATGCAGAAGTACATTCAATGAACAACAGGGTTTTTCATAGTTTCCTCTGGAGGCAGAATCCTCTATGTAGACTCTTCCTCCATTTTTGTTCCTTCAAATACCGACTGGAGAACATATCTGTGTTTTTCCATGTCCACAAACCAATCGATCTCTCTTCATCCTTAAAAGCGGCCGTGTTCTGATTCATAGCTCAGGGTGAATTGGATCAATTTCAGAGTCTCTGGAACCTTTGACCCTTTAACCCTGGAGATCAACAGCTGATTGAATTATTGATGTCTGTTATATATGTATTCACGTTCCTCTATGTCAGATATTTGTGTGTTATGTAAGAGAAAACATTTGCATGGTTTTTATGGTCAAGTTTAGGCAACATGTAAAATGTATTTCCAAAACTTTTTTTTTTTTTTTTTTTTTTTAAATTTGGTCATGATTAATTTCTAAATTTTTACTGATTTACTTGATTATATGTTATTTATTATGCATTCTTGACAATTTTGCTCCTCTTTCTTCACTGTCTTGATGGTTTACTGTTTGTGCATTTTTGCATATTTTTGGACATTTTCTTGATTATTTTGCCCTTTTCATTGATGACATGTTTCATGGTTTGTTCATTTTGTGGATTATTCTATTTATTATTTGTTCAGTATCTTCATATGTGTTCATATTTTCACAACGATTTCATTATTTTTTGTTTATTATTATCTTCATTATTTGATCAGTGTCTTGATGATGTTGTTCATGTAAGACTACATATCCTGCATATATTTCTTTATCTTTTGTTTTTGCAGCACCTGTTCCTTAGTTTGAGGTGAGTCTGCTGTTTGTGGGTGATGTCTATATTTGCTTGATATATTGACACAGAGATATATAATATACTAAAATATAAAATAATAGGTTGGTAATCCTCCTGAACATGGACTTTTCCAGTAAAGTAAATCAGAGCATCACTGTCTGATTATTTAACCTGCATTAAAAACACACAAATTACATGATTAACCTCCTATATGGTCTGACAGGCAGATTATTAACTATTAATTACAGCTTATTACATGTGTAACCTGATGTATTAAATTTCCAAATTGTATTGCTTACTCATCCTAAGAATCATATCATGGAACATACTCTTTACACAGCACTGGTTAAATTCAGAATACTGTCATGTTTGGAGTAATAGGAGTATTAATGTGACACAGCAGATAATTACTGCATATGTCACTGTGATCTGTATAAATAGGTCTGTGGACGTCCCTGTGAACCAGGACACACCTTCACATTTCCACTTACACCCACAAAGCTCTTTTATCCAAATTACCCCCTTATGTAACATCCTTGTGGAGTACAGAGCTCATCATCATGGTACCAGGTCACAGGAGAAGCTGGTTTTATTGAACTGGTTTGTGGTATTTTACACTGAAGGACTTTGAGCACAGTGTGAAACCAGACCATAACGTTCATCTAAACATATATATACAGGCCCCTACTTCTGTTTTACACGTACAGCCATTTTAATTGGTTTTATTAACTCTGCTTGATTATTAAACTATGTTACGTGTATACTGTAACACGTACATATATGTATGTATGTTGCACTGGGAAAAAGTAAAAACATACTCAGTGACGAAACAAGAAAATATTTAGACTGATATTTAGACTCCTATATTTTAATCACGCCTATTTCCCTTTTGATTAAACACTGTTAAAACATACATGAAAAACATAGAATGTGACTCTAATCAGCTTGAAACAAATTCTATTTATTAATGATAAATACATGACTGTGGTTTTTGTGTATTTAATTTCTTTTAGGAATTTGAATAATATGCATCACATTATGTTTATTGGTTATTAATCAAACTTTTTCGTGTGATTTTAATGTATAAGTCTTAAATATTAAGAATGTTTTTGTGGGGGAGGGGTCGTTATGTTTGTAACTTCACATCTTTACTGCAGCGACGACAACAGCAGGTACCGGCTGACGCTCACATTCCTCATTCTCTGATTTCTAATTAGATTGATTTGTAATCGAACAAATTACAGAATGAGACGTTTCCGTGTCTGACTGGCTAATTGGATCTACTGTTAATGGCTGCTGAAAGAAACGTCAAGTTTAATTTCACACTTATTGACGTGCGGTGGATGTGGATGACATTAATTTAATGATTATTCATAGGACTTCCCCGTTATCATGTCTCCCCTCGTTCTCTCACCAGGCATATCATTAAGCCCAGGCACAACCATTAACCAGCGTGGTTGCCATGGAAAATTCCCCTGGTGATTTACTACCCGCTGTTTAACTGTGCCGACAATTATCTTACAGTGTCTGCTTACAAGATTTGTTAAGAAAATAAACGTCCACAGGGATGCAGGGCTGAAACTACGACGTGGACTGAAGGAGAAATCGACTCTCAGACTTCATCTCCATCAGCGACTGAAGGGTTTAAATTAATAAAGGACGATGACTCAGTTTCACTATTTCACATCCTAAACAGTAAACACCAACAGGTTCTATAGTAATACTAATACCAATACCAATACTAATACTAATAATACCGATACTAATACTGATACCAATACTGATACCAATAGCGATATTAATACTAACGCCAATACTAACACTAATATTGATACCAATACCAATACAACTCAGACATGTGCTCAGTTTCATACACAGATATGATACACCTGCAAATACTTCAACGTACTGCATCTACCACGACAAAACAAAAATTAATTCATATCATCATATGAACCTAGAAAAACACATAAGGAAAAGTTGTGTTTCTTTCAGTTAAAGCCTGGTTCAAATAGGACTAGTTTTACCCGGTGACCTCTGGTAATATTCAAAAAGCTCATCTGTGATTGTAACCCAGAGTGAATCTACTGTTTGTGATCTATAAAGTAAAAATTCTTTCATATTTCAGCAAACACAGACTTCCTGTGTTTATACTATGCCTGAGTGATTCAACAATTTGCAGAATGGAGTCATTAGCAGCATTTCTTGTTTCTTACGTGCATTTGTTTCCGTTAATTTCCTGGTTAAAATGACAGATTTAACCCTCAGAGACCTAGGACAGTTGTTGTGTCTGACACATACTGACTTATTTTATTTCGTTTTTTCTATTTGTATATTTTGATTCAGGACACCCTCGAGCGTGTTTTCAGAAAACTGAGGTAAAAATACTGTCTTTCTTAGGGAGTTTTTTTTAAATTTCCTATCTAGAAAGTTATATGTGGATGTTTTAGACTTCCCAAAGCATTTGTATATACATCTAGGCTTTCCTTTGCCAGTTCAGAGCAATATATTGGCCAAAATTAAGAAATTAAATTAATTAATTCTGCAGATTCCTAGGGTTTGAATGCATTCTCTATGAATCATCTGAATGTGCAAACTGGACAGACTTTTTAAAGAAAATGGACAAAACGTATTCAACATTTTTGTTAAAAAGCCACTTTAGACAGATGATGTTCTCGGTCTTGAAGAGTTAAAGGTGTTTAGTTGTAAATTCAATGGGTTCATGGGGTTACAGAGTTTGGATTTTCACTGAAAACGGCAACTTAAAATATCAAATGAAGATGCGACAGATGACAACAAATGTTTTTCTATGTGTTAACATTCCTTTAAGTGGTAGATTATTACTAGTGAGTCTTCACATCAGATACAGGGGATGTGAGTAAAAAACAGACTTTGCAAAACACAGATGTTGAGGGTTAATTAATGTGTTAATTTGTAAATCAGCTCAGATCCTCAGGTTTTACTATTCTGAGCAAAAGAAATAAGAAATTTTTCTAAAATAATGAAAATATACATAATATTATGCCTCAACTTATCATTTATGCATGTGCATACATGTGCAGATTGGATCTACAAAGGCACAAAACATTTAGCAACAGGGAAAATATTGTTAAAATTTTGGAGTTTGGAACTAAAATGACTTTGACACCCTTGACTGTTAATATCTAATGCAGTTTTTGCATTTCTTAAATTCAGTGATGTCAGTCAGACTTTCTCTTGCTCTGTGATTGATTAAAAGTGATGCTTTGTGTCATGAACTGCATAACACTGGAAACCCCTGGTCTGAAGGGGTTTCACAGTGAAACCCACACTTCACCAGAGTCTGTGGATCCTCCATCCTTCAGGTACAGAGGCAATGGGGCGTCAATGTCCTGCAGTCAAAAGACCCTGGGAACAGTTAGGATGTACAAAGTGTGCTTTCAAACACTGATAACCATCTCCAACAACATTTACAAGAGCGCATTCATGAGGCTGCAGTTCACCGACAGAGGAGGCAAAACCTAAACCACTCTGTTGAATCCACACATGCTGTTTATTTGCCTCTTACTGGAAATGATTCAACTTACAGAGGGGCTTTTCACATCTTCTATTAGTTATCGAATTGTTGTTTCTTCAGTTTCTGCTTGGAGCTCAGTCAGCACTGGGAATAATGCAACGGTTCGCTTCTAAACTTCTCTATCTCTGCTACTCACTCCACCAGGAAAGTTATAATCACTCAATCCACTTCCCTTTGAAATGCACAGAGATGGTTTGCCAGTTGGGGGGGGTTGTGTTGTGTTGGCTCAGAGAGAGGCAACGTGAGCCTGCAGGGACTTTATCAGATGGAGGTGCTTCAACATGTAAACTCACAGACCCTGAAGGTGTGAGGGATTAGGTTTGGGAAAGGTTGCCTTTGGTCTCCTGATGCCACTATATCCTGAGGAAAATTGGCTTTTTGGACAAAACACTGTGCAGCGAGAGATAGGAGGCATTAAGCACAAGGAAAACAACCTGGGAGGAAGTGAGAGATGTGGATGGAAACAACCTGACAGCTCTGTGTTTGCACTGCACAAAGAAACACAGCTCTTCAACAGATCCAGTTAAAGCCTTTGGTTTTAGACGCAGACAAACAGGACACAGGCTTTCATTCAGATGCAAATTAGCTCTTTTCAACAATATTCTGGGGTCAAGTGATATTAATAGTGAAATATTTCAACATCTTCACAATAAATACTTAAAACAAATGTAGTTCTGACATTCCACTCACTTTTAAGAAGTGATGAAGCCAATATGAGATTAAACAACTAGTTATGATGCATATTTTATGCAGTGTTAACATCTCATCTTATGAAACTGTGGCAGCCATGAATGCATGACTGCAAATCTGGTTTTTGTTATCAGCATTTGAACATGCACATTAACCCTCAAATACCACCACCACAGCCACTAGTGACCAGAAGCAACGATGTGTCCATGCATCTTCTCCTCTTGAAAAGACGTGTTAATTGCAAAGGGAGGTCATACTAAATACAACAACTTTGGTTTATAGACACTGTTTTTTTCCCTAAAACTTTTGTTTTTCCTGCTGTACATAGTTCACATTTCCAGATTGGATCTGAATACAGAGAGTGACAAATGCATAAATGTATATGTGTGGACATCAGAATTTTACTAAACCAACCAAAACAGAATGTTGGATCAGGACTTTGGCACAAGATTGTATAACAGAATGATTATTACAATTATCAAGTCTGATTTAAGTTATTTGGTAGCCACTGCAGTGTTAGTTGTGTCTTTTCCACCAGCTTTTCCTCAGCTCTGCTGCTTCTTTTCTACGTCTGTTCGTTAAAACACACACCTGCCGTCCATATTCACACCTGTGCAGGTCGAACATCCGTGACCCGACCCAGCTGCCAAATGGCTGCTTGCATCAAAGCATGACTGTAATTTGACAATGTTATTTGATTAATACCAGAACCCTGTGCTAAAATGTGAGATTTCACAACAGCAGCTGTTTTGTGTTACGGGGCGGAAAGTGTACGGATAATAATGTGCTTTGAGCTGCGGAGGCAATAAGGACTTTTTAGTTTTTATATGGGCTGAGTTTTATGGAACAGATGGACCTCTCTTGTCCACAGAGGAGTGAGAGGTCTGTTAATTTTCATTCCACCCTCTAATACTTTAATTGGAGAGGATTAAGTGGGCAGTAAGTGACCCAAGGAAGTGATCAAATACTGAACAGGGTAATAATAGCTGTGCATGTCTGACAGAAGCTCTAAATGTGCAGGTTTTTTACTGGGAGTGAAGATGAATCATGGGCTCTTGACATACATTTGCTAATCGTAGTTTGCAGGAAACACCTTGATTGAAATAATCAGTGTTTTTACAGCCACAGGGGAAAAGCATAAAGGTCCTAAAGGAAACTGGTTGGATTACACGGCCTTTTGAACGAATAACAATCTCCATGTGTTCAAGTCTCCGAGCCTGTTAGGAAATAGGATCCAGCAGTGATTTCTGACCGCAGGAATGTGGGGCATCCTGAGGAAGAAAATCAAGAACTGGTGGCAGGAAGACGGAGATGAGAGGAAAAATGAAAGCGCAAGAGGCTGCAGTTATCAGTTTCTCGCTTCTTTTTCTGCAGCCTTTAAAGCGAGTCCTCATTTTAACCCGCTTCGCCCCGATCTTGGCTTTCCTTGAGTCGGTCTATCTTTAAATCCCTCCATCAATCCTGGAGATTTAACAGCCTGAGCTGGGCTGTTACAGATGGAGAGATCGAGGAAGAGAATGAGCAAAAAGCAGAGGAGTTGATGACCAGCAGGTGGGAAATATATACGGCTCAGCACAAGTCTGTCCAAATGAGTATAAATAAAATATGGTTTATGTGTGCAATCACTTTCATCTGCGTCCTCTGGAGGTAGTCTGCCTCGGCTACAGGAATGTTTCTGAGAGGTTAAAGGTCAGCAAATGCCACATTTAAACCCGGACAGACCGTTTATCCTGAAAGCCTGGACTTCAACAGGAATCCCATGTCGGTGTAAATCTCATCAAATCGTTTGCTGCAGGATTTTAAATGTAAATTATGATTTCTACGACTACATGATCTATGACAAAACACATCAGAGCCTGCAGGAATTATTTAAAGGAAGTATTTCCTGCTGAGCTCAATTTGCAAGGTTTTAATTTCTCATTAGGATCCAGATGCACGGATGTTTTAAAATCAATTTGTTGGCATGTCTTTCCCTCCAGCGCTGGCAGAATAAATGTACACGCTGTCTGTATGAACTGCACTGAGGTCATATTTAATGAAACACCCCACCCTCCGCCGCTGCGCTGCCATCTTTTTTACGCTGCAGTTGTCCTCACATGACTGCTGCCGGGCTAGGGTGAGTCAGCAGAGGGGGGGTGGGGGGGATGCTGCGACTGCCGAAGGAACGGCCCAGCAGCGGCTCACAAATCAATGGGTATTGTCGACCGGTGAGAAGAGTCTCCCACTGTGAGACACTGAACCAGACCCCTCTCAGTCCGCCACCTGTAGAAGAGATGTGTAAGCACCGACAGCGTGGGGCGTTTCTGCCTGAAATGGAGGGAATTTCAGACAATCTGGGCTCAATCACAGCCGTGATTTACTTCAGAATGAAAGGATGAAGGGAAGGAGAGCAGGGATGGAAGAAGAAGGAAAGGTCACAGGAAGTACAGGGAGGCCCCTTTCTTAATACGTGAACATTCGCTGCTCAAATTCTGACATTTAGATTGAATACAGGGTTTCCCTTCCAGCACCAGGACATTTTAGACACAAAGGAAAACCTGGCTTTTTATCCATTTATATGTACCTAAAACCTCAACAAATTCAGTAAAAATGAAATCCAGACAGTGCCTAAGCCTTAAGAAAACACCTGTAATAATTCACTTGTGTTTCCATAAGTGTATGTAATGTGCATTTTGAGGTAATTGGAAAATGGTAATGGAAAATTCCTGAATTCAGCAAAAAACTTTTTTTTTTAAATTTCAAGTTTTGTGTTTGTTTCTTTTTTTGCAAAGACTAACAGTATGTTGAATACATAGGAAAAAAACATAAATTCCACATGCATTTCAACGGTGAATGTCATATGAAACATGTTTAGACCAATCATGTGAATGATGACACCAAATGGAGGGGGGAAAAACTATTTTACAAATAAAGTTTCTTCTACTTTGTTATTTGAGTTGTGTATCAGTAAGTACAATTGTAACAATATTATACCTCTGCTTATTATTTACACATGTGCATTACAGATCACAGTGAATCTAGAAAAATGCAAAACATTACCTCTGCTATAAATGGTAAATGAATAAAGAAATTAGAGTAAATAATATCCATAGGAAGGAAATAAAGGTTATGAGCTGTTTTAAAGCCATAACCGTCTATTGTTGACGTGGATGTGGCCTGTGTTGACAGCTGTAGCTTTGGTTTCCTCTGTTGTGGTATTCTTTTATCAGCAGCATCATGAGTGGAGGAGCTGAGCAGACCCAGAGAGGGGATGCTTCTTACTGCATGCCTCTGCAGTAAAGGGAGATGAACAACACATCAGCAAGTAAAGGACGGAAGAGGAGGTGGAGGGAGAGCAGGAGTAGAGTGAGACAGGTGGTGCAACACTGCCCCCATGTGAGAAGAACATCCAGATCCTCTCATCCTATGCGTCCATCAGCGCAGAGACATTACATGCATCTCCCCTGTTCGACACCTGGTACAGAGAGCCGTGGCCTTTTATGACTCAGGCTTTATGTGGCTTTCAGCAGAGATCTCCTGTCAGGCTTAAATCGTCATCGCTCCAACCTTTGACACATTCGCTCCTTGTTTACGATGAGGAACCCTCGGCCAGTAAATTTCCTGTCAGTCAGCAAAATAAAAGGAGTGGAGGTGCCAGGAGTCTGTCAGGGCTAGAGGCCGGCGGTTTACGGAGGTACAGGTCTGCAGACAGTTACCACAGCACCAAAACAACACACTGGATGCTTGTCTTTTTTTCTTTTCTTTTTTTTTTTCTTTTTAGAGGGTAAAGACGAGCAGCAAAGATGCATTGAAGATCTCTAATGTTATTCAGATGATGGTGACCTTTCTCCTGACATGTTTGCTGGCTTTTTTTGAAAAGGGCAGCCATGAAAAATAGGATGCAACACTTTTCATACGAGTAGAGCAAGGTAAGAGAAGAAAACCTCTGAATACTGAGTGTTAGGAGCTGATTACAGAGCTTATGCAGACGACTCGGTGACATGAATCTGGAAGGAACGCATCACAGAACATCTGTAAATACATGATAAAGGGAAGACGAAGAGATGTACTAGTGAAGAAAAAAAGCAGTGATGTAAATAAGCTATATTTTAGCATAATCCAGTAAAATGACTCATCTTAAGATGAAATCCAACTTGTTTCTTAAGGGTATAAATAATCGTGGTTATGTTGAGAAAAGGGGAAACAAGTTTTTGGAGTCAAGGGATTATTGGAGTATTTCATGCCACATCTGGAGGAATTGTACGTCTAATATTTACATATATTGTCACTGTGGTTTGGTGATTCTCACACAGGGTTATTACTATTTCTGGGAAGGTTTAGATACTGGAGAAATTGAAATTATTTGACTACAAACTCATTTTTCCTCTTGTGGAAGAGGAAGAATAGTGGAGTCTGGGGTGTCTTCCTGCAAGAACATTTTGTTCACAACTATGTATATGTCACATCATGGACTACTATCATTACCTAACTAGAGAAGATAATAGAGAAAAGTCAAATATAAACTGCGACTATTAGATTTAGGACAAGTGATTCAAGTCTTGATGCTCTCCACATTGATTTTGCATTAATTTGAAGTAAATGGAGCCCAGAATGCCCTGGTTTCTGCACTTTTTGCTTTCTAATGGAAAGCAGAACCCTGTTAACCTGTAGTAAAAGATGCTGAAAGCACTGGGGGAATTCTGCAAACTCAAGAGATCATGAAAATAACTCACGAGCGCAGCAGTGGTGAGTATAAATTTTAGAGAACGGTGCAAACACTGCAGAGGGCTGACCTGGACCTGCTCTTTACAGTCTGCAGTATTCTCCTCGAATGTACACGATGCGGTGAATTGTTCTGTGATTAATTAAACAAGCATTAAGTTCAGCAATATAAGCATTAAGCATTTCCTGACAGGAGCAAGTAAATAAGTCCATTAGAGGCGATTGAGGAAGTTAACCTTTGCATTAATGAAAAATGGTTTTTCATTGTCTTCTTTAAATCCACACTGAGTTTTAATTATGATATTTACAGCCACCTCTGACCATGTGAGGACAAAACAATGCATAAGCAAGAATAGATTCATTCACTGGGGTTTGTTTTATTATTTTTATTCCCTTGCAGCCTTGGGATTGTTGTGTTTCTGCCATTAGATCCGTGTCCTCAGTTTACTCTGTTCTATTGCTGTATAGTCCATTCAATTTCAATAAAGTAGATATAGATATGTCACATTTATTCTCATATACACACAAGAAAAAGCAGAACATCTTGTATCTAATGCTCCCATCGACAGCCCATCACACTCTCTGTCCAAAAGGCTTTCTTTCATCTATGATGGATTAAAATGACATATACACTAATAAGCACAGCTTCTCCAACTGTGGAGCAAATTTCATTCAGACAGGCTAGTGGGAGAAATAAAAGTGAGCTCTTCTTTTCCATTGTTCAGCATGATGGCAGCTTTGTTCTTAAAATAGTCGGCCTTGTGATTTAAATTCAGTCTGGAGTATTGAGAGAAATGAGACAAGATCAAAGAGGTCTCTTTAGACTCACTTACTGCAGAAGAGAGAGGAGACGAGAGAAAATACAAGTCTCACTGGATCACACGGGGAAATTGTTCTCTGCACACTTCCAGCAAATCATATTAGATAGAGTCACTGTGGCAACTGGAGAAGATAATCTTTAATGTGCTCTTTAATGAGAGGGAAAATGTTTGTCTCCTGTGATTGAAGCTCTCGTTATGCAAATTATATCCAAATCAGTTCGGCGGCACAGACTCGTCGCTGATGAAAAGTGGCTGAGGGATGGCATTCAATTAGAGCCGTAGATTGACACAATCAGAACATGTCGTGTGTTTTAAAGCTTTGGTTGCGACCTGCTCCACGAAGGTCACAATGAGCCTAAAGAAATGAGGAGATGTGTTACAGCAGAACTGTGTCACAGGACGCACAAACTGTGGGGGGTCTGAACAGATGTGTCAGCTTCAGGAACAACTCGGTACCGCATCGGAATAGACATGAAGACGTGTTTTATCATAGTAAATCCTACCACATCTACACACGATGAAGCTCATTTCCAGATATTAAAACAGAGTCAAGTCAAGGTTCCAACTACAGCTGTTTAACCTCAAGGGCAAGGACCTCATCTCAGTATCTTAAAGTGTAATACCACTGACGGCCACTAGATGATGCTCCAAAATACTGTCTTTTTTTTTTCCAGGAGTCACTTTGGCCTTGTTTGTTTTAATTGTTTTAATTCCAATAAATGATCTGATCCATCTTTATATTATTGTTCCATTAATCAGATCTCAGGGCTTTGATTGACAGGTTTGGCTGACAGCTTGCAGACATTTGGAAAACTTTTCACTTTTGTCTAAATATGGTCACTTTCAGCTCCAAAAAGCCATCACAGTGTCTGCCAAATTGTAAATTACTTGTGTCAAAACAGCTGTTCAGAAACCAACGGATAACATCACGGCTCCTGTGACCACTGATTATATACAGTCTTTGAATTGTAGTCATTCCTCATGACAAAAAGTCTACACATGACAAATATTTCAGAAATGTAGAGGTTGGACATTTAGTGTTAGCGTAAGGCTGCAGAGTTTGTCCCATTGGTCTGTTTTATTAAATTATTCATGTCATACACTGGTCTCAGACTGTTGGCTTGTTTCAGATATTTACCCTTTTAAGTGCTTGTTTGGATTGTGTTCTCTTTTCTGGCAATTGGGGTTTTTTTAGCTTTAGCTGACGTTCTTCTGGTTACATAAATGTATAGCATGTGTATATTGATACAAGCGTTGCATCACATTACCATGACAACAGATGGAACTGTGGCCACTGAGGTTTAAGAGGCTATAACTAAAATAATTTTAAAAATGTTCAACGTTGAGTAAAATTACGAAAGACCCCACCATTTTGTGAGATGTAGATGAATAGATGTAAACATAACTCATTTTAAAAGTGAAATAGAAATGTAAAAACGTAGCCCTGTCCCCAATGAAACACCTGAATTCAACGTGTCCTGATATCTTAGTCCATAAACTGAATGTCTTGTAATATATTCAGAGTAGATCTTATAACAAAATTTATTAAATCACAAACTAAACGGAAAAACTATGAAGAGACTGAAATGTGAAGGTTGTACAGTGCATGATCAGTGTTATGGATTTGCCTGAAGTTAATACTACTACTTAGTAAAATAAATAAACTATTTTTTTGCTCCAGGTAAACAACTGACATCCCAAAGAAAAACAAACACTATATATTTGTGTTTTTGCAACAGGCTTCCTGAACTGGTGACAAAACTAAAATATTCCACCTGACTATCCTATTCTTACCACATCCTGTCTGTTCAATACCTACTCAGAGTTTCTGTAGTATAAAATACTATTATGATTGATAATGGTATGATGATGGTATGATAAAGGAGGCCATTGGGAGGCACAATTTGACAGAGAAGGAGCTGAAGACAACTTTCAGACGCATTGACTAATGATGAGGTTTGTTTTAATCCAAACACTTGTAAACCTCCACAATTATCCCTAAACCTAAGTGAATGTGCACAGTTGGAACAAATATGTACACACAGAAATACACCCAAGCTCAAACACACTCTGTTTACAACAACACCAAAGCTTCAGCAATTACCGAGCATCTTCACACGCCTAATTAAAGCTCCTCAAACCTTCCTCTATCTATTGTTTTTGTTTTCATCTTGAACATGAAAATTATGCTAATCTGGTAAATGAAACATCTTGTCAAACCTGCACAGATAAAAATCTTAAGACGAACATATGACTGGAGAGAGTTGTGTATGTCTGTGGTTTAATATATCCGGCAATTCACTGCAAAAGCGCTGCAGATAAACCATAAAAAAACCTCCCATTAAACTTTAAGGAAATATGGACAAAAATATTGGGACTAATGCTGCTGCGATTAGTCGATAGCAATTTTTTTTAGTCAACACGTGGTTTTACTATCTCCCTGTGACCTGTGACCGCTGTCAGAGAGAAGCGGCACCTGGGGCTCCCCCCCAGCTATTCTGGGGTTTCACTTTCACTTTGTACAGTCGTATGATGTGCACGCTGTCATTGTGAAGTATGTACGCCATGGAAGGCATCCCCCGATAAACCCCCCCCCCCCCCAGTCGTTTAGATTAGTCGACTTATCGAAAAAGTACTCAAAAGATTAATCATCAGAAAATTAGTCGTTAGTGGCAGCACTAAACAAAATCGATGTTGAGAGAAATCACGTAAAAACCATCTCTGATACATTTTGGAAGCAAAGATAACAATTTACACCAAACTAACAAATGCAATGATATTTATCCCAACATAAAAGTATATTCTGACATTTGTCATCATTGTTGTTGTTATTGTATCCTAGACCCCTGTTAGAAAAGAAACACCTGAATTCAACTTGTCCACATACTTTTGTCCATATAGTGGAACTCACAACTGAAGCATTATTCCCCAAACTCGTTCAAGAGCTTGTTTAATGCGAGTCGACCACTTTGTCCCGATGACACTGCAAACCCCTCCGGCCCTGTAACCTTTGACCTCTGTGCTGCAGAGTCTCTCCTCAGAGAAATCAGCCCGGTTCCCCCCAGACCGGCCCGGACAGTTTGAGCCGCGGGGTTGATTAAATGAGTCCCGGCGGCCCGAGGTGTCACCGCCACCCCCCCCGTTGGACGATCGATCAGGAGGGCACTGTTGGATTTGGTTTTGTAGGTGACAGGTGAGAGCTCTCTGCGGTAATGCTGTATGATATCAGGTCCTCCACGGCACCTGAGATGATTAACGGCAAGCTGTCGGCGCAGTGTAATCACAGTGTGAAATCGATGCCTCACACCTCACCCTCTCCTCTCTTTGCCTGTCTGTCTTACAGTAAAACCAAAAGCCGAGCGTTAGATTACAGAGAAAGGCATTCGTAGCCCGAGGACAAAGACTGGGACAAATTAGTGAAATTATAAAGAGCTGTCTGCATGAGTGGGCTGCAAATTAAAAAGCTTTATGCGAAATATTAGGTGCTAAATGTATCGTATATGTGCAAGTCCTATTAGACTAGTGTCTCTATTTTTCTATTTTATCCCCCAGTGCATTAAACTCATCAATCTCCTCTGCACTGACTGAAAGCAGAATCCATTCACCAGGGATGTAAAGGGGAGGAAATGATTTTACTTGAGTCAAAGGAATGTCACTGCAGCGATGGTGTTAGTGTTAGACTTTTAGAATCACCTCAGCCCTTTAACCAGATAGTGTGGAACAAGGGTGTCAAATATATGGCCCGTGGGCCAAAACCGGCCCGCCACAGTTTCCAATCCGGCCTGTGGGATGAATTTGCAAAGGGCAAAATTTACACTGAAAACATTAACAGTCAAGGGTGTCAAACTCATTTTAGCCCAATTTAATAACAAGTGAGTTACAACCAACCTATAACTAGTTTCACTCTACTTTCCTCTTTATTCTAGAGGTTTAGGATAATTTTGGACGCTATTACAATACGGATAATATTTATATAAAGACAACAGTGGTCCGCATTTACATACAGCTGCAGTACTTCATTAATTACCTACACTGTGGCCTAATTTATGCCGACAGAGTTTCAAAATGAATCAAATATGTTTTTACAGTCCAACATAAATCTGAAACACCTGTTTAAATCGGATTCACTACCCACTGGAGTTCAGAAGTCAGACATACAGCTGATGGTCATAGTATAATTCTTTGTCATTATTTCTTTGGCAGCTGAAAAGCCAACACGGAACACTGGTTTACAAGCAAAATGTTTCCAGAACTTTACTAAATATGGTTCACTAATGAAGAAAAATTAAGCCAAAAATGCTGGACGGTTGTAGTTTTCAACATACAGTTCTGAGTAATAAATAAATGAATGAATGGGACTTACTCAAAATAAGTGTTTGTCTTTAAAACACTGTCTGTACATTAGAATACATTCACTTTTCAGATTTCATTTAATGTAATATTTATACTACTACTACTACTACTACTACTACACCCAGAGTCTCATTAATGTGATGTTACTGTAATACCATATAGTACCACATGGTGGTGCATCCCTTTGGTACAAGGGGTCAGAGTTCATTCTCAAAGAACGCTGTGCTGTTCTCTACATCCACATGATTTCTATCTCTGTAGTAACAAGTGGTGTAGATTACGCATATATATTGTACTGTACAGTATGATGTGTAGATGTAGAACCGTGGAGACCAGGCGTGGTTTGGTTCAAGTGATGATCTGTACAATGATGTGTCCATGTTGGTCATCTGTTGATTCTGTGAGCTTCTCTAAGAAGTTCCAAGCTCACTACCCCTCTACCCCACATCTGGAAAACATTCACTAACCAGTGCTTTAGTCATTTGTTTCCAATTCATCTTCTCAAACTATATAAGATTTAGCACATTTTAGCTCTTAATCAGTCTGTTTCCAAAAGAAATTCTACACCAGTGTTACACAAACTCTGCAGCTTAATGCAAATCAAAACACTTTAGTGGAAACAGACGTTAAAGTATCTGAATAAACAAGCTGAACTTACTAGCATCGTTTCATCAATACAACAAACCCATAGATTACAACATTCTCTGTAAAACAGATGCTGGATCAGTAGAGAAGTTGACAGCTGCTATTCTGTTTTCTGCTATTTATGTATGATCTCCCTGAAAAGTTTATCAAATGACACATTAAGATTCATCAGATTATAAAATCATTAGATTACTCAGCTCTATTTTCAAGGGGGTTTTTGTTATTAAAATCCTTGGATGGGAGTCTGTCTGGGTCCGTCACTCTTTAGAAACCTGAATTTGAACAGAGTTCAGACTGGAAGCGTATTTTGTGTTACCAGCTTTCTTTCATAGATACAGCAAGGTCAAGAAAGAAAAAAAAAAAAAAGTCAACATAAATCACTTGGAATTACTTCACGAGTACATGAAACTCAGAAAATTGCTGCTGCATCCGTGACATTTACATGGTGATAATCACTGTAAACGCTAAAGAGCTGCGTCTTCTCCATGTCTCCAAAACAACGTCTCAGATGTTTCCTTCACTTCTCACCATCGTTTTAGATTTCTGTACTACAGCCTCCTCTGAACACGCCTGGTTTAGTTTAACAAGACTGTGATTTAAACACCTCCTCAGCTTGTGAAAATTGCAATCATTAACTTTATACCACAAGGCAAACAAATTAGGTGCAGAATTACAAAGCTTTTTCATTTATCATAGCGCAAGCCATCTTTGCATTACAACCATTTCTACGATTGTCCATCAGGCTTACTTCACACTGTGTGATATGATGTGGGAGCCCAAAATATTGCATTAAAAATTCATAATGTCCATTTAACCCCTACTGTGAGAATAGTGCCTGGAGCGTGGCTTGAAAAGCTCTTTTCTCGTTCAGATAGAGTGCTTATGAAGAAAAAAAATTAATAAAAAAAATAATAATAGAATTCCTTTCATAAAGCCTGAGCATATCAGTGCTTAAATGAATCTCATCATGCCAGCAGCTTTAGCCATCACTATTAATAATATCCACTTTCCATAAAGCTGCTGATTTCTTTTATTTACGCCCGGTCGCCTCCGCTGGCTGCCAGTGGAAAGCAGGTCTGCATAATCACTGCTAATAAATTAAGCCCAATAGAACTGTCACATCTCATTTGGACTCATTTGCACATGATTGTGTTTGTTTATGTTCGGCCTGGTCGGGGGAGAAAAAAAAAGGAGAAGCTTTGACTGGCAAATCGCTGGAATTAATGAATTTCGCTGCCGTTCCTCCCCACGCTGCGTGAGGAATCACATACTCTGTGTTTCCACTGGCAAGATCTCAACATGGTGGAGCGATCCGCAATCGAACGCAGCTGTCAGACGTCAACAGACATCTCCCTCTGATTCGCCGTGTGCGTGAGAGACTCTCCTGGATTGCAGTGCATGTAATAAAAAGCAATCAGCTGCCGGGGGAAAATGATTAGGCAGAGGATGATGACAGGCACGGAGCTGAGCGCTGAATGACAGTGTGATCGACAGCTTCCTCCCAGTCTGTGGTTTCATACCGTCCACATCACACTAACACTGTCAGCATGTGATAACGAGTAAGGTCAGAGGATTAATGCTTCTACGTCACAGCTGGAAGGTCTGTTTCACAACCAAATGACAAAAAATCTAAGTCTATGCAAAATGTAATAGAGTATAAATAGATACTGTAGATGGACTTTATTTATCCCAAACTGGGAAATGACAGTGTAGCAGCAGCATGACACATGATAAAAATAGAACACAAAGCAAAACAAGAGTAAAAAATAGAACATAAGAGCAAACACTATAGATAATAATTTAGAGGTATAAAACTATCTGAGTGAAGAACCTGGATAATGACTGCAATGTGACAAAATAGTACTGTAAGGTGCAAAACAAGCTGTAATATTCAGAGTGAGAAAGTGGAAAAAGACATTTAAGTACGAAAAGTGCTTAAATTACAGTTACTACTTAAAATTAAGAAAATACTGAGGGGTTATGTTCAAATATATTCTTTTTTTTAGTAATAACATTATGTACAGAATGTGGTGCATTTGCACAGTCTGTTTTTTACTTGCATTTACTGACATTATTCACTTGTTCTGATGTTAAGGGCAGGTTCACCACTTAAAGACAACTGTTGAAAGTTAGAGAAATGTTCCTTTCCTAGATAGAGGTTTGTATCTGTAATCACATCACCCATCTCTGAAGGATACTCATACTAGATGGTGATGTGAGCCTCCTAAATGTATACCAAACACTTCAATCTGTTATCACCGCCATGGCTTCCATCCTCATCAACTAGGAAACAGGCTGATTAAACGCACAGAGGAAACCAAGTATGTTTAGAAATCCACTAAATTATGGAAATGTCGGTTCACTCAGGATTATTATATTCACAGGACATCTGTGTTGGCTGAAATAACAAAGGGAATTTGTGGAATTTTTAAATAACTTATAAACACTCATACAGGATAAGGACCACAGATGACCTCTGCTATTATTATACATTAGCAGAAGTCAGCAGGTAGTACAAATCCCATTTCAACAGGGCTTTAGACCCACTTATATCTATACAACCTTTATCCTTTTGGATCCCATTATATGGAATTACAAGCCTCTAACAAGTATCCTGAAGCAATACTTGTTTTTTTCACATATTTGCATAGAATTTCTTACATAATGCTGACCATCTGATACAGTCTGGAGGATTTCCACTGTTAAATACACACAGATCCCTTTGGCTTCTCTCAGCTCTTTGTACAGTGGTAATCCAAGTCCTATTTACCCCATAACCTCCATTTAGCCCTGCATTAGAGGTGAGTTTTTCAGATAATTTACACCACACACATACACACACACACACCCAAACACACACACACACACTACAGAAAAAGATTTTACTGAGTTCTTGCACTGCTTTCAGTGCATTAACAGTCAATATCTCACACATCACCCTGTAACCTCATCCTCCAGCAGATCAGGTAAGTGGAAAAAACTACACACCGACAAGTTGCTTTTGGGAAACACATCGAGTTCTGTCTGGGCCTTTAGTCGATGGTCCGATCAGGAGTCAGCCATCCATCTCCCCTGCCTGCTGTCTGCCGTTGACCTGATCAGGAAAACAGGCCGGCAGGAAGAGCTCGCCAGGTCAGAATCCCCATCAATCAGCTGTATATCATCATGATATCTGAGCACATCATCCCACATTTCCTCAGCGTCTGTAGAGGAAACGTCTACAGGTTCATTTATTTGTCCATTGGCTCCGTCTGACTGCTTGTTTGTCACTCTATACCTCTTACCCACACATACCAAATTCATTTACCGTCATCGGAGTGAAATAGATTTATTATTCAGTGTAGCTGAATAGTGGGAAATATATATAATATATAAAAGACAGTCTCATTGTTTATTCTGTGCCTGTGCATAATAAATCTTGTGCAGTATTTTAAAGAAAGACTGAAGTCTGAGCAAAGTAAGACATCAAAAATGCATCATTTGGTATCTCACCCAGATTCAGATGTTACAGAATGTGTTCTTTTATCTTTTTTTTGGTCTCGGTTTTGATTTTCTCATCGTCTACACTTTAACATCCTGTTTCTGCTCTGTTTATCAACTATTCAGCCAACACACAAGCTGAAGTGACATACTGTTGTGTACCTACTCCGAGAAGCTTCAGCTGCAGGAATAAATAATGCAGCGCTTTGCAAGGTGAGGTATGTTTCCTGCTTAATCAACATGACTTTCTGTGATAGCTGGAAGTGTCAACAGCCTTGCTCTTTACTATATGTCTTGTTCCGCTGCTACATCTTCCTACGCAGCACCTTCCTAATGCAGCCAAGACAGTCGAATATGAGATTTAATTAGCCAGGAGAGACAGGAAGCACCGCTTTGCTCTTACAGCTGAAGCCTGACAGCAGATTCTGTTGTTAAAACATTTGCAGCTCTCCAAAAGTCCTGCCTACTTCTTATGTTGCCTCCACATCGGCGTCCAGACAATTCACTGCATGTAACACTTCAGAGCAGAGGTTGTGCTAGACATTTTTATTATCTGTCATTTTGACGGGCAGGGTCGTAAAAATTCCGGCAAAACACATTATTATCCATCATTTCAAATTTAATTTTTAATGATAATTATAACAGTTATACACAGAACAAACTGACGGATTGTGTGGTTTTGGTTTTTTTTTAACAGTGACATTGTGCTAAAATGGGAAAATATGAATAATGCAGTTTTAAAGAACTGGGTGAATAATTTAACAAATAAACAATTTTTTTTAAGAAATCAACAACACTGAACTCAGTTGATCTGCTGTACAGTCTACCATGAACTCAAACCTTCCTTCTTGGCCTCACGGACTTAAACTGAGTGCTTGCTTGTGCGTAATCAAACACATCAAGGGAGATCGCCGCAGAGGCGATTGTCATTAGGTTTTGCACTTTTGTCTCAGACAGACGACTTCTCATGACTGTTTTAATTTGGTTTTGAAGGCTGAAGTCCCTCTCACTGGATACTGGAATTACCAGCGCCACTTCAGCCAGAGTTTTAATTCAGTACTCCCTCTTGACCACCTGCTGTCACTTGCTTGTCTTGTAACTGTAGTTGGCTGATAATCGTTATCAGTATAACTTGCCTGTCCTCTACATCTACCGCATCAGTCCCTCTTTTTTTAACTGCGTTGATCAATGCCATCACATTTGCTGGGCTTTTTAAAATAACTAAGGAGACTCGGCTGTCTTGACATTTTGCGCTAGCAACGTATCATATAATTTTGGGTCAGCTAAACAATGAGACAAGAGTTGACAATTACTGATTAATATGCACACCCGCCACCAACTGGACATGGGGTCTACTACAGGTGAAGTAACTGTGAGTCATTAGAAAGAAGTAACGGTGTTGTATTCTGCGAGGTTGTGAACGGTGGCACTGTAGGGTTATATACAGGTAGGATGCTGTTATGGACTGTTTGATGCCTTGTTAATAGATAGTATAATAATATAGTTATTTTCTTTATTTTCATGAACTGAAGTACACATGCATTTCCTATAGTTCATGTAAATTTCTTGACAATGTTTCTTAACATTTCACTCAGTGAAAAAAGAGTGACGATCAATTGAGCACTAAATGAGGGGACATGGCAGTGATAGAGTTTATGTCCTGAACTCACTTTCACTAATCTTAAAGTGAATGTTCTAGAGGGAACAAACAACCCACCATCCTCATATGTCTGTATTAGAGGCCACAGAGGGGTCTGGGTGAGCTTTACCCACAGTTTAGTCTCTCAGACAGAACTGCACTGTACTCTGAGCAGCGCAGAATGAACTGGTGTTGTATGTATGTTCATTTTTCCTCAAAATTTAATTTGCGTGCTTGCTCAATATATTTCTCTGCACTCAAAGTGTCCCACTGCGCTCTCAGAATTATGGCACAATAATAACGCCATAGTGTTGCTTTATTGTTGCTGGCTGGAGGTAAAAACCCACTGCCCAGAAATGACCTAACCACGGCAACACAACAACAGATTAGACAACAACAGAAAAGAACACTGTCTCTACAGGTAAATCCACTATGACACACTGACAGTCAGAGGAGATGACTGACATGATTAAATGAGTCTTATATGAGGAAATTCTTACAAAATATTTTGTCTTACTCAATGACCCATGAAGGAAATATTTCATCCGTCATACTTCATCACAAAAACTCAGTATCAACACCTTTAGATAGATGTAATTTTCACAGGACTATATTGTGTCCTGATAAACTATTCAATGATCTAAAACTATCAAAGAAATTAACTGGTGAAAAAACCTTGAATATTGAAGTATTACTTGTATAAAAAATAACTCAAATTTGTTCTTACCTACAGTACCTGAGTAAATGTACCTACATACCTACAACTGAACATCCTCTTTCTCCAGCAGAAATGAGAGAAGTGTCTTAAAACCCTCTCTGTAGTATCTCAAAGCTTTTGGCTAGAGTTGAAATCTACCCATAGATTAATGAGTGGAAGACAGAGTGACTGTTTCTGTCCAGTAAATGCTAGTGCTTTACATCCGTGAGGAAAAATGAGATCCATATAAAGCAAAGTATCGAGCTGTGTCTGATTGATGATACAGATGTAGTAAACCCGACATCCTGCTAACTAAGCACATGCACTTTGTAAACACTTTGGGAACATGGACTCTGAGTCTGCTTCACCAAATGTCCACACAGTAGAAAACTGAATGAAAGAAATATCATACTGAAACACACAGAGAAAACAGGAAGTATTGATCCAATTTAACAGTGGGTAACAGGATATTGTTTCTGTGAATTTGTGACCGGTGCCAAAAGCCCGGTAGCGTTGTGTGCATCGATCTGTCTGGCTGTAACGCTGGTTCAGAATCAGAGCAGTTTGTGAAGACATGACTCCACGGCCGGGACCATCTTATCTCCCATGAAAACACGCTGGTTTGATTTGCTTTGATTTCAACAAGCTTACAACCAGACAGAATGTCCATTTTCCCTCTCTGCTTCTTTTTCCATTTCCATTTCCTTCTGTTCCAGACATTCACTGGAGATTCGCAAAAGGCTAGTGGATCAGATATTACTTTAGATAAGTATAGATAATACTTTATACTATCGCCCTTGGATCGATGTAAGGGTCAGTTCACCTAAAATCCAACAGAAAAATGTGATCTTTAACAAGAAGTGGTGGTTGCAACCCAGTATTGAATAAAATATCAATTCTGTTGCTTAGAAAAATAACATGAAATACTAGCACATCTAGTATTTTCAGAGATGGTAGAACAAGCATTTAAGTTTCCATCTAAGTCAAGACTTTTCGATTATTTATTATCCTGCAGCGCACTCCTACTGCTCTCTAATGTTAATGCCAATTGTTCAAAACTCTTGTAATGATGCCTTAAACCAGTGCTTCCTAAAACTCTAAAGACGAAAGAAGAAAATCTATTGTCATTTCCCTGGCAGTCAGTTTGATAAAAATATACCATCAATTTGACAGACTCTTACACTGTCAAAACAATGTTGAACAAAAGCACTTTGCTGGAACGTGCTCTCTGGCTTAATATAATAATAGTTGAATTTACTCTGAGCTTTAATGAATATCTGCATTATCAGTGAATGAAATATAGACAAATACCTGATTTTCAAAATGGACAGGATACTAATATAATAAATTATGAAAAATTAATTAGAGAAGGATGTTGGGGAAAAATTCAGCCATCTTCTATTTTAACCATAATCATGAATTTATCATATTATTATGTGTTTTACTCAAACAGGCGGTCATTCCATAAAAGCAGCTCCACAGCCATATCAGACTGTAAGTTTGGGAAAACCAGCCTGAAGCAAGGTCGCCACAAACACATTTTTCTCCTTTGCACATTGTTTGCAGTTCTGTAACTTTTTACAACAAACTTGACACTGTTTCTGACATCAGACACTTTGTTCAGAAGTGAAATCTTTTGCGATGGCTGAGAAAACACTTCTGCTCAAAATGCACAACATTCCTGGGATTGTCAACACCTGCACACAAACACATTTCTCAGAGTCGGGGTTGAATGAAGCGAATGAGGCAGCGTTTTGTGTTTCCTCATCAGGGGTGACATTGAATGTAGATGAAGTCACATGGTCCGACCTTGACAACAGATCCAAAAACCGTCCATCCTCACAATCACTATCTATGTTTTATTTACAGTTTTATCACAGCTACCATTATAATAGGCCGCCTAGATTTCTTTGGGGGTTTTTTGTAATAAGTGTCAGAAAACGTCTTTTTTGCCAATTATTTTGCACCTTTTTTCAGGGAGAACCTAACTTTCAACATCAGGCCATTAATTATCATTATTATATATAATAAATGGGCCAGTTTTGGGCCATGGGCCATATGTTTGACACCCCTGCTTTAGACTGAGAGTAGAAACTGTTAAAGGAACGGGTGTATTTATAAATTCTGCTGTTTTTGGTCCTAATTTCAAATCCTGCAGCTTTAAGTGATAAAATACTGGCATGGACCATGTCCACTCAAAACAAAAGACAAAACCTTTCCTGAAATCTTACTGGAGGAAACACTGCATATAAGCCTTATAATGTATTTTCATGTATGATGTATGTTTAGCTGCAACATGTCTGAAGGAAAAAAAAAAATTTAATTCACGACTAAAGCTCTGGACCACAAACCCATAGACCCTCCCCACATGGACCTCATGATCTGATTAACTGCAAATTTTAATCATAATTACTAAGTAAAATGTAAAATACAGCCTAATCAATAGGAAAGAATTGATCTGAGGGCCGTATGTCTGGTGGGTTAACAGGGTTCAAGTGAAAACCCTCCCCTTGGCCTCCTAACAGCTTAATGCGATCATGATAAAAACGAACATGTAATTTCCATGTTGGAGTTGAACGCCTCCACAGCAGTGTGTGTGCTGGCGTGTAATCCCACAGATTATTGATAGGCAAACATCACCACCATGTGGCCAAGGACAGGTCTCACTGAGCAGAACATGCATTACCATCACACTGTTAAGACGCCATGGAGTAAAACATGACATCATTCTTTAAATGTTACCGTCAGACTTTCTTCGTGCTCATGAAAATTTCTGTGTAAATAACTGAGTTTAATGCGCTCTAAAATCCATGTACGTGTGGAGGAAATTAAGGTCAGCGCCAGCCTCGCCTAAAATTGATGAGACCCTTTGGTGCTTTCCCCATCAGCCCACGACCTGAGACACGTCTGCGTCTATGAATCAGCGCCATTGACACGACCATTTGACAAGAAATGAGTCTGGCAGCGTTTAATAGCTGCTGGAGACACACTACAAAAAGATGGCTTAAACGATGACTCATTTTATGTGTCTGAAAAGCACTCATCTGCTGCCTTAAGTGGAATGTGTTTAACAACGCTAATACATTCCTGTGATCTAGGAGATGAATTCAACTATTGATTTTTTCCTCCTCGCGTCTCTCGGTTTAATCACACACTGGGCCACCACAAAGCGGCTGGACACTTTAAGCAGCTCCTCTCATTCATTCAGACGATGCTTTCCACATTGATTCACCACATGCCTCAAATTAGCCAACTCATTAGTCAACAGCGCAAGAGATTTTCAGCTATCTGGATTATTACATGGACGGCTGCTGAGCCCAGTGTCTTTGGGGGAACAGGAGATTAAAAGAAATGGTCTGATAAGCCAGTTTTAAAGACACATCTCGCCTCTTTCTTCTTTCCTCAACATGCTTGTAAATGTATAGCAATTCTAACTGTTGAACCTACGACTGAATAAAAAGAAGACAAAGAACAAGAGTCTCGCAAACACACAAAATTGCTGTACTCGAGGATTTAAAGCCTCTCTTGTAAACCCTTTGCCAGTTGTGTAAGAGGTAATGAATTTTCCTATAAACGACTACAGCCACCTTGGGACTGGTTTAATTATATCACATTCTCTTTGTGATTCATCGGGGGGTTGAACTAAATCTCTCTCATCTCACTGTAATTCCACGTGAAGCCTTTAAATGCACCAAAACGCAAAGTGCTAATGTACTACAACGATTCCTTAAGGAAAAAGTGGAAGAAAAAAAATTTTAAAAATCACTGTCAAATTCAGAAAAAATCACGTGGCTGTTCAAGCTAAAACTTACAGCAGTTATGAGTTTTTGAGCTAAATAAGTAAAGCTGAAGTGAACTGATACACTTTAAGGATTAAGGCAAAAACAGACACATCTGTGTTTAGGATAAATTAAGTCTGTTTTTTACTCTAATTTACTGACATTATTTCTCGGTTCTGACGTCAAGGGTCAATATTAATAATCCACCACTTGGAGAAAGATGGGAAAAAAGTGCTTGTTACCATGCCTACTATGTCATCCACCTCATCAGCTTTTGAGATTTTGTGCTTTAAGTTTGCTCTTTCAATGAATATCTACTCTATATCATGACATGAGCCTCCTGAAGTCACACAAAACAATTAAAAGTTGTAGCTATCATTAGCATCAACCAGGAAATAGGCTGTATAACCCTGCAGTAGAAACAAAAAATGCTGCAAAATCAGATACTGTATGTCGATTCACTCTGGCCAAATATTATCATAGGACGTAAGTGCTCATCAAAACAATGGAGGCAGTTTTAATGTTTACCATATAAAGTCCCGCGTTGACCCGAGGGAATCCACAGGTTCTAGATGTGGTAGCTTTTATGCTGTTGTGAATTTGTGCATTCTGTACCGCATTTGTCCAGCAGTCACTGCCAAAACGTTCTGGCCATAGCAACGTGATTGTAAGGCTATTGTATTCTAAAATTACTAATATTTCCCAAAATATTGGTCCTATCAACCTGTCATTTTCACTAGTCTGTTCCTTGACCAAAAATACATAAGTATGCCAAACTGCAGCAGTCTGCTTTTTCTTTTGTGTGAATCCGAAGACACACACGTACACACAGAGGCCACTTGGCTTTTAATATATAGATTACAAACATGGCAGGTTCACACATTATTAAGATCTGGGATCTTAATAATGGTCAACAGGGAGTGTTAATACAAATCCCATTCAACAGAGCTTAAGAGGAAATAAAACTGCAGGTAAAATCAGCTCCTCTACCAGTAACTGAAAGGTAAAATTAAAACCTGCAGGGCTTAAAAACTAATGCAAAATCCCTCAGCTATAACAACTCCATATTCTTTATTGACGAATCCTGACCTTATGCCTGACAGTAAAAACACAACTCCATAAATCGGTCTGAAAACCAACAGCTCTCACAGGTGTGAGCTGGACGCCGTTACTGAAGCCTGACTCTATCCTGCCATCGTGGCTGAACACACCTCTACCGGACCATTCATCAAAAGGACAAAGTGCTCTTAGATTAAAACTGCTGTGAGCAATGCATTACAGCTGACAAATGGCCTCCCACTTATCCCCCTGCACCAGCATGATAAAGCTCCATCCCCACACCACGCCTAATAGGAGCCACTGTCACCTTATAGAGACCCAATTTAACACATAACGTGGGGCGTAAATTGAATGATGATGGCTTCCTAATGGCCGAACAGTCACCCTGCTCTCTGAGATCTGCTGTGGCGTGATCTGGTGGAGGATTTACTGCTTATAGGAAACTGTTTTGTACAGTAACAGTTGATCTAAAGTATTTTTTGAGTGAAAAAGAAAAGCATACAGAGTTTTTTGTTTTAATAAACACACCCTGCTGCCCCTACAGTTTGACATTTGTAGATTTTAGCAGAAGTGGAGGATGCTGGTGGAGAGGCGACAGCTGGTGGCTGATTGGGGACAAGTGGTTAATCGCTGCAACCTTTCAATCACCACAATCTCCTAAACTACA
The DNA here is from genome assembly GCA_037367365.1 of Apogon talboti. Classification (NCBI taxonomy): domain Eukaryota; kingdom Metazoa; phylum Chordata; class Actinopteri; order Kurtiformes; family Apogonidae; genus Apogon; species Apogon talboti. Next base: position 32,901,270 of record JAPQRQ010000007.1, read on the forward strand.
CAGACTTCAGCTGCAGACCCATCACTGTCACCGCTCGCCATGAAGCACTCTCAGAAACTGCACTGAATCAACAAATGTCCAACCTCATGTCACAACAGAGCGCCGGATCTCTGCTGAAGAACCCCGAACATGATATCCCAGTCCCATATTTAGAACCTGATGTGCTTGAAGATAATGAAACAGCGTTCAGAAACACCTTTAGCTCTGCAGCAGAATGAAGTGAAAAGCTACACAATTGTTACTTTATTTACCATCATTATCTCTATTTATGTCATTTAGGCTATGTTCAGACAGCAGCAAATGTGGCCCAAATCCAGTTTTTTTGCCCATATGTGACCTGTATCTGTTAGAGGGACAGTTTGAACGGCACAAACCTGACCCAGGCCACTTTATATGTGGTCCTAAATCTGATACGTATCTGATATTTTGCAATGCGACTTCAGTCTGAAAGGCCAGGTCGCATTTATCTGACCTTTATGTCATTGAAATCACAATTCTGTGCCGAGACGAGATGCCTCCATATTTACTTCGGTAAACACAGTGCGTGCCTGCGTGGTCACTTATTACTTCAGGACCTCTTTTGCGCACGCGGGTCATTTCAGGGTCACATTGACTTCATACTCAAAACTAATAGAAGTTGCAATTAATGTGTAGAATGAACGAGCACATATAAAAAATCGGATCTCACCAAAAAATCCGAATTGTGCATTAAGACCTGCTGTCTGAAGGTGAAGGTGTTAGTCACTTTAACACATTTTTAAAATATTTTTTATCTTCTCTTTATTTTTCTATTGCATTCGGTGTTTATGGTCATGTGCTGCTGTGCATTTGAATTCCCCCCCCCCGCGCGATCAATAGAGTATATCTTATCTCATCTTAATCCAGGATGAACCTTAAAAACTCAACTGAGTTCAGCTAATCTGAATTTACAAACTGAGGTGATGCTGCTGACCTCAGGTAGTTTCCTCCCAGTGGATGTCGTGCACATTTGAATAAAACAAATCAATACAGTATAACAATTTCTGCACTGGTGCTTTTGTCATAAACCTACAGGCTGAGCGAAGCAGAAATAGTGAGTTATAGCCGAAGCAGAGTATAGATTAGAAAAACACAGAAGGAATTACAACCTGTTGGATTTAAACTATGTGTCCAGATTTAAGCATAGAATCTGAAACATTAAAAACATCCAAAAAGTCTATTCACTATATGTTTGATTTGGATAATATACATTGCCTACAGTGTTCAAAATTCTGATTATTACAGCAGCAATTCAGTGACAGTGAAAACAACAACACTGCTTTATTCTATCATCGAAATGCTTCATTTTGTTATTGATGTCATTGAAAGACATTAGAGCTGGGTAATACTGCCATTTTTATATCAGTCAGTGTTGATAATTATCAGGATAAGTCTTAAAAGTTGGTTTTAAACTATTTGTAAAAATGAGATAAAAATGATGATATGCAAAAAGTTAGATATAATATGAAAACGGTGTAAAAGGCACAAGATGAAAGTGAAACAAAATATATCCCATAGGATATATGGGATCCTGCAATTTTTTTCTTTTCCAAAACATACCTTGGCATGTTTCGGTGGACACTTCACGCATGTCAAGGTATGTTTTGGAAAAGAAAAACCTATGTCTCAAACAAAGAAAGAAAAAGTACATATGGAAAACTGAAGACATGATGAACACCATTGAACTATTATAAAATAGATCTCAATCAGTGTGTTTATGCTCAATTTTCAATACATTGTGTAGGTGTAGTGTTTTTTTATTTTATATCATTTTATTTTAGGAATATTTTGGTGTGTCTTCTATTAAGAGTATGTATTTCTGTTTGTTGTTATTTCCATTTAAAGTTTTAAAATGAATAAATACTAAAAGCAAAATAAACAGACCAATAATAACACTATTATTGTAATTTAAAAAGTGTCTGTAATGGATGTATTCCTTCATCTAAAGTGCTGCTTCCCCAAACATTTTCAGCTCAAAACCCAAAAGGTAAATGTGTATAAATTGTTTGCAAAATTATGTAAAATTCTGACTTTTACAGCATTTACATCTCATATTTTTTTACATTATCATCTTGTTCCATCTTCTACATCTGTTGCCTCTTCTGCTTCTTCCTGTTGTTTAGTTGAGTTCAACTTTTATTAAACACTTCCAAAGAACAGTATTTCAATTAGATTAATAAAGTCATATATATAGAGTACATATTATTCTTATGAATTTTTCTGAATATAGTCAATAAAAAAAAACAGCTCTGTGATCCACTTTGATTTCTGATGCTAAATTTCAGACTTCCAGCTTTGAAGGGCTGGGTTTAGTCCTGATCCAGGGCGACACTGGTGAAGAGCTTGTTTCCTGTCGCCATCATGGGCTCTGTGATCTCAGCGAGCGGGGCCTCAGGTGAAGACAGCTGTCACCCTGATCTACAGCCCCCGGCTGCCTCAGTAATGTAGGCCAAATTGCCTGAGTCGCTGGAAATGATGCAGTCATTGTGGAGGAAATTGGAAATCAATTCTTGTCATCACTGAACATAACTCCCTTTTTTAGCAGAGACGGGGCTCAAACACATTTGTGTAGGCGACGGCAAGAGGACAGGAGCTAAAGGAATGAGGACGGATCTGTCTGGACAGACTAAAGAGTAAACAGGTCTATTTCCACTCTGTTTTCAACATGGATCCTTATGTTACTAAGGCCTGCAGCGCCTGTGGGTTCTTTTTGCATATTCTCAGGTACCATTTGACCCCTGGAATATTAATTTGTAAATACAAAAAACACTCAAACAATAAAGAAATCCTCCATATCCTGCCTTCGTATCCTCAGGGTACAGACTGCTCATTAAGGAGTTTCCTCTTCACTTCTCTGTAATGAGTTTTCTTAACAGATTTGCCAAACGCTGCAGGTCTGATTTCCTGGAATTCACCTCAACATTGTTTACTGCTTGGTTTATTTCTTCAAGGAGACTTTGAGTGTTCGAGGCAGGATGTGAAATTAAAGGCAATAATGGTGCGTTACTAAACTACAAATCACACAGAGGAGCTGTTTTGCAGGAGCAGTAACTGCTGATATACTGTGAGTAACTCATGTAGGTCAGAGCATTTGACAGGACACCGTACAGTCCTTCTGCATGCTGAGCGCCTCATAACAGCTGTCCCAAGGGCGCCTGTGCTCAATAAGAAGCAATCACCAACAGCGGCACGCCCTCCATAGCTCTCCTCCATCTTCCCACAAGGCACCGCTCCGAGTCGGCCCCCATCCATTATGCATCAAAACTCACGCTACAAATCTCCTCAAATAGAACAGAGTGTCAGGCATGATAAAGAACAATCGACCGAGGGGAGGGAATCAAAGCACAAAAATTCCCAGGATGAAAAATATTCCACTTTGCTCTCTGATGTTGTTCTTTGTTTTTCTTTGTTTGTGTTGTTATTTGAGTTGTATGTTCATGTCTCTCGTGGGAGCCTCGCTGAGGCACAAGTCATCCGTCATTCTAATTGGTTGTGTTTAGAGAGCAACTGTTGTGTTTGATAGAGAAGCTTTTCCACTCCTTCTGGTCAAAACAAAGCTGCGGTTCTGCTATCAAAGATGGATAGCTATGTAAATGCAAGTAGCCACAGATGTGATTATCCGAGGCTTGTCTGGAAGTTTTTGCCTCAGTGTGTTCAGCTGTTGTCGTCTGGCATCCTTTATCTTCATACGCCCGAGGCGCCATCAGACGCCACATATGGTTTTAATGGCATTACATTACTTTAGATGTTGTGGTACGCTGTGATACAGGAACATCTCACAGGGTGGTTCTGACTCTGAGGAGTCTGCTGCAGTTTTACATCAGAGGGAAAGAAATGATTCAGCAGTCTGGACTATTTATTACATTTGTGAAATTAACACATTGTTGGGCTTTATTACATTTCTGATCAGGTTAAGTATAAGGCTGACCCCTGAGCAGTTCAAGACCCTCCGGTCCACTGAGGCGCTAGACCAGGGGTGTCAAACAAACGGCCCGTGGGCCAAAACAGGCCCGTCAATGGTTCCGATCCAGACCACGGGAGCAAAAATTATGCTGAAGATATTAACAGTGAAGTTTCAAATGCATTTTAGTGACAAACTCTGATCTCCAAATATGTTACTAAATGTTTTGTGCATTTGTAGATCCACTGTAATCTGTAAATTGTAATCCAAATGTATAAATGATAAGATGAGGAATAGTATTGTGTAGATTGCACTTATTTTTCTGAAGGAATCTCATTATCTATAGGCTATTATCCTATAATTTTTACTAGCCTGGCCCATTTGAGATCATATTGGGCTGAATGTGGCCCCTGAGCTAAGATGAGTTTGGCATCCCTATGTGAGTCACACATATCCAGATCTATCTCCATGCTTTACTAGCACTACAGAGACAGGCCCAGCCCCAAACCCAACCAGAGGGGTAGAAGCTCTCTGGGTTGTTTGGGTTGTTTCATACTGACAGTGGATTTGCAAAACAGTGCCAGTTTGGTGGAGCATACAGTCTGCACAAAGACATATATCATAGTATTAAAATGACTATAAAAGAAGAGTCCTATAAAAGAAAACACCACATAAAGAGACGTGTCTTTGTCAAAACCTGTCATTTTCAGTGTTTAGTTGCTGTTCTTTCATGTAGCGAGGATGACTTTGAAAACAGTAACAAGGGGAGAGAGGAGGATGACAACCCGACCACTACTCGACTTAAAAAGTTCCATATATTCCAACAGAGAACATGTACGAAGCAGACAGCTGAGATGCATGAAGTCCGGCATTCAGCCGTGCAGTCATACCTCTTAATAAGGAGCAGATGCTCAGAATGCAGCATGAAACACTCTGTAGCGCACAGCTCTGTCCAAATATTTAACAATCACAGGGTGTTTTTCCTGAGTATAGGAGACAATAGTATGGACTGTCTGCTATTCCCTGAAGTGGTCTCGTGTGTCAGTTATGAGCCATTTGACCATACCTTCTCTTTTAGGTCCTTTTGTCTCACATCAGACAACACGTACTAGGACCCTCACCGCTGATCTGAATTAAGTTAATTGTACACAAATGGCCAAGGACTGCTGGCTTCAGTCCATGTTTTATTGTCTTCAAATGATCAAAGATACATTGCAATAAGAAGCCATTTGGAAATCAGCCACTGAAGCTTAGAGAGGTGAAGTTGCACCATTAAAAGTCAGTGTAAAAAATACAGTAAAATAAATAAGAATAATAATGTGTAAATAAGTTCAAAGTTGACGAATAAAAGTAACAATGAAAATTTTTACCATAAACCTAATTAACCATGTTAAGTTAAAATTAGACCAAACTAGACCAATATTAGTAATGACTAATAACTAAATAAATAATTAGTCAATTTGTTGACTTAAAAATAGGTTCCAAGGGGCACAACAGAAGGGGTAGGACTGTCCATGGGCTTTCTGATAAAAGACAATATCAACAATAATAATAATCTAGAAATCACTCAGACACGACAATAATGTCATGAGCTAACAACTTCTTGTGACCTTTGACCTTTCAGGGTCACACTTTGTTGCACTAGATCTTCAAACTATACGTGTAAATGTGACTTTTGGGACCTTTTTCCTGACCTTGACCTTTGACGCAGATTGGGAAAAAATTAATGATCCATCATCTGTAGACACTATCATAAGGAATTAATAGAAAATTAGGAAAATCAAGAAATGCTTGTAAAAAAAAAAAAAAAAAGGCATAACCAGTGATAATAAAAACGAGCAAATAGCCAAATCTGACTCAACTGGGGCGGCACGGTGGTGCAGTGGGTAGCACTCGTGCCTCACAGCAAGAAGGTCCTGGGTTCGATCCCAACACCAGTCG
>JAPQRQ010000007.1:32914787-33011118 GCA_037367365.1 Apogon talboti
CCCCCCCCCCCCCCCCCCCCCCCCCCCCCCCCCACCACCGAAAGATACAATGTCCCAGCTGAGCACGCCCGCTTGGTTCTCCGACGTGAGCAGGGAAGGATTTCACACCTGAGGTAATAACAGAGCGGAGGGAGAAGATGGGATCAAATTCTTACAGCGCTACCACTGCTTTCTCTTCATCAGGGAGACCGTCTCTGCCCTTTACAAGGTCTTAAACAAGCACATGCTTTAGAAGAGCAACACTGTCGTACATTCACTTAACTCCACTCCTGCTCATTTCTCTCCTCTGCGCCTCCTTATTTGCAGAGATTACTGTGTGCAGAATGTAGATTTCATGTGTGGATGTGTATCACTGAGGGGACTGTTGTACTTGTACTCAAATGCAGGTATTTTCCTCAACTATTTCCAGTTTACGCTACATTATTCTACTCTGTCATATGTAACAGGGAAAAATTGGACCTTCAACTCCACTACTTTTATTTCACCCTTTGTAACTTTTAAGATAAAATAATATATTTATGTGAGATGCCATTGACCTAGTGTTTTTCAAATTACTTTTATTGGGATTATAATTTGAGAAATGATAAACTACTGCAACCCAATTCACAACACCATCACATCATGTTTTGTTATCATATTTATGTTATTATATCATTTTGAACATGCAACATGCAAACCTTTTTGAAGAGGACTATTTTCGATGAACCACACTTTGCATTAAATATCAGAAACATCTGGAATTAGACAAATTGAACATGTTTATAGAGCGAGAGAACATGCTATCCATTCACACTACATTATGAGTGTCTATCTAGTGTAGTCAACAAAATGACGCTTGTTTACAAGTTTGTGAAATGCTTGAAATGCCAATTTACATCGTGACATGAAGCCTCATCATGGCCTCATCATGGCCCTAAAATGGAATAGTCTACCTGGTGGCATCTAAAACTGGTGGCATCTAAAATTGAACATTAAATGGTTTAACATGTATGCATGTCATTCTGTGCAGTGACCAAAATGTTGTACAAATTGTGTTTATAATTATTTAAAGATACAGGAGTTGAAATCAGGACTGAAAGTACACCTCCTCCTTCTGCAACAGTTAGATGAGCAAGAGAAGAAAGTAAAGACAAGAACACTGATGCAGTCGAGTCACCTCTGACTGAATGTGATCACTGGTTGGTAATTACAACTGTCAGTCACATAATTAACCCCTCCTACCTGTCTGAAAACATCTTATTTGACTACATCTGTGTCAGGGTAGATTTTCTACAGACTGAAAACAGATTCCAGAGAACAAGGTAGAGTTTACATTTCCTCTCAGACACTTTAATCAATCAATCAAATTTTTATTTACATAGCACCACATCATAACAAAAGTTATCTCATGACACGTTACATTTAGAGCTGGTCTAAACCAGACTCTTAAACCAATTTACACTTGAATCACAATCTGCTCAAGATCGAGTGCTGCAGCCTTAAGTGATGTCTATTCAGGTAAATGTAATTTTACTCAGGAAAAAAATCTGAATCCTTCAACCTCTGAACAGGCCTGCCACAGCTATTACATGATCATTATATCAAAATTAGGTGAAACAACTGTGAACATTTTATGTAACCATAATCATCATCTCTATTCAGCTGTATAAAAACTGGGAATGGGCATCTAATTACTTTAAGTCAATTAATCAAGTCAGTCTCAGTAGATTAGTCATGACTTCATTGTGAACATGTACAGTTCCCTAAAACCAGAAAAATAATAATAATAATAATAAAAACTGAGCACATGTACATAGTTTTAATTGACAAACTAGTGTTGTGCCAATTTGGTTTATTTCTAATAACCCAGAAATATGGTTTGTATATTTGTGTCATACCTGTCATGTTTCATCTCTATTAACAAAAGCAAACACAAATATCTATATACATGCATAATTAAACTATTATTAAACTTATACTACAGCGGTGGCGTCAACAGAATCATTATCTCAGTTATTTGACAGTTAATTATCTACTCAGATTTCATTATGGTGACAGCTCTACCTCTGATCGACTAAATTAATGGTTTACGTTTTTGCTGTTTTGTCAAATCTTGGACGTATTCCAGAGGCTTACTGCAGTGTGAAAACCAAACAGGGAAGTTTCCAGTCGTACACGTCTGGCTTCACATTCACCATTGTCTCAGCTTTCCTGCTATTAAAAAATCTGAACAAAACGGCCTATTGTCTGCCAAGCACATACCCACATAGATCTGAGCACAGAGCATTTATTCTCACCTACACAAATAGACTCTCCACCACCCATCCATATTTTCCTCAGGGCCACTTTCACACTTCAACCCTGCTCCTTTCCATCATTATGCAAAACTATTTTAGCTCATTAGGTGCCAGTCAGTCAGAAGACTAAACTGAGGAATCAATCTGCCATCTCCATGGGGCCCGGCAGCGAAGCAACACACACCTTATAGCTGCGACAGAGGATAATCAAAACCCATAATTGCTTTTTAAATCACAACATTAATGACAAGATCTCTTGATTGTAATGCATTGTAATCACGCCATTAATATGGATATGACTGCAGCATTGGGAGCCATCTGTTTGGCTGAGGCGGCGCTGGACATTTTCCAACAGACACACTCATTTCAAGGACTGTATTTTGGCCGTCGACCACAGGCAACATAATCAATGTGAATGCCGCCACCAGCGCTGGGAAACGAGCGACCCAAATTGATCCATCAATCACCCATTCAGACAATGTTTATTCAGCTTTGCTTCACTTCACAGTTATTCACACTCGCAGATGAAAGCTCCAATAAAAAAGATGGCAGGGGATGGGGAGCAATAGCGTGGCACAAAAACAGCCTCTCTTTACACAGGGCTTCAGTGTTCGCGTTTGGTGAGGTAGGTGATTGCCTTGGGTTACCTCTGGGTGGAATCAATTATACAAGGTTTTTAAAAGGCCCTCTTTGGTCTTCACAGAAATGCGCGAAGCAAGCAAGCTCCCAAGGTATCTAGCATTATTCCTTTTTATGTTCTCACATCAAACTTTCTCTTTCTTCTCAAACTTTTCCGCACTTACTGCCAGAGTGGAAATGTGGGGCATTTGAGATGTTATTGCCAAACTTCAATTGCCCCCCCTCCCCCCCTCCCCTATTTTTCCTTCTGCTTATGACTAATATATCTCCAGTACTAAAGCATATGTCGCTTTTAAAGAAGGGGCTTCTGGGTAATGTTTCTGGGGGTCGAGGGGCAGGAACAGAAATACTCTTTATTTCACCTTGGGGCATTTGTGACAGCTCCACTTTGTGTCAAGTGTTAAAGGCAACAAAGTCTAACCCTTGCTTTGTTGTGACAAGGGTGGAGTCCTGTGGAGGAACCCGGTGGATGGAGAGACTGGTAAGTGCGTGGAGCGATAAGTGAAGACATTGAAGAAAATGACTGATTTGCATTTGATGCATGAGTCCAAGTACAATATTAAAAGACATGTCCACTTAAAAAAACAAACATATCAGCATGAGATTTCATCAAACTATCTCTTCTCCTGCTAAACCTCAGCTGTGTTGGTAACTCCAGAGGTATAAATAGTCCCAGATTCCATGGAGTCGAGGCCGACAAGACTGCGGGAAGTCGATGTAACTGCTCCCCTGATGATGATGAATGCCAGACAGCCTTTATTCGAGGGCGACTACAGGCACATTTTTCTTGTTCAGTCCTGTTAGTTTTACATCGACGCAAAGCTCATTTGGCTATAAAAGCAGAAGCAATAGGGAGCCTTAACTCACTGCATACAGCGCTTACAATTTATTCTTGCCCTGCACCTAATTTGCAATAGTTTCCTGGAGTTACAAAACTCTTGAAAGCGAACATTTTTTGTCACATCTTCCAAGTGTAGCTAGAAGCACAAGAGTATGCAAACCACATGCTACTGTCTAACCGTTACATCTCCTGCCAGGCAATTTAAGTTTGTGCCTTTTTACCTGCTGAAACATGGGAGCTTTGGGTCTTTTTTAGTCTGTGGTTAATTGGCAAGCCTGTCTCTGCTCCCTCAGAGCAGGAGACAGTCTGCAGGGACGAGGGCAACCAACGCAATGCATCTCATCTCTCTGCAGATTTCTTCATCTCTTGTAATTAATTGCATCTTTAAAAGAACAAAATGTAAATACGTCGCTGACACGCTGCCAATTAATTTTCAATCGCCGTCTTCCTGACGCTTTCTGCTCAACCGAGGGGGAAATCAAAAGTTTTAGAGGGTGTTACGAGAGCTTTAATAGTGTCCCTTTGTTCCTGGCAACACATTGTGAAAAATGCATTCAGGCCTGACAAAGTGCTCCTGCTCCGTGTAATCAATTCCCTCAGCTTCTACAAGCAGAAGAAGTCGGGGCGGAGGAAGATCTGAGAGAAACCAGCATCTCACTTGTCTCTACTAGTTCTTTGATCAAGTAAAACAAGTGCTTTTCACGCCAGAGAAATGTGGATAAAGACAAAACCACGCTATCCGCACAGCACAACACATTTAATTAAAAAAGGTCAGTCAGTGATCGATGTTGGGCCACTACAAATCAACTAGAACGTACTATTTATTAAGACGCTGGTTTTACTGGATCTGGCAGTCACCAGAATGTGTACTGTCAGATTAGTAGAAAACCTCCAACAGACACGTGAACACTATGACTACAATATCACCTGTACAGTCTGGGAATCTAAATATATATCTTCAGGAGAGTCTTGTCTGAAATGATAACGCAGCTGTGTTATTGTGCATCAACCTGCATAAAGAGAGAATGAAAGGTATGTAACGAAGGAGAAAACATACCACAACAGCATCCACCTGGAAAAGAAACAGGCCCAGACAAAGAGATAATAAATAATAATAATAAATATCACAACCAGTGTCAGGGAGTTACGTAATTAAATCAAACAATAAATAGAATTGTAATCAGTTACTGTGGAAAAAAAATGTGATTAAATTATAGTTCATTTACACTAAGGTATTCATAGAGAATTACACCATTAGATCTATTTTAAATAACCAATCTTAATTTATTAGTGTAGGAAGATGAATTCTAAACTTTGCTTCTACGTCTTTTTGATTAAAATGTTGGCAATTACATGGTAATCAGTAAATCTGCTGACGGTAACTTTGGCATATATTATCAAATATTTCTTACTTTTTCTTCAGATGTAAAACAGAATTCAGAAAATGTGTTGGTTGCGCCAGCTGAAGGTACAGTACACATGGTCCGTCTCATTTTGAGCCAAGAAAGACCCTGGGGTGCGTCTGTTATTTTGGTCAAAAAGCTTCTAAAGTCAGGCAAGAACACCTTTCAGTCCTAGAAATTCAACATTTTCCTTCTGAAGACAAGAAATGGCTCTTACACACTTTGTAATTTTGTGTTTGTAATTTTGGACACTTTTCCAAATGTTTGTAAAGATATACAATTATAAAAACATTTCAAAAACATTCTCAATTCTATATTTTTATAGAACAATCATAAACTGTATATAATCAGTTCATCCATTGCTTTTTGAACTTAAGCCAGTAGTTTGTGATTTGACAGTTGCCAGGTTGGAAAACAGACAGAAGCCATAGTATGAGAACCTGAGGGGTCAGAGGTGAGCTAATGCTAAATACTATTTAACTGAGTTAGTGAAACAGTAATGTTCAAGCACTGCGTAAGAAAGTCATTTTGCATTTTGTTAGTGAAACATATTAACTACCAAAAATAGTGTTTTATTGAATAAACAGAAACTATGAAAGTCAGACGTTGCTTCTATTGGACCTAAGATCTTATTAATGGAGGAAAAATGTAAAGACAGACCAGAATGTATCCTGTAAAAAAAAAAATACTGACTTATTTTTAGAGAGAAGTTCAATGTAAGTCTCTGGGAGCCAGGGTTTTGTGGAGCAGCATCTAGTGGCCATCGGTGGTATTACAGCTTTGAGACACTTCATTCTGGGGCTGAGGCCCTTGCCTCATGAGAAAAACAAATTTCTTGCAAAATGACATCAAGATCCTGCAACCATGCTCCCACCACAAACTCAGAGAAAATTCTAGACTTCTAACATCTCATAATCCTCTGAAAATCTGGGGAAAACTGTGTATGTTATACGTTCTTTGACCTGTCGACATACCTGATGAAAGGGCCAAATAAAGTTTTAGGGACAGTTTCGAGGAGCCCTTTCTTGTTGTTATGGAGGGCTTCTCTGACATGAAATTTGATTTTGAAACTTATGATTTTAGTACTTTTAAGATTCACTGAGCTTTATAAAATTAAGCAACCAAAAAGTATTGAACCAAAGCTTTTATGAAAAGTATTTATCTAGCCAGAAAAATCACAGCGTAAAACTAACACTGGTTTTGTCAAATGAATAAAATGAAGTCCGGTTTCAAAAGGGCATCACTGAGACATCTGGAGCTTTTGCTTTTTTCGATGTAAGATACTGTCAGTGTGCAGGACCTTTAACAGCAACTCTGAGAAGTCACAGGGTCTGGAGAGACAGCTTTGTCCTTGTGGATGGCTTTGCTCGACTCAGAGCAGTATGTGGGCGTCTGAATGCATTATACCTGAAGTGCCTTTCCCTCCAAGAGTCGCCAAGGCCAACAAGAAAAGAATGTTCTGCTCCACTCATTGACTCTTGTAACAAGCTGAAGTGGGATTTTCTGCCACCTCTTAAGGGTTTGGCTTTTATTACAAGCAAGTAAACAGAAGCAAATTGACCTGTGATGTGAATCGAAAAAGCTGGAGGTAGTGTATACCCGGCTAAGTGCATTAAGAGCTCCGTTTAAGTGCTTCCCTCCAGCGCTCCTGTGGAGATTTCTACAGGAGAAGCATTGTTCACAAACTGTTTTCAATAAGGTCGCTGTATACACAAACTGGGATAAGATGAGAGGCCGAGGAAAGAGAGGCATCCCACAAGTAACAGAGTCCGCTCAGAGTCTACAGACCTGGTTCATTCGATCACACAGAACCACAATCGCAAACCGAGTCCAAACTGAATCCTTAACAACTTCAAAGACCACCACACAGCTTTCTATAATGAAGAAAACCACCAGTGTTAGGACAATGGTTTTACAGACACACAACAGACAGTTATGTCTTCTGAAATTCCGTCTGATCCATGTATTCCGTTCAGTTACATCAGAAGAGTCTGACTGGATTATGTGATGCAGCAAACTGGTAAAAAGGAGTAGTTCTCAGCTGCAGACTTGATGTTTCAATATGTTATTCAGCTGCTGAAAAGGTTCTTCACAAGCTAAATGTTCCTTAAAAATCCTAGACCGGTCCTTTTGCTGCTGATACTGGTGTTCAGCTGATTCAACTGGTAATTACATTTGATGACTGTGATTACTCTTCAAACAAATGCATAAAAGCTGAAAAGGCCTCAAAACATATATTTAAACCAACATTGTACAGCAATATTAAAAGGCTTTTTTTGTTTCAGGAGGAAAATATTGTTGAAATTCAGGCCCAGAAATGTGAATTTTGTCTGATGACGTGTATATGTCAGTAAATAAACATAATATAATTTCATTGATTAGTTATGGACAATTATCAACAATATTGGTGATTACTAAATTGTTTTTTTTTTAAGAAAAAACTCTTAAACTTCTTAAATGTGAATATTTTCTGGTTTCTAACCTCTTCTGTGACAATAACTGAACATCTTTGGGTTATGAAACAAACATAACAAACAAAATCTACATCATGCCAGGTTTTGAGAAATACTTCTATGTAATTTTCTGTCATGTTATAGACTAATACACCGAGACAGATCAAAAATAATCATTGACTGCAGCCCTAATTCGTGTACATCTTAATTACTGACTGTATTTACCTCAGATACTTTCTTTGTATTTATCAGTAAGTTTCATTTATTGGGAAACAATCGATATTACTATTTTAGACCCAGAGAACAACAACAACACCCCCATACACCAAACAGAGAGAATCTGCACCTTCCCTCCATCTCCTTCCAAGCATCCTCCGCTCCTTGGTTTGCAGAGGTTTGTAATTTAGGTGCTTGGTGTTAGACGCACAGCAGCAACAACAGTAAAAACAAAACTGCTCTGTGATTTCACCCACACTTGCTTCAGGCATCTCTCACAGCGCTGAGAAACTGCAGCAGCACAACAAACTGCTGCAGAGCGCTTCATAAACGTCTCCCCGGCGAAGACACGAGGAAATCAACCCTGGAAATGTGAGTCACTGAGTCCAAGCCTCTTCACATGGAAACAACATTCACTATCAGGCAGTTTATCCGTTATATGAGGCTTCTTTTATTATGCATTTGTGAAATTAACATGGCCTTGCCTCTGTCTCACCTCGTTTCACCTATTCATTACCTTTCGTTGCTGCTTTGTTGATTTATAAGGATATGAGCCTATTCTATTTGTAGCAAAAATAAATTTCATTTTATAAATACAAAATAAATATAGAGACTTTAACACCTCTCCAAGCTCAGGGTCCACATTTTAATATATTGGCATGCAGAGGCCTCTAAAGCCATTCTGTGCAAACTAATCTAGTTTCTAACAGTCTTTAACAGTGTTCTTTGCTTACTCTAGAAGGTTTATGTAATTAGTAGGTGCAGTCTAGTAGGATAGATGTGTTGTTTTCCATGTGGCAAGGCTGCCCTCTGGTGAGTTACTGTGATATGTCTAATAGAAAATGCAAAAATATACACAACTACAGCAGGAACTGTTTATAAGATGAGTGGGGAGTCATTCTATCACCCACAATGACAAAGAAATAAGCCTAATAAACCACATTAAGGGAACAAACGCAGACTGAGATGGTGTTCGCTTTCCTTGATCGAGTCCCAACAGTACATGTGCTTTTTTACAGACCTTTAAGTACAAAAACAAAAAAAACCCAAAGCTTCTTACTAGTGCTGGTCACCAAAGCGGATTCCAGGTATGTAAAGCCTCAGGTCTTGAGTTTTTCAGTGATACAACGCTGGTATTACAGTTTACAGTACAAAGAACCACTGGGAACTGTGCTCAATTTTCTTTACTAAAAAATGCATGTTACTCTGAGCAACAGCTATCATCTGCTGTACACACAACTCATACAAAAAAGAAAAATATGTAGTGTGACTCAGTGTGTTCTGGGTTTTACAATACATGTGAAATATCAGCAAACTGTGGTATTGTAGCAGATGTAGAAGCACAAACTGTAAACATTGCCTGGGGGTGGAATTATCGAAAATAATACAAACTTGAAGCATACTGACATGCACCAAGACTAAAACCAAAGATTTTCCAGAATCCACTGCAAAAGAAGCAACAGCAGAGCTACTCTTCACTCATTATGTACTTAGAGTGTTTCACATTTTTCTCTGTGTCTATATAAAGGAGCAAATAGTATAGAGGAGATGAAATCTTTTTTTTTTTTTTAATGTTTCACTTGTTGGAACCTAAATACATTTAGTTATGACTAGTCACTTCATTCATTCAAGGGCAATCTTAATTCATGTAGGTGTTACCAACTAAAGCATTTTATTTAAGTTGGTTCAGTTATTCTCCATTACCAAGTGGCTTGTTTTCATCCTTTTTGTTTGTTGCTGCCACTGGTTAATTTAACTATCAGACCTTGGTTCAGTTACTCTGAAGGTAAACACTTTCCAACGTTAATTAAAGAACATGAAAAACTATTCCAACCTCTGTCCCTTTTTTAGAAATCTGCTCCAAAATGTAACAGGCTCTTTTTTTTGGTTCATGTCTTAAACTTCTACCAAGTTTCTTAAAAAATAGTAGTTTTTGCGCAGCCTAGGCTACACACAATACATGGTAATGAATAATGCAATAAAGTACCGACATTCCTTTAAAAACAGACATTCCTAACAGTGTGCCATCAGTTTCCCTTAGCTACATGGTCCATCTTTGCTAAATTCTTATTTACATTAATAGATTTTATGACATTAAACTACTTCATATAACCATATAAGCTACGCTAACGTATATAACCGTATACATTGTCTGTCCATAAAAAATTGAGCAAACACTTGAATAAAGTATACTAGATTGTGTAGTTAAATGGTTCATCCAGTAGCAGACCATGAGAACCAACACATCACCATCACTGAGAACACAAGCACAGTGCACAGTAAGGAGTGTGAGTGCGTTCAACTAATGAGCACCATTTGACGCTGTTGTCATAGAAACGTCCAACCAATGAACCAAAATCATAAAAGAACCTTAATAATAACAAGCCTCAACATTAACACTGAATGGCATTGTATAAACAGTAAAAGCAAAGTAAGAAGTGTTCCCCAGCCATAATTTTTACATAAAATCCATGTGTCTCGATGATCTCATGTAGTATCTCCTATTTAAGGCCTGGTACACAGGCCCCAGGAAAAAAAACAGAGATATCAAAGATATTAAGACCAAAATGCCTTAAACCTAAACATCTTAGATTGTGGCAGAAACAGGGTGGTCTGTGTCTTCTTTGTAGGGATGGACAATTTAATTCCTCTTTCAAGTCTATTAGTCAAGACAATTTATGTTGAGGTTTTATTGTAATTGTATACGTTTCTGTAAAGTATTTTCTTCTATTCTTTTTTATTATTATAGTATAGCATAGTATTATATTCTATTCTTTACAAATGTGGTTTACAAACGCATTTGGATTGGATTAGTTGCGGCATAAACTTTACAGAACTGCATCAAACTCTGAAGTAAAACATAAACATCCTCACACTCTCATCTCAAATAAAAACTAGTGACAGCAGAAAAACAAAACAAAAAAAATATGTTGACTAATTATCACCATTTTGACTGATCGATTACTCGTGCACTTCCCTTTTGCTGAACAATAATAACCCTAACAACCCTAACCCTAATGGAGTCTAGCACGAAATGACACATTAATCAACGTTTGTTGGATTGTGTATGAAGCTGAGACTACCAACCTGGGGGTGTCTTTTCCAAATGTTCGTCCCAGGTTGCCTTCTCCTGAGTCATGACCAAGTCTACACCCTCCTCCATCTTCTTGACTTTTTCGGTTCATACACCTCCTTTGTAAAAGGACATGATTAGCTTAGCTGAACTGTTTCCAACGGATGCAGGGCAGGTAGATAGCATGCACGATTGTTCTTCTATATTTACTTGTATCTTATCCTGAGATTCGCTGCTCTGTCTGCTTATTTTACTTACATGTTTTGATGCATTCTAGGGCTGTAGCAGATTACTCAGTTGATGTCTGACGCTTGTTTTGATTAAACCAATACAAACACGGCTGACAGCTAGCACAAAAACATGTTTCGCTTATGATAGCATGTTTGCCATTGTGAAGTCCAGCTTAGGAGTGGGTTTTCCTCTAGTCTTTATATATTTCTTGTGTTTGTTTTTGTCACATAACAAACCGTAGAAGCAGTTTTACATAAACATGGTCCACATAGCAGTCACCTTTTTATTCGCCCGCCAAAGATTCAAGCTCAAAGTGATGTAGCCACAGGAGTGGGTCTTCACTTCATATGGACACCTGATTGGCTAATGATCCGCTACTCAAACTTATAAACTAATCGTAAAGCCGCGTTTGACAGGAAGTCCGACAGTAAGCTAGGGTGGCCCCAGCTAACCTACAGATATATTTATGGATCATTCATAATGTAGGAAAAACCAGACACCTGCACAGCTGAGTTTTTTACCTTCACAATATTATGCTCGTAATTGAATTCCGACACATTTCATGCACACTTCAATTTGCATGAAAAACTAATTATAATTGAGTTTGGCAGGGCTAGCAGACAATGCTAATATGCCTCCACTGAATGTGACTATATCCCATCACACAAATCAGTAACAAATGAAAACGAAATGGAAAACTAACATTCATACATGTTACTAGTTCATATAACTATATTCCACAAAACAGCAGGGTAAGTATATCATCCATAGTGACAACTAATGTGCATAAAATGGTGAGTAAAGGCAGAACAGAGAAACAAACATCACTCCACACCGACAATCAAATTTCACATTTCTTTGTTTTATTACAAACAAATAAAGTACAAATGCTCAGACAATTTCATTGCTTTTCACTGTTGGAAAAAATGGTACATCATAGAAAAATAAGTGTACAGTGGTCAAGAAAATGGACCCATTTCACATGTTCAGCATTGAATTTTTCTACAAACTGTAACAAAACACGCATACGTACATTTCTACATAAACTGCAAGTGTTGATTTACATTGTGTTAAAACGGACACAGACTTCAGAAGTAAAGTGTGTATTTCAGTACCTGACCTACTCCCTACAAACACGTCCCATCACATGCTCATGGACCACACGCTGATACAATCTGAAGGCTGAAGATGGGCTGGTGGGTTATGTCTGAGGCATCTACTGGAACCAGTCAGACTGAGCCTGTCAAAGTAAATGTTCACATTGGAGTATAAATACACAGGTCAGAACCCCAATGAAAAGCAGGACCTGTTCTAAAATGTACTATTGTCTCATTTCTTCCTTTTCTTCATCCTTTGTCATAGATGTTAAAGTGTTTGATTCTGGGAAAAATAAGACACTGCCGCCCTCTGGACTGTGAACGTCTTTCAGTGTTCGGAGCAGCTTAAGTCCAGTATCTTCAGTCTCCGGTGGGTCAGGTCTATAGTCCATGAAGAGTGGAGCTGATGATGTCCATGAAGGTGGCCTCAACGCAGTAACAAAGCTGGACATCAGGGTCGGCTCCTCCCAGTTCCTCTGCCGTCCTCTGGGGTAGAGTCAGCTTAGAGGAGCCTCCTCCTGGAACCACTGCCTCCTGGGGCTTTTCCTTCAAGTACTGCAGGCCTGGACGGACACATTTGAAGAAACAGGATGCTCAATCATGTACTGGCTTCATTCACACTCAGCTGCCAAATGTATTGTTGTACAAGCTTTATTTATTGTAATGTAGTTGTACTTAAAGTAACGGCAAGGGCTATAGCCACAGTACTGTGGCATGAAATATAGGTTTGTCTATTGCCACAGAGCCAATCAAATGTTAGCATTTGTTCTGTGACAATAAGCAGTAACGATATTTTGTTGCCACAGAGCCAATCATGGGCATGTTAGATGAACTCATTCGGCTCTTGTTGCCACATTACTGTGGTGATATAGGGCGTACACACAACAAAATTATGTCAATCCGCAAAATTTTAATATCCTTTCGTCCACATGACACCGGCGTTGTCGGTGCCCTGAAACAGTGCTATGTCCAGGCGACAACACTCATGGTGTTTTGTTTTTTTTTGCAGATTCTACAACTTTCACGTTCATTCAGCAACACGAGGGCGGTGTTGTGGGATCAAAATACCATTTCAAGGCACAGACAACACCGGTTAGGATTATGGGAATCTGATTTAGATATTTAGAAAATCTGATTTATGAAAGTAACCTGGTTCTGATTTGTGCTGTTCAGACTGTCAAAAAAATCTGATGTGTGTCACATATAAGAAAAAAGTCAGATTTGGGTCAGTTTTACCTGCATTCACTGTACTTACGGGCAATGAGAGGGTCAATGTCCCTGGCTTTGGTGGCGACGTCAGAGGCACAAACCTGTCCTACTTGCACTAACAGAGCAGCGACGTCGTCGTATAGCGGCGGGAAGGCCTGGCAGAACGCCACCAAGCACGGCAGAGTGGGCATGAAGAAGGCGAACCGCTTTGCATGTGTCAACACTGCAAAGAAGAACAAACAGGCTCCTACAGTTCACTGAAGACATGTGAAAAATAAAGAAAAGCAGCATCTATTAGGCTGGAACACAATGTACATTTGTGTCAGAGAGGAAAAAGCGCTGCACTAACAGCCAAAGGCCAGACGGTGGCAGCCAAATATAGAGCAAAAAATGAGGACATGTAGTGTAACAGCAGCTGAAATGTGAATACGCTCTCTTCTGAAGGGAATCTGTTGGGAACAGATGTTATTTAAATAAAAAGTCAATAAAAACAAATGAGTGAGCAACAAAATGTTAAAACACTGCGTGTCTACAGGGATCATGGAATTTAATGCTTTTATGTTCTTTCCAGACAATATTTAAGACAGACTATTGGACGCATCTTTTTCAAGCATTGGAGGAACATCTAAAGGTAGGAGGCGTATATGTGGGTTTGTTCTGAGGTCAGGCTCATGCAGGAATGTGTGTATTAAAATGAATTATGCTCATTTACATTGACTCATCTCAACAAAGACATTAAAAGATGAATAAATTAAATCAGATAAAAATCATTAAGTCAATTAAAATGTCTCAACTTGAAATGTAAGACTGTCAACTCTTCAAACACATGATAAATCAAACACTTTGATTAGACATGATGTAGTAATAAAATAATACTTTATGGACTACCACTACTTAACCACTACTGCTTACCTAAACATCATGAATAAATGAGATATTTTATTGTGTATTATAACCAAAGATTCACAGCAACATAGGACCTTTTTACAACATTGTGGGTGAAGTTTCTCTGGTGTGAAATGATACATCTCAGCTCATTTCAAGTCACATGACTGAGCCACATCACCTTGACTGTGTTCCTCAGTATTTATGGTCTGTAGTTAGTTTGTTGCCACAAAACGCAGCCTTACTATCACCTGTTTCCCCAGTAAACCTTATCTCCATATTTTGTTTTTCTCTGCTTATTAGAGGTGATTTACTCCTCTAAACAAAAGAACTGATCCAATAATTCTACAAGATTTTGTCATTTTAATAAATACTACAAATGTGGCTCTCACTATACCCTTTTATATTGTGAGATGCTACAAATTATAACCAGACACAAAAAAGCAACAGATTTAAAGTACAGAAAGTTGTTACTATTCACACAATACATAGTCTCTTTTTGTCGTGTCTGAACTGGCAGGTTTCAGGACAGTTCACTCAACATGAATATTTGGTCTGAACTGATTCTAAAACCTACAGACTAATGAAATTCCCTGAGGAGATCATCTGTATTCATCCATTTCAGCATCTATTCATTGAGTTCGAGTGTTCCTAAAGCTGCTCACTGACCTGTGAGAAGTGTTCCCATGACGCTGATCGCCAGACGGGCCACGCTGAGCGACTTGGGCAGTGCATACTGGGTACACAGGTAAGACAGCAACTGGATAGCAAAGATCTGAACAAAAAAGAAGAAGAAAAAAACATCAGTACAGCAACAGATTTTTTTTGTACTTACTAATTTAAGGAAATTCACAAACACTCTGCTGAGAGAACCCAATAGAGCTGCTTCCAAAAAAAGGGTTTAAGAGGCTCTGGCAAAAGCCCAAAGCAACCCGAGCATTTAAAGCCAGAAAAAGAGAAGAGCAAGGAGGAGAGGGGAGGCTGGGAGGCCTCACCTGCTTTTCCAGCTGGGGCTGCGCCAGAAGCTCTGGGATGAAGTCCAGACAGATATGGATGGAGGGGATGCCTGCCACGGTTAGAGGCAGCAGAGCCTGAGGGTAACCCTGACAGAGAGAACAGAAGCACAAAGACGAAGACAACTAATATAAAACTCATGATAAAAAACTGAAGGATCAGAGACTCATAACGCACACGTAGGTAGTTTAACTAAGCTTCATTTAATGTGTTCGAGTTGCAGATACATCATGGTAGCAGCTAAAGCCTGGCAGTGTGGACAAGGTGGATTAACGTGACAGAGGACGGATGGGTTTGATCAAGTCCACCATATGGCCGTCCTCCACGTCTGGGACTGCTGGAGTCACTTAGCACTAATACCACAGCAAAGCACTGACTAATGGGGTCAGCATGACTTGGCTACTGTTGAAAAACTGATTTAAGAAGGTATTTTCACTGTTCTTCAAGATGGCAAACCCTAAATGGAAAAAAGAACATTGAGCAATGCAGAAAGGATCACCAAGGACCAATTAAAGCAGCAGACTCAGGAACACCACGGTCTACTGTGGTTCTGAATCTGGTCCTGTTACTATAATCCCAGATTCACTCCAGGCAAGTTTAAGACTAAATTACAATAACTGGCCTCAGATCAGTTTTGTTTTCAGCACAAACGTTCAGTAACTTTCTCCTTCATCTGTCAAATATTATTTACTAGAATAGATTTTTGACACTAGATGTTTCCTTCAGTCTCAAAAGTCTATTTTGTGTATATGTGCAGAGAGGGTTTCAACTTTTCTCACTACTCTTGTAAATTCTAAATTGAGCTAAAGCTGTGAACATTCATTCTACAAAGTGAAACTCAAAGATTAAAAAGAAGGAACATAAAAAACTCTGGTTCTGTTGAGTTTTACGTTTGCTCGTACAGCTCATAAATCCCCAGACAGCGACTAGTCTGATGTAGTATCTAAATATGAAATATTCGTCTGTGAAACATTTTCACTTTGCTTCTGTTTTCCTTTTGGGTCTCACCTGAAAATGGACCAGTTTGGCGATATTGGGGTCGGCGATGAACATCTGATGGAGGAGACAGCAGATGAGACACTGTACCTCCCTCAGGTCACTCAACAGGCCTCCCTCTGGCTCCGTGTCCTCCGGGGACACCTTGGCTCCGGGCCCCAGGGTTCCCTGTTTGGATTTCCCTGGCACCGGGTCCCTGATGCTCTTCAACAGGCTCTCGGAGTTGGCCCCCAGCTGCTGCTCCTCGGTGGTTGGCAGACACACCTCCAGGAGGATCTGGACCGCGGCGCTGTCCTGTGATTAAACGGAAATGAGCGTTCAGTCTGGATCCACTTCAAAGGTCGACTCATTCACTTTCTCTGTTATTTTCACACTGTATCACAGCAGATTTAATGAACAAGCGCTGGGATGAAAGATGAGATTAAGATAAAAATGAGATGAGAATAGAAATAAAACTCTCCTTCAGGTACTGAGTGTGGGTCAGTCTTTTCTCACCTGTGCGGCCAGGAGGGCATTTTTCAGTTCCTCCCGTGTGACTTCAGGCGTGTCCGGCTGACCCTGGATCCCCAGGTTTGACACAGTCTGGTTCTGCCGCTCAAAGTCCGCTGTCTCCTTTAGGTGACAATGTAGGTAGGCTTTGGACGCCAGCAGGTAACCGTTCAACATGTGAAGGACAATGTCCATTAAAGGAGGACACCTGAGGAAGACAATCAAACCAATCTAAACCTTCCTCAACACATTAACATGAGTAACCAGCACAATTATAAAATCTAAAACTTGTAGAAATCAGATTTTTCAGTGGTTTTATCACCTGTAAACCCTCTGGTCACAGCGTAGTACTATCAGAGGATCGACCATCAGGTCGTTCTGGGTGTACTTCTGCTGTCTGAGCAGCTTGGCTGAAGGTTGGAGAGCGTTCACCGTCATCACCCACAACCTGCATCACAAACACATGAGCAGGTAGACGCTTTTTAATTACACAAATGGTTTCACAAACTGGGCAAACCACAGGACAAAGCACAGCCTTTATAAATAACTAAGGGTTGTTTTAGAGATAAATGATTAACAAAACCAAGAAGTTGAAACATTTCTCTGGAACCAACTTTTTTTCCCTAAATTGATTTATTCTATTTGTAATAAAATATTTAAGCTTACAGTTTAGGGGGTTTCAAAGACTTAAATAATTCAGTTTCTTACAGATTAGCCTGTGGCTCTGTTTCACCCTCAATCTCTTTTAACAAGTCAATGTTCAATTATAAACAGCAGGATGCTCTTGATGCTCCAAGCCTTTCTGCAGCTTCCACTGTGACATCAATCAGTGGATTTGTGTGATTTTGACACTGCTGCCCTCCTCCTAGACTCACCACAGTCTCTGCAACATTCAATACTACGAGGGAAAAGAGGAGGGAGGGGCAACAACCCCTTCTATCTCCCTCATGGAGAGTCTCCCTCAGCCTTCCAGCCCTGAGCTGCTCTTGTTACAGACCTTCTCTCAGATCGATAGGATGTCTGCTCAGAGCTTTGGTAACTGTGCTCCTGTGGGCCCGGGGCAGAGTGAGGGTCACCCTCTCATGTCCACACAGTTCAGGCAGCCTGACAGAGTTGCCAGGCTCGATAGCTCAGATCTATTCACACAATAATCATTGAGCAAGGAGCCTGCGGTTAAGGGCAACAACAGTGATCCACAGAGCTTCCTTTAATCCATTTACTGGGCCTCACAGCAGCTTTACAATGCCGGAAGAGAGACAACACCAAGTCAAGTGCTCCTGTTGACCTTTGTACCAAAAAGGCACATGGTTATCAAGTTAACCAGCAGAATGGGAATACAGCTTATTCTGCACATTCAGATGATTGTTTTTCAATGGGCCACAAGTCCTGAAGTACATTATAAAACACGTCCAAAATGCAATTACATGAACCAGCTGTTATTTGAATAGTAGACTGAATTTAAGTCCTACCACCAAAATGAAGTTATTTCCAAAGACATAACAACATGCTGAGGTGGAATTAACACCCCAACCACAAGGGATGGAGATTACCTGGTAGAGAATTCCAATTCCAAGTTGCACAAAACACACAAATTGCATTTTCCAGTTACTGTAAAGTATTATTTCCAAAACTATTCAGTGGATTTATCATCTGAGGCATCTGGGACACATGACGTCCCATCTATTTTAGGGAACTGGTACCAGTAGAGAACTGGATCTAAACTGTCCAATCCATCAGTATCATATCACCTCCTATAATCAGCAGCATGTTTTACTGAGAGTTGAATAACCATATGCACATTTAGTCACATTCATGCCTTTTTTCTGTTGATTCAACAGACCAAGATAAAACAGACAGACGCGACAAAACACTTACAATGCCCCTCTGGCCAGAGTTGGCTGAGGGGTAAAAAAAAATGGTTCTGATGCCAAAACTTGGATCAGAGTATCTACAGGTTTGATGACGCCAAATTTATGACTTTAAGACATTTTTCTCATAGTCTTTGGTCAAATTTCAAACCTTCCATTTACAAAAATAAATCCAACAGCCTCATAGTTATTGTGTTGAACCAGTCTGAACCAGATTTCATTCCATTAATGTTAAATTTCAGTTTGTCCTTGACTGCTAAAGCTCATACCTGAACCCCTCCACCCAAGAATGACTGTTGGAGGCTCCACTCATTCCCATCTCCATTAGGATAAAATGATCAACACTAATTACACGTTGGACTAATTCTGTACAAAGATTTACAAAGCAAATATAGCAATATAATTTATTGTGTGTGTGGGATTTTTAAGACTGCTGACTGTCAGATTTCAGGTTTAATTATCAATTTTAAGGATAATTAAGGACTTAATTTAGCAAAATCACATTTAAGACATTTTAAAGATCCATGGACACCATCTGGGCACATAGAAAACTGATCAGGAATCAATACAAGAACTAACAAAAATCAACCCAATAAGAAGAATCAATAGTGTCATCTGTATGTGACTCCTGTCCCTGATCCAGCCTCTGTTGGATTCTGGACTCCTTCGTGTACCTGCGGGGCATCACAGTGTTGAGGCCCATCCACAACTTGTTGAGGGTCTGCAGGATGCGGCGAGGCACGGCGGGCTCCAACAGCAGGGCCATGCTGGACGTCAGAGCCTCGGCATAAGGAATGAGGTCGGCCGGTGAAAGCAGCGTTAAGTGCTCCAGGATCCGCATCAGTCTGGGACTGCTGGAGGGTAACTTCTGGAACGCTGTGGAGAATGGACGAATAAATAAATCACAGCCCTGTGCTACAGAAACAGACGGCAAACGTCAACGTGACTTGGAAGCTGAATAAAGCATGTGCGATTGAAAGAGAAGTTGCTGAATGATAGAATGTTGTCTGTCTAAAACACCACCGACATGAAACAGGCTTCTGTTATGAAGCTGAAACCCATGTAACCTCCAGGACAAAACCGATCTGAGGATAGAGTATATCTCAAAAGCAGCTGCACATATTAACCTGCACAGAGGTAACAAAAGTCTTAATCTGTTTTTATCAAGCATCCGTACAAAAGAGGAGCCAATTGCAACATAATCCTCTAAACCCCAAAGGATTAGGCACCGAGATAAGATTTCAGTTGGAGGGTTTCACCTATAAGTGTCAAATAAAATATCAGGTGTCTTTTTCCTATCAAATCCTCTTCATGGTACTGGTTACACTAAATCTCACTTAGACAAGTCCAGCCTCCACATAACTTTTCTTTTCAATATAAACCTGTTTTTTTTACTTTCACCTGCAGCACCATTTTATAATTTCACAAGTATGTACTACATGGTGTCCATAAACTCTGGATACATCGGCAAAAATGCATATTTTCATGAAATATCATTTTCACCAACATTTTATTTAATTGGAATATTAACAAATAATATCTTCAATATGATTTCCATCATTTTAAGGAACTGGTCCCAATGGAGAACTGAGTCTAAACCATCCAATCTATCAGCATCACATCACCTCCTTTAATCAACAGCTTGCTTTACTGAGAGTTGAATAAGCATCTGCACACTTAGTCACTTTCATGCCTTTTCTCTATTGATTCTACAGATCAACATTTAAAAAAAAATGGCTGTAATGCTAAAACTTGGATCAGGGTATCTACAGGTTTGATGAAGCCAAACTTATGACTTTTAGACATTTTTCAGAATTGGAATATTTAAAAATAACTTCTTCAATATGATTTCCATCATTTGTGATGAAAGGTTGATGCGCTTTATAAGGTCGTATGCTAAAGGAAATATGCTCAATGAAAATCATAGATAAAACACACTTGAACGCCTAAGAGTGAATGTGCTAAAATCAACAGCAATGTGGAGTTATTGCATCGACTTCACATGAATATTACCAAGTGCATCAACATTTACATCACAAATATTTGTTAATATTACAATTGAATAAAATGTTGTTGAAAATTTTACTTCTTGAAAAATATGCATTTTTGCTGATGTGTTAGGGACAGCATGTATTCCACAAATTTCTGGAGATCTTTCCAGTGTTTTTTACCCAAAGAGATGTATTGGACAGTAATGATTTTCACAAAGGCCTACTATTTCTTATTTTACCAATTTGTTTCGTGTCACTCTCACCTTGATGGAGCTGACTCTGAGTGTATCTACAGGTGTTGCTGGGCAGCATCATCTTCCTGAGCAGCGGCAGAGTACCGGTCACTTCCTCCTCACAAACCCAGTCCTCCACCAGACACAGATGGGGGTAGTTGGTGGCAAGTAGCCTCAGCAGAGCAGAATGCAGTCCTGGAAGAGGAGGAGAGTTATTTAGAAGGTCATTATCACCACTGACAACCAACGAAAAACAAAAACTAGTTGTGATTTGGGAAAAAATTTAAAATAGAAAGGAGTCTTATGAACAAAACTGTAAGTGTATGTTTACAAGACTAACTAAAAGTAAAATTCTAGCAAAAATGTCTTTAGTTTCTATCTTTGTTCATTTATTTACTACATAAGCCAAGTATTTTGAGTTAATATGAAATCTATCTTCCAAATTTTTCGTTGTTTTATGCAGCAGATGGCAATCACATCATGCATCTGTGTTGCAAATTTGTCCGTATGGCATCATGGCAGCAAAAGTTGGGAGGAAGCGCCAGAGTCCCATTTGTGATTACTTTGAATACCCACATATTACCCAAAAAAAGACCAAAACTAACATTGAAACTAATAAAAATACACTAAAACTAAGTATTAAGAAAACACTAAACTAGCAAATTTACTTTAAAATCTAATTAAAACTAAACAGAAACTAAATGTGGGCTTCGCCTCTCACCTCCCAGTTCCTGCTGCAGACCCTGGGCCTGAGTTACCAGGTACTTAATGGGAATCTGGTCCATCAGAGCTGCAGAGTACGACTTCGGCTTCTTCTGCATCAGAGCTACAAAAGACAGAAACAACGGTGAGATGAACAAAGACACTGCAAGAGACATAACATAAAAGCAGGAGAACAAGGCAGAGCATAAGTGTTTTATTTGGCAGTGTAAGGACATAAGAGCCGCTGGGCCGATGCGTTCGAGGAGCGGAGGTGATTTTTCATTGACGTGGGTTGATTACCACTGCTGATGTGCTTCATTACTCCTTCCTTGGTGGCTGCAGGAGCACTTGGGTAAACAGAGCAATTAAAGAGACGGGCATAAAGGCTCACATAAATCTGGCCTAATGAAGGGCAAGAGGAGAGCTCGTCATGGGAGAGAATAAACACTGACTAGGCTAACTGCTAATGCTCAATCTAACCTACAGCTGTCCTAGTTAGCTTAGCTCCTGCAGCCATTGTACTTGGCATTTTGTCAGCTCTCCATTTATTCACGATGGAGCCGCCAACAAAAGAAAAAATAACTGCACATATACAGTCAGAGCGTCTCCTATACTTAACAGAGGACAAGAGTTGCCTCATTCAATAGGGAAGATGACAATAGATGCACTTTAGCCAAGCAGAAAAAGACATTAAGGCAGAATCACAACCACAGGCCGTGAAGCCAAGGATGCTTATTGTTTGGTGTCTACTTACCTAATTGTTTTGTGCTCGCCAGCAAGTTCTCCTCGTAGGACAGGATGTAGTAAAGAATAAGAAGCTGGGTGGTGATGGAGAAGCGCTGTCGTCCTCCTCGATTGGTTTCTCCTTGCTAAAACAAAGAAAAACCAATAAACACGGCTAAAGGTCAGGGACATCAGTTCAGCAGCAATGACACAACCTGGGACACTGTAATTATAAGAACACGATAATAAGACTGTGTTGAAACATCCATCAACTTAAGATGTATTTACATAACAGCTTTCTTTAAAAGACAAAACATTACCCAAAAAAACTGCCTGTTACATTCAAACAAAGCCTCTAAATTCAACGTGTCCCAATACTTGTGTCCATATAGTGTATATGCTCAGTTTATTTTATGTACCCACCCCTGCAGAGTTCTGGAAGACATTGAGGATCTCCTGCTCCGTTATGGGCTGGTTGGTGGCCTCGGGGTTGGCCTTAGATGCTGGAGTGAGAATGGAGTTGATGTAAGCGTCGATAAGTGGGATCAGCTGGGTGTGAATGGGGGTGGTGGTCTCGCACAGCTGCCGATAAATCCAGTCCTACAGGATGAGAACAGGAACCAAGAGGCAGGGGTCAGTTTTTAACCCGACAGACAGAGGCTATTCATCTGGTGGTGACCATGATGCACCGGGTGGATGAGAATACCTTAATGGACACTTTGTGCTTGGTGAAGGCTCGGCTTCGGAGCAGCTGGTAGATGCAGTGGATCGGCAGGAACCCGCTGATGTTCGCGCTCAAGTTGTTGGTCACTGCGACTCTCACTGCATGGGCTGTAACCACCTACAACAGCAGAAACAACACACATCACTAACAGTAGAATAATCAGCGTTTGGAGCAGAGGTGTCAAACATACGGCCCACGGGCCAAAAGTGGCTTGCCAAAGGGTCCAATCCAGCCTGTGAAATAAAAAAAATTACTCTGAAAATGTTAAACTTGTTTTAGTTCAAGGTCCACATACAGAACAATTTTATCTCAAGTGGGTCAGACCAGTAAAATATTCCTAATCATAATAACCTAGAAATAACAACTCTAATTTTTCTCTTTGTTTTAGTGTAAAAAAAGTAAAATTACATGAAAATGTTTACATTTACAAACTATCCCTTTACAAAAAATGTGAATAACCCCAACAAATATGAACAACATTAAATGT
This sequence comes from Apogon talboti, assembly GCA_037367365.1. Classification (NCBI taxonomy): domain Eukaryota; kingdom Metazoa; phylum Chordata; class Actinopteri; order Kurtiformes; family Apogonidae; genus Apogon; species Apogon talboti. Next base: position 32,938,338 of record JAPQRQ010000007.1, read on the forward strand.
CTTAAGAGAAGTTCAGTATAATTTTACCAATATTCTGCCTGTTATTAAATGTTTTATGTATTTGTAGATCCACTTTGATCTGTAAGTTGTAATGTACATGTGGAAATGATGAACTGAGGCATAATATTCTTAAAATGGCACTTATTTTTCTTAAGAAATTTCAGGTTGGTAATGGTTTTATTCACATTGTTTTAAAGCATAGTTTGTAGATGTATTTTCATTATGTTTTACTTTTTTCACTCTACAACAGAGAACAGTTTTGAGTTGTCATTATTTCTAGGTTAATGTGTTAATACTTGAAATCACATTGGGCTGAATGTGGCTCCAGAACTAACATGAGTTTGACAGCCCTGGTTTAGAGGTTTCAACAACATCATTTAAGACTTTTTAAGACCATTATAGAGGCAATTTAAGACCAGTGGGACCAGACTCTGTTGATGCTCTCAAACACAGAGCAAAACTGTGATGACAGATGTTTTGTACAGCAGCTAAATGTTTTCACTTATTTGTTATTTTCAACAGACTTCAACAAAGTAAAAACATAAATACTCTTGATGCAGATGTTGTTCAACTTGTATTACACGTATTAGATCACAGTAATGTTAATGGAAGTGATTTTCACTTCTGGAAGCAGCTGTTTATTAGCTCACACATCACATCTTGATGCCCTGGTGATAAATTCTGACCCGGGTGCACTGTTTGCATTATTGCTTATTGGTTCCATGTTTGTTTTGTTGTTGTGCTTAATGTGATCAATACATTTTTCGCCAAAAGCACATTTAAAAGCAAGACTGAAGTTAATGCAACTTTAGAGAAGTTAAATCCTCAGAATCCACTACATTTGTAACAGCTGTTAAAGTCATATTCAGGACATTTTAAGGCCTAAAACTCAGATTATTGGATTTTAGACTCTTCACTGACAAACAGAAACCATGACGATGAAAAATGTGCATCAAAAGCCTCAACTTTTGGTCTGAATTACCATGAGTATGTGTAATGTCTTGTTACAAAATGATATTCCTGCTTCATGACAAGCTCCTTTCATGTCCAATAATGTGACTGAATAAAAACACCATCTGGTATCTATAACTTTTACATTTAGACCTGTATGTTCTTTCTACTTCAGGGTCTGAGTGGGATTTATTTAAAGCAGCTTTAGATTCATAAGATTCTGCTATAAAACAACTGAATGCAGTAGATTTCAGTTGAGTCGTGCTGCAAAATTTGGTGAAAAAGCCATGTTGTGATTTGGGTCAATTTGCTGGTTTTTGAGGCCAATGCACAAATTATATACATTTAGAAATAATATGTCAAACAAACTTAAACAATAATTATATTTTTATATTAGAAATCTAGATTATCACCAGACAACAGAAGTTATCTTCATTTTTTTCCATTTCTGCAAATAATTCATCCTGAATCCTCTTAAATGTGAACCTTTAAGATGCAGCCTTTTTTTTTATTATGTAACTGCTAAGGCTGATATTGAGATCAGAACTGGATTAATTGTGCAAATATGCTTTAGAGACATCGAGTACTGTCTCAGGTCACCTTTAGCTTTGTTATTTTCACAGTTTTAATGAGTTTACATATTTATTTCTAAGCCTTTGTTCAGAAAAAAAAACAAGAAGGAAATATGTGCATAGTATTAAAACTCAGAAAAATTCAGGTGCAAATGTCTTCTACAAGTTAATGTCAGTATTTAACGTGACCCCTTTAGATTTAGTTCATCATTAACTCTCTTGGATTGACTCTGGATGTTTTCCAAAATCATCTTGTGGTTTATTAGACCACCTTTCCTTTAGAATGTCCCCCTTTTCCCCAGACTCTGTCTTAGTCTTTTATCCCTCATCTCTGTGCAGAGCAGGTGTCATACATCTTCTATATTATTCTGACTTTTTGTGTAATTGTGTTATTTCTTTTTTTTTTTTTTTTTAATTCTATTGTACTTGCACATTACAGTTCATTGTTGCACCTTACTGTTTGATTGTCCAGATTTTTTACCAGTTGTGTTTTTATACTTCCAAATTTATTACATATGGTGTGTTTTTTTTTTTTCTTATATTCTATTTTACTGAGTGTCATGCTGCTGCTGCTGCTGCACTACAATTTCCCAGTTTGGGATCAATAAAGTATCTCTACCTAATTTTTGTTTTTAATGCTGTTTAGATGTTTCTTGTAAATTATAGTTGTATGCAACTTGATACAGAGACTGAGAAATGCACAAATATGGTCATTATATTTGTTAAAACAACAAACCTAATGGTGTCTTAAGACTTTTGCTTGGACTGTAAATTTAAACATAAAGTGAATTATTTTGTCATCCAAGTTTCTCTCCTTTACACAGAGGTAAACTACACTAGGTAATCTACAACTTTACAACTAATAAAACAAACAAAAACTGAGATTGTCACATCAGAAAATAAAAACACGTAACATTACTGACTTAAATTTCCTGACAGTAACTTCGCATTGATATTCTCTGCACTCATGATCACCATTATACAACCACCCAAAACTGCACCCTGTGTTACAACATGCATCTGAAAACTGAAAACACTTAGAGGATCATTTCACCGTATTCTAAACCAATGTGACATTAGGAGCAGCTCTTTGTATGAATATGGCTCTTGATGAGAAACATGGGCACAGCTGATGAGACTAAAAGTCTTCACATTCTGCTAATGAAACCCTCAAATTAACTTAGTCGCTACCACAAGGCACAGAATGTAATGTATGTACCTGTTCAGTGAAGATCTCTTGTGTGAAGATAGTTTTCATTTTGCTGAGAGAGCTCGGCTTGATGGCAATCTGCAAATGAAGAACATCGGGGGAAAAAAGTGCAAAGAACATCATCATTTACTGTGAGTGAAAACAAGCTGCAAGCAACAGTGCTGGCATTTTGTAATTCCTTCTTTTCATATTTCATAAGAGAAATTCTACATGGCAGGCACAGCATTGAATTGATAGGATTGCCCTAGGGGTGGAAACAAACAGGCTCTAAATCCAATTACATTACACATCTTAGTGGAAAATACACTGAGACAGGAAAACTACTTAGCACACAGGCAGGAAACAATACTGCACTTAATAAGTAATAAAACAGCAAATTGGCCATAGGGTGTTGCGTGTCGTGGTGGATATGTGTGACACGCTGCAGCAATGGGGGTGGGGGTGGTCAGCCAGACTGAGGTATCGATCACTGCCTCCTCCACACCTACCGCCTTACCTTCATCCCCAAAGTAGAGCACACCAATTCAATAATGGAGCTGAGCTGGTTGCTATGGAAATACATGGCAACCAGTAATAGCATCTCTCCGAAAGAAGCAGATACGCCCGCAGCACTGTAAGGAGGAGGACACACAAAACACGGAGCTGCCATTAATCCTGCATCTTACAGGACATCATGGACATAAAAACCAACACAACAGGATTTGGACAATTATTATTATTACTATTCACATCAACCCACACACGAAAACAAACACTTCTATTAGAGTGTACGGTGACTTAACAAACTGAAGAGGACACTTTACATGTCCTGCACCATTACAATCTGTTGTTCACAAAGACTGAGTGACTGGAAAATATTAGGTTTTTATCAGTATGTAATATTTATAATGTACTCAAAACTAAGATTTAGAGAAATACTTTTAATTTGTGATTCGTGTTGATGCTGTGTGTACAGTATGTTGATGTGTTTTATGTGACTAATGTTGAGTGTTTTTCCATGAATGTCTTGTGGTTCTGTTTTATAGTTTGATGTGTTTTAAACATTCCCGTTAGCTCCAATATACTTTTACTGATATTGTTTTATTTTAACATTCCACTGTGCGTTCGGTCTAGGATTTTTTTCTATTTCAGTTCTGCCAATATTAACATGTTTATTTATTGAAATATTTAATGCATAATAAATCTGCAGTTCAGGGTAAGACATCCAGTAACACAGCCAATGAAGCTAAAAATTACATTGTGATTATTTAAAATTTTATGGAATACTTATAATTTTAATCAATAAAACCAAACCATAAACTGTACGACAGGAGATAAACACTGCAAAAAACCAAACAGGCTGCACTGAGAATTTTTGTTAAAAAAGAAAATTCTAAAGAGGAATAATGTCCATTTTGCAATTTAGGTATTTTTTCTGAACTTTCAGAGAGCAAAACTTCAATATTGTATTAATTCAATGGATTGAAAACATATTAAACAATAGTATTTAAATGTACTTCATTTGATTTAACTGAATACACATTCTTACAAGTCTTAGCCCTTCTACATACATACTTTTAATCCAGTTTTATTTATCATCATGCTTTATTATAGTCAGTATTTCTGACATAAACACAAGAGTTAACATAGTAAAAATGAAACATTGTATGGACCTACGATATGTCCAGTCATTAAAATTGATTAGATGTTAAAGGTTATTTAGTCAGAATTGAGAAACACTGACTCCAGATTATTCTTACCTCTCAAAGTATTCTTCTTCCTTGATCATCCAGCTGAGCCACATGACCATCAGCTGCTCCTGCTCTGGAGTACTGGACAAAAATAATTTAAATAAGAGGATAAGGATAAAAAGGAACAAATATTTAGACAGTATTAAAAGATAATACACTTGTAACAGACAATGAGAGGATATAATCAAAATGAAGTGTAATGTATTGTATTTGGTGACTAAAAACAACTTGTTCATATTGAATTTTCTGTGTTTTTGTACCTGACCAGAGTAGGGAAGGCGAGTAGTTTGCAGAAGGACAGGGAGACGAAGCGAACACCTGCAGGAGTGGCTGGAGGTCGGCTGGTCATCAGCTGAAGGAGCTGCTCCGCCTCTTCATCTGTAGGTCTAAGGAACACCACATTAATATATACTCATTAAGACATGAGCATTTCTGCAAAATTATAGCAATACTCTATAATTTTATTTAACAAGGAAAAACAAGTAATTGAGATTAAAAATCTCTTTTCCAGAGTGACAGCAGAAGCAATAGTTACAGAAAACAGAGATCCATACATCCACACTAAAAACATACATAAAACACACAGTAATGCTCAGTTCTAAAACCACACATAAAAGTCTATACTAAAAACATACATATAAAACACCATCAATGAATCGAAAGGTACTAAAAGTTTACAACAACGTCCCTTAAAAGCATCTCAAAGCAGAACCTGATTCAGTCAATTTGAAAAACATCCACAGTGCATCCAGATTTATCCTTTCCCATTCATTTAAAATGACTTTGAATGTATCTAAAGAGACACTTTACTTCAGTTTTATCTCCTTCTGTAGGTTGTTCCAGGCAGGGGGAGCAGATCATTTAAAAACTTTCTTTCCCAGTTCTGTTCTGAGTTTCAGAATATTTAGAGATAACAGATCCTGGGATTGGAGAATGTAATTATGAAAGTCATTCCAACAGATGTAGACCAGCAAATATGATGGAAGCAGACCTAAAATGCATTTATAGGTAAAAGAATACCAGTCTGTAACAAACCTCAGAGCTCCGTGATGAACAGTATCAAGAGCATGAAACACTGTGATGACGCATTCATACAAATTATACTCTCATTATCCAACACAGACATAAAAGTGGCAGCAACAAGTGCCTTTTTTGCCGCAAAAGAGAGGCAAGATTTTATCCTAAAATAGAATCTCACTTTTATCTTCAGGGTTTACTTATTTGTATAATTACTGTCTCCAAATCAGTAAACCCATATATGTGAGACATCTCTACACATGTAACTGGTTGAATAAATGTCACTAAGATTTGTGGACCTACCTGAGGCCTGCGATACCCATCAGGGCGCAGTAGAGTCGGAGCAGGGCGCTGGCCTTCACCACATGTTCCTCTCTGAGACCAGAATACCCGGACCCGCCGCCTTCATCCATGTCTCCGTCATTGGGCACGTGGGTACTGCGTGAACGCGGTAGAATGGCAACGAGCTCCAACAACAGCTGTCTACGCATCTGCCAAAGCACAGAGCTGCTCTCTCTCTTCCTCTGAAAACACGACGACAGAAAAAGACACAGTCTGAGCTGCCGTTGAAACACTTAAAATCATCCTCAAACAGTGTCCATCATAAAAGCTTCACCTGCTGTCCGTTGCGGATGAACATGCTGAACCAGGTGCGGACTTTGCTGTTGGTGCCTAAAAGTAAACCGCTGACATAAGAGACCAGAGGACTGACGGCCTCGTCTGCAGAATCCGGTTTATAGTCCAGAGTCAGAGCCACGCCCAGACCAGGTAGATGACACTCCTCCACCTGAGGAAACACAAAAAAATAAAGAAAAATCAAACGCATGACGGATTAGATTAACACCATGCATCAGGCCAATGAAAGTCCAGGAACTGTAATCTTAGGCAACATGCTTTTTGTCTTCTGAGGTCATATTCATCATTTATCTAATGACCCAGATTTTAGATGATTATGTTAATATTTTAGGGACTACATGAAAAAACTATTAACCTCTCTTGAGAAGAAATGTGTTGTACCAGATTTAGCTCCTAACTGTTTCCAAACTGCAATCCCAAAGCAGATATGGAAGAAAAATACAGATATAGATCCAAAAACACTCATACTAACTCCTTAAACTACCGCATCATTATTTATTAATAAAGGGTCAGATCTAAAGATTAAAAACAGGGTGATGTGATGTGAAAATTCTGCCTCTAATTAACAATTATGTTTTAGTGATTAAAACAAAACAATCCCTGCTGGTAAATTTTTGTTTAGTTTTAGTTCTTATCTGATTCCATATCATCACTGAGTCCTTCAACGTGAGCTTTTAAAGTAAGTTTCATCATTTCTGGTCAAAAATAAACTGGTCAAATCTACCCTAACGTAATCGATCTTCCATGTTTTCCATCTGAAAACCTGCAGCTATCAGTGACCATGGCAGATTAGCCTTGAATTACTTTTAATTCAGCACAACATGACATCAGTTCCCAGGCTCTTTTATCTGACAGAACCAAGTCCAGAAAAGCCTGACTCCTGCTGAGGCATCCTTCAGATTTCTACCACCTCCTGGGGCCTGATTCGATAACTGACCATGTGCCGGAGCCTCCCTCGGAGAGTGGAGGTAACAAGACAAAACAGTATACACCATACACAAAAACCAATAAAATTCAAAATAGATGTGTTTCTAACCTTCACAATGTGATGTTATTATCATTAATTTGGAATGAAAGGCTAAATGGTATATGACAGATGCTGTAATACTGGTTGAAATAATAAACAGAGGAGAAAGGCAGTATTTTGTGATATTCAGATCCCAATTTCTACAAGTATTGGTTTTTATTCAAGCTTCTTGGAGCACAAGCACTGAGATATAGTTGTCTGAAACAAACTGACAGGCTGTTAAAGATTGTGGTACATAAATAACAGTTAATATGAGCCGGAGGTTTCTCCAGAAACACAAATCAGCAGCTGAGATAGGCCTCGAAATCTGAAGTACATTAACGTTGGCACTGTATAGATTAGGAGGATTGGGTCTTATTTTGGAGTTCTGAGATGGTATCGGCAGTTGAACTGACCACCATGGCTCTGATGTTGAGGGCCTGCGATGGGTTCATCTGACAGAGCTGCCTCAGGGCTTCGGTTCTGCGCCGACCACCCACACTCTCCTCGTCCTGACGCTCGCCGTTTTTGATCAGACCCCTGCAGACTGAAAAGAGGAACATGTTCATTCAGTTAAACAGCAGGAATATAACAGCAAGTCATTATTATTGGACATACTGAAGCTTAGATTTGTGTATTATAAACATGCTTAGACTTAATTCCCTATAAAATATACAGTCAATACATTTAAAGTAGCATCTGATTATGTTTAAGGGCATTTATGAATATTGATGTTCTAAACTTTGACCAGCAGGGGTCAGTCTGGTACCAGAACACTCTTAGAACCAAAACCACCAAGGAATAAACACTATGTATCCACAGACCATATCAGTCACACAAACCAAAACTGACAGCAGCTTATATGTACAGTTGGTCAAAATAACACTGAGTCTTATAATCTTCATGTGCTGCTTCAGCTGATAGTTTACATTACAGCTGTTAGCTCAGCTCTGTTTTTAGACTGAAAACAGCCACAGTAGCTCCACAAATCACCTCTGTTTTCTGTACGGTTTGTGGTGTCAATAGCTGCACTAAAGATTTTTTTGGAATCCAACAAACAAGGTCAGAACTGTCACAGTTTAATCTAAACTGTGGATCAACAAACGACAACTTAGCAAAGATAAGAACATACCACAATAACCATATACCTTCATAAGCCTCAGCATCAAACTCACCCATGTAGAAGAAATGCTGAAATTTCACCGTCAAACTCATTCTTTACATTCCAGTTAAAACAACCAATGCTTCTATTTTTATCACTTTTTTTCTTTGACTCTGACAGTTGTTTCTTTCTGGTTCTCAGTGTCAACTTGATCTTGGCCAGCAGAGTGACTCACTACTCCCTCTAGTGGTCACATAAATCCCCCGGCCCATCAGTGAAAATAAATTCACCCCGTATCTCTACAAGCCAATACACTGGCATCTTTGGGAGAACTTCACAGATCCGTATTTTAAAAACTCTGATTAGAATTTCAGATCATTTTTTAATACTTGAAAGTAGAAATACTACATATAGATCCTTTAAATATGCCCTTTTATTTTATACATTCACTCACAATAAATATTCTTTTTTTCTTGTCATAACCAAGTCATGTTTCTACATAAATACCCCGAACTTCAGGTTCATTTATTTGGCTGTGAATACAGTTTCATCAGCAGACAGCCTAATCTCATGTCGCCTCTATTTTCCCAGAGCTGACAGTATAAGATGTAAAATCTTTACGGTTGGCTGAGGTTTTGACATTGTGTGCTAAAATGATATTCAGCGTCAGTCTGTGCCACTTGGATTATTTTCCATGTCATCACAGAGCCGACACAGTTCGGTTTGGTTCTGTTTACCAGCACGTGTTTGATGTGACAGAACCCACCTTTGATCAATTTGTTCACTTTCAATGCAGTCAAATAGGGGATTTTTAAATAATAAAGTCAAAGGATTTGTTGGCATCAGATACACCGTAAGATACAAAAATTAGCTAATGACTGAAGGCTAGCCAGTTATTTGATAAGGAGGCACCAGAGACAAAAGAAAAAACAGCTTCTAAGAGACAATAACTCATCTTCAATCACACATGTACACATATACATGTGTATATGTATCCACCATGGCTCGGACTTTAGCATGCACCGGAGCCACCTTACCCTGTCCGACCACACGACCCAAGTATGTCACGGTTGCCTTAGCAAATTCGCACTTTGCCAAGTTCACGGTCAGCTCGGCCTCGGCCAGCCTCCCTAAGAGCGCCTGGATACGCTGTAAGTGGGAATGCCATGTGTCGCTGTACACCACCAGGTCGTCCAAATAAACAGAACATCCCACCAAGCCAGAAACCACTCTGTTCATGAGCCGCTGAAAGGTGGCAGGTGCATTCTTCAATCCGAACGGCATAACGGAGTACGAATACAGTCCAGATGGGATGGTCAGTGATTGAAGGGAAACCACTAAACTCACAAAGAAAACATAATGCCAACTCAATACCTCCCCGTCTATAATCCTAAGGAGGCGAGCACAGAAGGTGCTTTAGTAAGATCTATTTCTGCAGCAGCAGATACGCTTGCTAACCATATGAAGCTAGTACTGGCAATTAACCAGTCACTCTCTCTCTCATTATCAGCTGACAGCTTGTGCAGTGTTGTGAGACAGATAAATTACCTTCATTGAAGCTGTCGGGAACATTGGCAACCAGGAGACACAGGAACCAGTCACCATTACGAACATGAAGCAGAGCCTCGGCCACATCCACGATGGGCAGCAAGGACGGAAGCTCTAAGGGAAGAAGAGGAAGAAAGTTTGGCGACTGCAGAGACACATTTTACTTTCACTTTTATATGTTGCGTTTGCCATTAAAAACAGAATAGACTTAGTTTCAGATTCTTCTAAGAACATCCAGACACTTTCATTTTTCTAAGACGAGAATTCTCTAACTGCACAAAAACTGAACAGTCCATTGAAATGTAAAGCAGCATATTTGTATGATGATCTGCTAAAATTCCAATGGCTGCACAACTAGTGGGTGTTCTGTACCTGCTTGTAAAATGCAGAGGACGTCTGCGACCTCCTCCAGGTAAACAGGGCTCTCAAACAGTTCAGAAGACTTTAAGAAAAACTCTCCGTTCGAGTCCACCACCTTAAAAACATGGGAATCAAACAGACTTTAATCATCTGAAATTAGAGCCAGACAACTGATCTAAGACACCTAAAATTTATCTGTCACTGTGAAAGAATTTGGCAGAAATTTCAAAGTAATGACAGTGAAAGATGTGATGAAGAAATTAAAAGCTTTCTGTCATTTTTCTTACAAATGATGACTCTTTCCTTTATAATTCAGCTAAAATACAAAGTCAATGATGCCTTGATTTATTTTATTGTCTTTCAAATGTCAATGAGATACTTCTTTCACATCAATAAAAGACACATGCAAAACTCAAATTAAGATAAATGAAAAAATAATGAATGTCCTCATTTTGCATCAGTGTCGGTGCAATTCATCAACAATGATTCTTAGTGAAGTAACTTGCAGGTGCTTATTCAATTTGCAGTAGTTTAACTTTTTTCCCCTTCTATCTTCAGTCATGAGATTCTTTAGAATAATACTCTTAGTTAGAATAATACTTTAAAGTTCCATCCAACCAAAGTCCACTGATGTCATCATTAACTGTCGTACTTAGGATCCTGCGTCGTACCTTATTCATGATGGCTAACAGTTCACTGAGGGCCAGCCGGAGTCTCCTGAGGGGATCGCTGTGTTCAAACTCCAGGGTCAGGCCATGCTGGAGCTGGGACACCAGAATACTTTCTCCATTCGATCCACCAGCTTTGTGCCTGGAAAAACACAGGTATATTATGTGTGATTTTTTAGAAATATGTAGCCCATTTATACATATTAACACACCACAGCATTATTGAGTTTCCCTGTATATGTCTGTCATACCTGAGCTGCTGCTCCTTGCGGGCATCCTGCTCCAAAGCATGAAAGTCAACAGACAGCAGCGCAACAATGGAGTTGACAGCTTCCACTCCAGAGAGCAGGCGGAGGATGAGCTTCTTGTCCTGAGCCCAGGTCTGGCTCTGGTCTGCTGGAGCACAAAGAGCCATCCGGACCAGACAGGGCAGCAGCAGCCTCAGCTCTGGGTCACTGAGAGCAGCTAAACGCACCACGTCCACCTTCTGCATGGCCTCGAAAGCATAGGGGCTGACAAACTGCAGCCCCATACTGTCTGCCATGTCTGTTCTGTTGGACTAAAACCTGGATGACACAAACAGAGAAACACAAACCCTGTAAAAAGAGGAGTTAATTCATCATACGCAGCATATACTGCATACAGTCTTAAAGTACGGGATTTAATGAAAGGATACACAGGTGTATGTCAAATATGGCTTTAGCAAACGCCGATAACATAATGAAACAACAATAAATCCAGTAAACTGTTCAAATGACAGTTGAAAAACTCACCTTGCTTCAAGTACACGTTGACTTCATAACAATGTGACAAAGTTAGCTACTACTGTTAATTTCTCCTATCTATGTTATACTCAATGCCGCACACATCTGGGCATGACACAATACAATAACACAAAGAAATAAATATAATAATGCTTCTAATTCAACAAGGCAATGTTGGCAATGAGTGCATTAGCAAGGTGTTAGCTGGTTAGCTAGCATACCGGTGAGTTAAAGTCATTGCCGGGTAAGTTTCTTCTCCCAACTTAAAATGTGACTCGTCGTAACCACTTTATTTATGTCCTTGTAGCGTGAAAGCGCAGAATATAAATCTTAATATCCTACTAAATTTACAGCCTTTAAGTTTTAGCTAGCATTAGCCGGCTAGCTGTTCATTCACTAACCCTATTGCTTTTACTGCGAGTGTTAGCATTCATTAGCCAGCTAGCGGCTAATGCTAGGCTTTGAGCTATGTTACATCTGGTTTGTCTCTAACGTGAAAAAATGAGTTAGTGACACATTAAATCAAGACAAAAACCTTACCTTTCGTATTATGATGATTCGTTGTATTTTCGGTAGAAATTCCACCGCCGAGGCCCTCAGACCTCGGACTCGGCTGCGTACCGTCAGCCGCGGTAGCAGCAGCCTCAGACCGGGAGCCGAACTAACGTTAACCCGGTACCGGCAGCTGGTTTATTGAAACGTCTGAACTTTATCCACCCCGTGGGTTAAAGTTACTGCATGTCCCATAAAAACGGCATTAAACTACCCTGGTCTCCGGTGGTCAGAGGGTGGGTGTAACTGTGGGGGACCAGGTCTGTCCGATGTGTCGGCTCAGTGTGACGGACTGAAACACCGGGTCCGGGTCTGCCTCCACCCGGCCGGAGGAGGAGGAGGAGGAGGAGAAGCATCTTCACACATCAACAGCATCTAGAACCACATTTCAATATGTTAAAACCAGTTTTAAAAAAATGAACATGTGGGTACCTGGAAGTATGTGATGATGTTAATTTAAGTTTCTTATTTACATTACAATCAATTTATTTTAATAAAATCATGATGAATTTATGGCACAAAGAACTAAAACCAATAATCCACTCCTCTCCTCATTCTACAGTATTAAATTAAATTAAATTAAATCAAATGTTACTGGAGTAAATGTACAACTTGATATTTGGTGGAATTTCAAGAAAATAATACTATCACAGTGTTTGAGCCTAAATTTACACTGAAATGGCTTTCTATTGTATATAACTAGTCACTGTATTTGATTTATTGGTAGTGTATGAAAGTGAGTTTTTGTCATGTCTTGACTTGTTTTAATTATGTCCAATCTGTTCCACTGCAAACAGATTTTTAAGTTAAATGAAGGATATATATACACAAAAATACCAGGAAATTTTACTTAAAAGTAAAAGTAGCAACAATTATACCGTCATAGAGTATTACTTGATATTTTCTATGATCAAATATGGCATTTTAATCAATATGAAGCCAGATTCAGATATTTTGTCATGTTCTGTAGTTTTAGTAGCTTTTTTTCTGCCACAAACCTACTGAGGAAAACATGTATTGAAGTAAAAAGTTGAGGATTTAATGGAAAAGTATGAAGCTGAATGGAAAACTGTACTGAATTATATTTCAGGACTGGTTTAACTTAGTGTTGAACATGAGTAAGACGGGGTTAAGTCCAGATGAAGTATGGAGAAACAGATGAAGCCAAAGTAGAACAGAGGTAGATTGTCTTTTTGTTTCTGCAGATGAATAAATAAATAAAACTGTTAATTTATGAATATGTGAATGTACCAATAGTTTAGGTCTATGTATGTGTATATGCACTTTCAGCTTAGTTTGGAATATTATTTTATACATGTACATGTAAATAATTGGTGTAAAATACAGTTATTCATCTTTTCATGGTCAGCAGATATGACCCATTTGGACGTTCAGAGGCTCCGTAGTTACCGTGGAAACACCGTCATCTACAACATTGATTCACCAGTAAAACCCATGAAGTTGGATCATCGACAGTGGATGGACACAGTTTATGTTCAGTTATTAAGATATTTTACTGAAAATGTCACGTTTTCTTCAGTTTTCTCTGTTTAACCAATCTCTGAGCTTTTCTAAACATCTACATGATCAGTGAATTAAATATGGGAAAATACGTGATTTTGACTGAAAAATGCAAAATGCAGGGGACAACATTGTAATAAATGGTGATAAATCACTTAGGACAGGTTTGATTCATTCAGAATTTAACACAATAAATGTTGTAGGTATTTAAATGTTAATGTGTGTTGAATTTCTTTCAATGGCTTGACCAATTTCTCCACATTGTTGAATAAAGTGAATGTTGATCTGAAATCTTTTTTAATTATTCTGTGACTAAACAGGTCTCAGTTCAGTCCAATGCTGCCTGAAGCTTTCAAATTAATTAAATTCCAACCTGTGTGTGTTTTCATGCATCTCCAAACTCTAACGTGTCCTCTGCCTGACCCTTTACACCAGGTTTCATAAAAATCCCTGCAACAGTTTTTGCCCAAACCTGCAGAAGAACAAACTCTAGTGTAGTAAACCTGTTCGGTTGGATGTTAAGGTGGGCTGACACTGCAGAGGAACGAGTGCTTATTTATTCCCAGTCTATTCAGAGGAATGTGAACTGCTCCTCTAAACGCCACAGACACAAACCGATCCAATTCCTGACAAGTCGGTGAGGAATCCGCTTCATTTTCAAGGGCACATTGACAGCAGTTGCTGAGGGATGAAGAAAAACAGAGCAGGACCTCTGTGTATTCAAAGGCTGCTGACAGCAAGGAGAAATGCAGAAAATTCTCAAAAGAATGAATTGCCAGCTGCTCCTACACAACCCCGGGGCAATTCAGCAATTTACAAGTAAGATATCGGTCTCAAATTATTATGCAGAGCCATTTCAATGCCTCCACCACTTGTGAACAGAAAGTGTGGTAAATTGATGACAAGCCTGTAGACCTAAAGTAGAAGCAGCTGGTTCCTGAAAACAACCATGATTTCCAAAAGAGAAAACATGGCACTGGACTGAAATGTGTATTTTCAGGGTTTTTATTAAATATTGAATGTATGTATCCACACTCAAAAAAAAAACAAAACAAAAAAAAAAAAAAACTGCATACATTTTTATGGTCAGATTCTCCACGCCAACAAAAGCTGGAAAATATGCAAGTTAAAGAGCAATAATCAGTTAATTTATTTGTTTTTCATAATTAAAGTACAGTTCCTTCCTCTGTGCACAAACACTGCATATCCACCGGGCAGCGAATCCACAGCTGGTTGACATTCATTTACACCACACATGTACTTTCAGATTGAAGTAAAATGGGATTGGTCTAAGTGGATCAGTAACCAATCAGAAGTGGTGCCAGAGAAGCCAGACCTCAGCCAATCAGAGTGAGGAGAGGTGTGGTTTAGCTAAAGGGATGTGCTAAAAAAAATATACAATTAATAATTAAAAATAAGGACACTGCACTTTTGCTTCTAAGACAGGGGTGTCAAACTTATTTTAATTCAGGTTCCACATTCAGTCCAATGTGATCTAAAGTGGGCCGGACCAGTAAAATAATAGGTATATTAATTATAAATAATGTCAACTCCAAACTTTTCTGTTTTACAGTGAAAAAAGTTAAATTACATGGTGAAAATGTTTATATCTACAAAAATGTACAACCATGCAAAAATCTGAACAACTGTGAACAAACTGAAAATTATTAAGAAAAATAAGTGCAATTGTAACAATATTATGTCTGTTTATCATTTACCCATGTGCATTAGAACTTACAGATCACAGTGGATCTACAAATACACAAAACATTTAATAACAGGCAGAATACTGATAAAATTGCACTGACTTCTTGAGACATTTCAAGGTTCATGTGTTCAGGTTATTAAAGGGATAGTTTGTAAATGTAAACATTTTCATGTAATTTAACTTTTTTACACTAAAACAGACAAAAACTTGCAGTTGTCATTATTTATACATTATGATAATATTTCACTGGTGAGACCGACTTGAGATCAGATTATTATGAATGCAGAACCTGAACTAAAATGATTAATATCTTCAGTGTAATTTTTCCATTTCACATTCATCCCGTGGGCCGGACTGGACCCTTTGGTGGGCCGGTTTTGGCCCACGGGCCGTATGTTTGACACCTGAGCTCTAAGACGTCATTTACTCACATTCCAGATCTCATGTTCTTTCACTCCTGAAAATAAAAAAGTCAAACCTGAGGTCGGCTACTTCCAAGAGATGCCAATAGTTCTCCGTCCACTCCACTATTGGTGTCCTTGTCCAATTGCACATCACGCCCCCCCCCCCCCCAAAAAAAAAGCAATAAAACACAAGCACAGGAAAATAAGTTGACGCACTTTATTCCTAAAACAGAAGCCACACCACCAACTGCTGGCATGGCCTTCATATATAATTATTTATATATATATTGCCGTTTGGTTTTTGTGTCTAAATGTGTGGTATAAAATACTATATACAACAATGTACCTCTTTATTTGAACACAGTGAAGTTCATTGCTGTACAAGTCCTCTGTAGCTACAGCTTTGCTGTAAGTCCTTCATGCTCAAAGGCATGGAACATAATTCTCCACTTTAACTCTTCTGTACATTGTGACATTACAAATATTCTGTCTCCATTACAAAAAATAATACTCTAAAAGCAACCTACTGGGACTTTGTTGGATTTTTATGGGAATTTTTTCCTGGTTGTTTTTTTAATTAAGACGATTACATATATCTTAGACCAATTGCTTTAAAGCAGGAAGGTGATATAAACCTTCTCCATTTTTTATATATAAAAGAGGTTAAGAAATAAGACAAATTATACATTTAAAAACTTACAATAAATAAGATAGATGCAGGCATTTCATTTGGATACTATTTCATCCAAAGGAATAAAAAGCAATTACAGGTCTTAAAACCAAAGATCCATTCTTGAGTTTTTTTTTCTGTGATCAGATTCGTCCCTTTTCTTCTTAGAACTTTACAGATACAGACTTCTGGTTCTGGTTCAGACTGGCCACGGACTCTGCTGCTGCTGTGGTTCTGCTCCTGCTCGTCTTTATTCCCTTGTCTCTGTGTGCAGGTCTTTACGTCGCGTCAACCGTCGGGACCGTCTCAGCCTTTAACAGGCGTCCAATCCAGGATCCGGTTCCGTTCCGCCGCCCGGTTCTTGATAAAAATAAAAAACCCTCCGCTGGCGGCGGCGACCTCTTCTCTGAAATGTTTCCCCTGCGTCCGTTCGGTACCAGGCTGTCGGTTACAACATGTTCATGATGAAGTTGTACATCTGGTTGAGCACCACGAAGTGGATGGGCAGACACGAACGGCGGTCCTGCGTTGCTGGGTCACATGTCAGCCAGGAGAGGGCGTTGTACTGCTCCAGCACGAATCTGTCCAGGAACAACAACCAGTCATTACTTCAGTCATTACAGAAGCACCCACTTCTGCTGCAACAAAGAGCGTTTGATGGCAGGTTTAGTGATTCAACACCAGCTGTTAAAGGATTCAGACCCAGATCCAGATCATATTCTAGGACGGGGTATGATGACAGTAATTTACTGGTCTGAATGTGGAACCTGAACTGAAATGATTTTCATCCCGTGGGCCAGACTGGACCCTTTGGCGGGCCGGTTGTGGCCCACGGGCCGTATGTTTGACACCCCTGTTCTAAACCAAGGTTGATGTTTTATTAAAAGTACTTGTCATTTATCATTTTGACTCTATTTGGTGAGTGTTTGTTTCTCTTGTTCAAGTTTTGGCACTTTTTACTTGAGGAATTCATAAAATATCCAACTTCTATTTGTTGGACAAGTCGGAAAATTAAAAATATATTGTCTAAATAAAGTAATACTGTGCAGAAACAGATTTGAGGTATATGGCAGCGAATCAAATATTTAGTACATTGATATTATTTTTAAAAACTGGATTGAGGAACTTGGAAAGGTGGAACCGACAGATGGAGGATTAGGACTGGAAACTGGAAACAGTCAGAAATGATTATTATTCTCATTATTTTATCGTTGTTTCTCCAGTTCAGGGTTTTGGTGAAACGGCCAGAGGAACCAGTGGAATCTGAGAACCGCATCCAAAGAACCAGATTTAGCACCAGAACATGTTGAAGCCGGTTCAGACCAAAGACCTCGTACATTCTCTACTTCCTTGAACTTTTCCTTTAGTATCAGGATGGAAGTGGTTGCATCTTAAACATGAATGAGGACAGTGACAGTCGTGTGTTTACTACAGACGCACTTCTGATATTTATTCAAACAGTGACATGTTCTGGATTCAGGACAGAAAACACACACTACTGGGATTAAAACTCTGCTCCTCATGGAAACAGATGACCTACAGGCTGAAACATTTGGATAAAAACACCATTTAAGACACGCTGAACCTTCACCGGTGACGTCTGAAACAGTTTCATGTCGATGTGAATCTCTGGTCTGAACCTGTTCTGTCATTTGTCGATAAAGTTGTGGCTCATAAACATGAACTCTGAACTTATCTGAACCTGCTGCTGCAAAATGGAGCAGATTTCCATTCGTTTACTGAAACGTCTGCACATACAATGTCAGTGGGTGCTGCTGTACTGGATTATTTTTATGAATGATCCATTTTAAAGGTGGTGTTTTTGCTTCTCGTCTTTCTCATTCTTTGTTTTCACTTGTTTCTGTTTTATCCCCCTCAGACCCAGGAGCCCCACAGGTTTTTGAGTTTTGGCTTTTTTTAATTAAACAATTGCTTATATTGGAAACATCATGATGCAACAGTTTTTTCAGATGCATTCTTAAAAAATTTTATGGAATGTCATTTGGGGTGGACAGTTGGGTTTTTTTTTTGTTTTTTTAATAAAGCTGTGAATTTCTTGTCCTCATACGTGGACAGTGGGTCTTAGGAGGTTATAGAAACAGATCAAATGAGCCCCGTCGGTTAAAGTCTGCTGATTAAAGAAGACTGTTTCAGTCATATAAAGCAAAACAAATTTAGATTAACCCTCTGTTTTCCTGCCCAGAGGCCCTTCCTAAAGCACATAATCTGTGCAGCTCTGTATGTATGTCAAAATGTTTTTCATTCATTTTTTTTACTTTTATATATTTTTTGTATATCATCAAGTTGAGCTGCAAGCAAAAATACCAAATACTCAATAATGGTCATATTTTTAACCCTTTAAATGCCATGTTTGTAATGTAAACACACCATCTTTTGGGGATTTTTAAAAAAATCCAGTTTCAACATACTACATAAAAATTGGATTACTTGGATGTGCTCATAAGTGGATGGTTCAGATAATCAGGCTACAAGAAGATACACCATGGTAATATCCTGGAACTTCAGAAATATATACATCACCCAGCCTCTGTTCATAGGAATGCTTACTTTTGACTTTTTTTTGTACACTTTTGTACAACCTATTCTATATACAACCTTCTAAAACAACAGCAACTGTATTTTGTTACTGTGTATTATTTTATCCTTTTTTGTCAGACTGTAACTGAGGATCATGGGATAACCTGTGCTTTTCAATCAAGAGAAAGTAAAAAAAAATATTGGATTACTTTTGTTCCATCCTGGCATATGTCAATGCAGCAGCAACATTGGTTAAAATGTATAATTATTTTTCGAGCTAGGTCATATGTTCTAAAACATGTCGGTGTGTGTTTTATACTCACTTGGTAGAAGGGTGTTAGTGTAAGAATTGTCCATTGTTTACAATGTGATGATTTTAGAGGCTTGGTCAGAATATTAAAACTACTGCAAAAAAATGAACAACTTTTGAATTCTGACCTAAAACAAATTGTGAAAAATAATATGACCTTTTATAACATGAAGAGCAAAGTCTGCATAATATGCTCACCTGGATACCAGAAGGTTAAATGATTATAATCCTTATTTACTTGTTCTCTACTTCATGTTTTCAGTCAAAAGCTGAGAATGTAAATAAGCTTTAAATGATAAAATCAGGGTGATGATATGATATAATACCCTCTGATGAACTTTGTGGTTGTGTTGTGTGTGTGTGTGTTGTGTGTGTTTACCTGAGTACGTCTGAGGTCTGATTGGAGTCCAGGGGGTGGGAGTGTTTGCTGTGCAGTAGTTCATCTGATTGCACTGAAGACACATGGAGGTGCAAAGAGGCCTGAGAGGCAGAGAGGAGGCGTCAATGACATAATCAACTTATTAACCTTTTATTACGCTCCGTCTAAATAATTAGAGCGTTCTTCATGGCGCGGTGACAGCGTCGGCGAGTCGCTACTGATTCCAAAGGGATTTCCAATCAGTGACGGATTCTGTTTTGCCACTTGATTATAGATACAGTTAATCAATAGACGACTCGCTGAAGGTGGAGAACATGGAGTTGCCAAACAAAAGCAGACTTTATCACCTTTAACAGACGCTTTTACAACTTCATTGATTCATTAAAACACAAACAGGTTTTCGTGTCTGGTTGGTAAATGTAACGTGGACGTTTTAAACATGATATGTTTTATTTAGTCACATGTCAATGGCGTTGTATCTACTGTTGACATTTATTATCATTTGTCCCATGATCCTTCACTTCACACCGTTTAATCTTTTTTTTTTTTTTTTTTAATTGATCTTTTCTTTCCTGCTACTTTTACTGACAAAGAGAACATTTCAGTGCTAAAGTGAGGACCAGGAGGGTGCAGGCCTGCTCTGGTACCTTGAGGAAGAGTGGGCACTGGTTCTGGGCCTGCGGACAGGCGGACCAGAACCAGTCGGGTAGTGGACCGGCTTTGGCTGTGGAGACGAAGTATCCGAGGGCCAGAGGCTGCTGCAGGAGGTTGGGAACCTCTTCGTGGGACTCCATCCGGTCCGTACTCTGACCCTGCAGCAGAAAAACGTTCAGAGTCAGTGTCAGAACCGTTAAACACTCAGAGTTCTGTAAGGGACCCGGCTCTGCTCACCTTGCTGCCGTCGCCTCCGTGGTGGTAATGGGAGCC
The DNA here is from genome assembly GCA_037367365.1 of Apogon talboti. NCBI lineage: Eukaryota > Metazoa > Chordata > Actinopteri > Kurtiformes > Apogonidae > Apogon > Apogon talboti. The sequence continues at coordinate 32,958,911 of JAPQRQ010000007.1, forward strand.
GGGGGAGTGAACCGGGGACGTGGTCGGGGAGATGTTGATGATGTCGGGGTCCACCAACTCATTCTCCTGGTCCAGCAGGTCGAAGATCCCGATAGCGTCGGACCCGTCTGGGAAAAACACACCAGTGGAAATCAATGAGTATGTGAGCGATGGATTGTTTATTATCGACTGGCTCAATGCGTCTCCAAGTGTCCGACACATTCTGCAAGAACCTCAACAGCAGAAAACATGTCATTGGCAGATAATTAACAAAGAAATACAACTCTCTAATTCCAACTGATTCTAACCTTCACTCTAAATAAATAAAGGTATTAGTTTAATTATTTTAGAGGAAATGGGTGCATGTTTAACCCTTAGATGCATAAGTGGATCAAAATGACCCGTTGAGGTTGTTTACTGTAATATCTTTGTAAAGAAAAGTTATTATTGTTATAGTGACATCATGCCATTTCAATTTTTAACTTATCTTTTATGGATTTTATGAAATTGTAGTTTTTGCTTTACTACCCCAAGCTTCCATAGGTGGGTCAAAATGACCTGCATTCATTTACAACAGAATTACATCTGAACCTTTGATTCATTCAACAGCAAGAACTCACTCGAAACAAAGTGGATGTTGACATTGTTCTATTGCTGTTATATACTATATATTACATACAATATATACTTTGCTTTTCAAATTTTCAAAATATTTAAAAAGCATAATTTTAAAATTGGTAAAAATGTTTGTGATTCAGGATTGCAAAATGTGATGTTTTATCACAAAATATCACATAAACACATTTATTAAAGACCCTCTGAGATTTGAAGGTAGTTCTTTGTAATTCGGCTTTTGTTCTACTTGTTGACATTTCACTTGTATTTTTTCTGCATTCCTATTTTTTACTCAAAACAGTTGATTCCACAAAAAAAAAAAAAAAAATAGAGGACGTATACCCAAAACCTTTTGGCTATTTTACTGAATTTTTGATTTTTCCCGTTTCTTCAGCTGTGGGAGTCCTGGAATTAGTTTTAATGTTCTCCACTTGGCATTTCAGCTAAATTATAGTAGGAAACACCCACTTTATGTGAGATTTTGGCCAAATTTCCACCTGTCCTTGTGGGGGGTTTCTGAACAGAGACAGATGAACTTTATTGATCCCCAGGGAGAAATTCACTATAGGTGAATGTTTCACTGCAGGTACATTTATTAGGATGGCTCTGCTTTCTTTTTTATATAATATATTAAAGGGTTTTCTCCACCATCATGAGGCCTAATATAAAATGCATGTGGAGAGCATCATGACTAAACTGACTGACTAATGGTCACAGATGGTCTCAGTCTTTAACAGGTTTTGTTTTGTAGCTTTTTGGATGTTGTGTATTTTTTATCTGTTCTAACTTTTCCACTGTTTATTCACACATATGGTGGTAATAATGGTCCAAATGATGTGAAATTGTAGAGTTTTTACAGTTATGTTCTTTTTCTTTATTGGAAAAACACAGTATTTTCACCTAAGTTTTTGATGAGCTGAGGGAAAATTTTAGGCCATCACCTAAACCAGGGGTGTCAAACATACGACCTGCGGGCCAAAACTGGCCGGCCAAAGGGGCCAATCAGGCCAATCAGGCCAGTGGGTGGAATGTGTGAAATACAAAAGTTCCACTGGAATATTAACAATCAAGGATGCTAAAATTTAGTTCAGGGGCCACATACAGGCCAATGTGATCTCAAGTGGGTCAGAACAGTAAAATAGTATTATAAAAACCTATATACAATCTATCCTTTCACAAAAAATGTGAAAACCCTAAACAAATATGAACAACATGAAATGTCTTAAAAGAAGTAAGTGCAATTTTAACAATTTTCTGCCTGTTATTAAATGTTTTGTGTATTTGTAGATCCACTGTATCTATAAGTTGAAATGCACATGTATAATGATAAAATGAGACAGAATATTATTAAAATTGCACTTATTTTTCCTTAAGGTTGTTCATGTAATTCACATTCTTTTTAAAGGATTTTTTGAGGATGCAAACATTTTCATTATGTACTTGTACTTTTTTCACTGTTGTTATTTTACTGGTCCGGCCCAGTTGAGCTCATATTCAGCTGTATGTGGCTGAATGAAAACGACCTAAACCCTCTGAAAACCCTGGAGTGAAAGCAGAGATCACTCATTTACATGTGTAGTCCTTCACAGAACAGAACAGGTAACAACAGAGAACATTGAATCTGATTGTAAATCTGGTTCGTCTGAGCTAAAGGAGATGAAGCAGTGACTGACCTGTGGTGGCGTTGAGGATGTCCAGGTTGGGGTCGATGTTGGTGTAATTGGAACTGGCCACTTGGACAAAGGCGGAGGTGGGGAAGACCAGGATGTGGGTGCAGGACGTGTCCTGTGGCGTGCTGAGCTGCGACGTCTGCATGTTTAGGGTGGTGCTGCGACCGAACACGGACCCCGTTGACACTGAGTCTGAGGAAGGACGGAGAGCGACAGGTCAACAAACAGAACAACTAAAGCAGAACTGGACCGAACGGAAATCTGTCCAACTCTGCTTATCTTCTCTGGAAGGTCAAGGTCAAGTTTATTTCTATAGCACAAAACAAAGCAAAGTGCCCGAAGTGCTGTTCAAAGAAATGGGTAAAAATACAGGATATACCAAAAGTTGTAAAAATAAGAATAAGTATAACGTACTAAAACTGTTAAAAACAAATAGCATCTAAAACACAAACAGAGGATAAAAACAAATAAAAGACACACACTTGTATCAAAAACTTGGAAAAACTCAAACTCACAACTGAACAGATTCAGTATGTCTGGGCCAAAAACATGAAATAACTCAATAAACAGTCCAGCTCAGCATAAGTGAAAATAGATCACCAACACATGACTAACAACGTAATGTCAGAGTTTAATTGATTTATTTGCATAAACTCGCCTGTATTTCATCTTCAATGTCAGAGCAGGTGTTAAAACATAAATTACAGAAAAGCAAGTCATAGTTCGTCTTGTTTGTATATCTGAAGCCAACATGGCCTCGCTAATCTCTCTGAGCTCAAGGGGGTTTTATGAGGGAGCCGTCGTCAGTACAGCATCAGTCAACACAGCCCTGTATGATGCACTGACAATCCAGCACTCGTTTCCTAAAATAAACCCATTGATCTGACTCTCCATCACGCCGCATTGAGATCAATGGGCATCTGAGAGGTAGTGCTTTATGAGCGAAAGGTACATGATCTTCCCTGCCATCAATCTGTCGTGGACAAGGAGGGGACGCACATTGTGATATGCTGCTGCCATCCATCACACACAGACACACACATCAGAGCTGCCGTTGTCAGTGGAGAAATGTGAACCAGACGAAACGTGGACGCTCCAACACATCGTACGTTTATCTGTCATCGTACACACTCAATACTGTACCTGGCATGATAATAAAGGATCCCTGGGGCTCCATGGCAACCAAACACACGCTGAGGATGCTGGGAGTGTCTGACGCAGAGATGCCGCACATCCGACACATGTCCTTCAGGCGGCGACTCAGAGACTGGAGGTTCCTCCTGCTCAGCAGAATACTCCAATCTGGAACAAAAGAACGAGTGAATCACCGGAGGAGGAACGTCAAAGTCTGTTCAACAACAGGTCGACGCGGGCCTCGTCCTCACCCTTCAGTTCCCCGTGTCCGATCCGGCCCAGTCGGCCAATCACCACCCTCCACGGCACTGATGTCATCTGCACCAGCCCCAGGCACCAATCCCAGAGCTTCTGCAGACCGAGCCGTCGCACCGAGCCCTTTTTCCTCCGCGCCCTGAACAACACAAACAGATGCAAGATAGGAAATAAGACATACAGTAAATCCAAAAAACAAGGCTAAAATACCATAATCTGATCAATAATAGGCTTATAATAATCTGATATTAATTGGACAGGCCTTGAATTTCAATTGGATGTGTTGAAACGGATTTCTAGCTTTTATATATAATTTTGAGAAAAATTTGTACTGATAAAACTACAAAATAAAGTAATGAAATAGTTATTAATAGTTTGTGTTAATGTTGTTAATGTTTCTAAGACCTTGGCATGAGAACAGTAAATTTAGTGTTAAACCAAAATGCAAATTACACATTTTAATCATCACTCAAATGAAGTTCCAGCATCAGAATCACATGAGAACCAAAGAGAACCAGTCATCACCCAGTATCCCAGTCTCTGGAAAATACTCTCAACATTAACAGATTGGTCTTAAAAACGCATTAATAAAGGTTTAACAGAGTATTAAAAATAGAATAAACTCGTATTGAAATCCTGACAGTGTGTATTTGCTGTTGGAGTTGGTTTATAAGATTTTCTAAGATTTTTATTTCTCGACTCCAGGCTCTTTATGCAGTGAAGGGAAGGTGTTAGTAGGTGTTTATAGACCTGTTAGACAGATAGAGGGCATGACTTTTCTATTACGTGTAATTTAAACAGCACAAAACACAACTAAACTGATGCAAAAATGACAAACCTGTTGTCAAGGCAACAGATTCTGAGTGACGGCTGTGAAAGACTGTGGGTTCGGTGTGGAAAAAATTTGCATGGCCTTTTTTATTACGAGACCTCTTCTGTTTTTTATGGACTGAATATATTAGTTATATAAAACTGGGGTAGGACAATATAAAGCTCGGCTTCTTCCTCTTCCATTTCGGACATAAAGTGTTGTTGGGGAGCCACAACAATTTTCATTCTTTTTTGGTTGGCTTGTTACCTTCCACATTCTGGAGTGTTCTGTTTAGATTTTGTGGTTTCTTTTCGCCTTTCGCTCACCTTTGTATTTTGTTCCTACTTATGTTCAAAATAAGGTTCATCATGTCATATATATTTAATTCTGTGTATGTCCTGTGCATCTAGTGAAGTGACAAAATAAAAATCTTTGAAGCTTTGGTTGTGGCGGTGATGGGCGGTCCTACCTGTTGGGCATGTCGATGTTGATGATGCACGTCTCCAACAGTTCGCCGTACAGGTCGGTGCACGTCGCCAGGAGCCAGCGCTGGTCGTGGGACAGACAGTATCCCACGAACAGGACGTTGTACTTCTGCGACGCCTCGCCGAACGTCTCCCCGAGCTCCGTCTGCTTGTCCTTCACTGGAGCGAGGATGAACGGCGGCGTGTAGAGACGCAGACAGTCCGGCCTCTGCAGATCGGGACGAGATGAAGATGATGTCACAATAAGGGATTTAGCATTAATGTCAAGCCAGTGCACGAAAACGGATAAAAACTGGATGCAGTCCAGATATGTAAATTATATTCACACTTGATTGGCTCATGGACCGACACCGCTAAAGGAAATCCTCCACTTTAATCCCCACTGTGCTGACTTTACATTTTAGGCATCTTTACAGGCAAAAATATCCATTGTGTCACTTCCATTGTCCCATCGATATCTCAGTTACCCCAGCCAGGCAGCTCAGGGTTTACCAGCTTGAAAAGGCAGCACTGGCTGCAAGGAAGGAAGTCCGCTGAATGAGGTTCTGGTCTAAAGCGCCCCTTTGTCTAAACCTGGAGTCAAGATCCCATTATGGAGGTCTCCAGGAGCTACCCAAGCAGATAATGGAAAGAAAAGGGTAGCAGGAGCAGCAGAGGGTTACAAGGACCCTTGGTACTTTTCCAGTAGAAAAAAAACTACAAGGATGGTTAGCAATGAAAACCTTATCTGTGGTTTCCTTCTTTGTGTTCAGAAGCAGAATGAACAGAGTCGGGGCAAGAGGCCGGGTCATATGAGGTCGGGTCACGACCGTCTGGAGAGATGACAAGAACTGGAAGGCCACGGTGTCGGCCACCGTTTGCTTTTCTATCGATCACTAACATACAGAGTCAACAGGGAGCCGCTAAACGATCATCTCCGATACGTAAAACCGACACCTGAGTCTGGAGGAGAACTCAACCAAGTCAAAGTCCATATGTGACTTCCTATCAGTGATCAATAGGAACTATAGTGACATCTCTAACCATTTACATGTTATAAACTATCAAAATATGGACCATTAGAAGGAACGGCACATTTTTAATATTTCAAAAATTCAAAAATCTAAATTTCTCAAAACTGTGAACAGACTTTGTAGACATTGTCCCAAGGAAGAAACATAAAATTTTTTAAATGAATTCGACTAATAGTTTCATCCCAGAAGATATTTGAACAAACTGACCCCAGAAACCGCGCCTTCACAATATCTCATGGCCGATCAGCCAGTGAGATAATAATGATTAAAAAAACACCTCAAAGTGTAGTTTTACCTCTGGGCTCTTCAGCGCCGTGTCGATGGCTAGACCTGGACCGAAACCCGTCAGAGACTTGACGTTGGTGGAGGAGGGCAGCGGCCGACGGCACTGAGCGAACACTGAAAAGGCCAGAGACTTGAGGTGTTGGGCGTAGATGTGTCGGTCTTCACCTCGGACTGGCTGGAGCAGGTACTGACAGGGGACGATCTGAGGACACACACACACACACACACGCACGGCTGTTACACAACAGGAAAATACATTTAAAACATAAAGAGAGAAGAGTTTAGCAGGTGAACATGAGACATTCTGTAAGAAAACAGGGATCCAGCAGTTTAAGTCGACTTAGATTTAAGACGTTTCAAAGTCGATTTAACAATAAACAAATGTGAAGAAAAATAACTTGGTTTTAGGGACAATTTTGTTCATGTTTAAGAATGCAAAACATGACTTTCTGATGGTTGAAGGCTGCCCATTGTGTTATCCTGACCTTCATGCCCTTATTCTGAAAAGGTCAATTATTTTTAAAAACAGATTTACAATCTTTCCGACACTGTAATATGACTTAATGCTGTATTAGATGAACAGATTTGATGCTTTAAAATCTTGTTGGTGTGGAAATTAATTTAAGTTCCCATATTACAAGTTAAACAGCATTTCCTGCAGTACATCATTGTTCTGTGTCAGCCCTGCAATGAATTGGTGAAAAGTCCAGGGTGTACCCCACCTTCGCCCTTCAAGGATAAAGCAGGTTCAGAAGATGACTGACTGACATTATTGTTGATATGTTTATTTTCATTATTTCCTGTGTTTTTGGTTTATCATCATGAACAATTTACTGCCTCTGATGATGATGGAGATTTCCACAAACCGATGCTGATGTGTTTTCCCTCACACCGTTACCGACATCATAACCACATATGAAATGGCCATGAAAACACACAGCGTCTCTTCTGAGATGTCTACTTACCTGGACAGAAATAGAACTGCGGATGTGTGGGGGCAGGAACTGAAGCATTTCAAGGTAGCAGCGCAGCAGACCCAGCGTCCACACACTGGAGTGGGCGGGCACCGGCCCAGGGCCGCCGTCCGCCTCCTCGTAGCTGAACGGGTCCACGATGTAAACCACGATGGCAGGTGGGTACGTGATGGCGTGGGACTCCCCGTCTGTGGGGACGCCGACCTTTTCCCGTTCCAAAGTGCTGCAAAGAGTGTGAGACATTTCTCTGATTATTAGAAGATCATGGGATTAATACTTTATCTGTTACGTTGACAATGTTTGACAGATTCAATACTTAATATTTAGTTAAGTATTGAATCTGGGACTGAAACATTGGTACAAAACTGATGAAATATTCAGGGTGTAATGAGTCTCCAATCCATGTACAGATCAGACCTCAATGTGTGGATAATTTGTTTTTAAAGGAGTGAGTAAGAAACCACCTGTGAAGAAATTTGCAGGTTTTATTCAATCAACTATTATTTAGAAAATCACGGAGAAACCAGTAAATCAGGTACTCTACAAAATATATACAACAGTTATGAAACCAAAAAGAGGAAAACTTTGCTGAGCAGGTTATATATTAACCCAGTAAACAAAAAGATCAGTTCAACATCCCCTGCATGTTTCATGTGACCAAAAATATCATGTGACTCATTTTAACATGTTCTAACACATGCATGTGATAAAATAAGTGTAGTGTGTCAGATTTAAACATATTCACTTGTCCGAGGAAATTCATCTACGTGTGACTTCTGTTACATTAATAATGCAGTGTCAACACACAGACAAATATATCACCGACTCCGTCTGCGTTTCAGACTCATCTAACCCGGGCCCATTTCCTGTTGTAGACCATGCAGACTGTCCTACCTCTCTGGCGGCTCTGTGGGCCCCTGGGCCTGGCTGCTGGAGTTGTCCCCTGAGGTGCCGGTGTTCTGGGTACCAGCCTGCGGTCCCAGCTGTCCACTCTGGGGGATGCTGCTCTGGCCCTGGCCGCTCATGCTCCCAAAAGGAGGGAATGAGCCGGGCTTGACAGACGGCATCCCGTTGCCAGACTGGCCCGAGGACGTCACCAGGGTGTTGGATGATGCAGAGCCGTTTCCAGAGCCGCTGTTGCTGCTGCTGTTGGAAACAGATGAGCCTCCAGTGTTCGCTGAGCCCTGTTGGCCGACGGAGGCGGAGCTAGACAGTTGTGTGGATGATGACTGCGTGGATGAGGGAGGGGGGCCAGGCTGGAGGAGAAGTGAACTATCCAATGGCTGCGATGAGAGGTATGGAGCTGAAGAACAAACACAACATCGAACCTCATTAATAAGATGAAACACGACAGCAGAAAATGGAACCAGACTCTTGGTTTATTCCATTTAAATCTGACCTCCTCACTGATCACACTTCTTTCACATTTCAAAGCTCTCTCTTTCAAACTGTCAAGGATTTGCACTTCACCTTTTCATAGCTTAACCAAGTGATGTCAGAAGTGGAAACTTAGGAATAAAAAGCAGATGAAGCCCTGAGCTGAGCAACAAAGACCTAAGTCTGTGAAGTTCAAATTGGCATTGATCTGATTCAGGTTGTAAATGACACATACCGAGGTCATGGCGGCACACTTGTGCATAGAGTTTGAGTTTGGTGAAGGCGTCACTGTTGCCACTGGCAGCTTTGAGAAACCAGTCACTGACTGGCTGATCCCCAAGGTTCTTGGCTGCAGTTCCACCAACGAGGACGATACCATCAGGGTAACCTTTGGAAATGGGTCGGTGCTGGCCCAGTCGACACGACTGCAGGAAAAAACAGACGTATGCAAAGTGAGGGTCAGCAAACTATTATAATTTTCAGTTTTTACCGTTTTATCAATTCCCTTTCATAAACTGTTGACTTTATGATTGGTCTGTTTTATTCTGCTGCCTTTGTGCTCTATAGATTAACATCTTAAACATATACTACTACATAAATGTAATGTCATGTATAAAAGGATTGAGTCAATGTTCATTTTTTAAAATTGATTGTTCAACAATGGAATGTTCCTGTTTATAGTTAAGTAATTTTATCTACACAAGGAACTGTTACAATGATAACGATTCTATTTGCATAATTAACTGCTGAGCAGCAGAACAGACCGTGGAAAACTGCCAAATAAAACTGTAACATCAGGAGGTGCCAATGCTGAGGCGTTCGCTGCTTCGTTCTGTCTCTACCTCGTAGACAGCAGTGAGGTCTCTGAAAAAGCTTTTGGCGCCGCTGAGCAGGGCCTCGTTGTCAGGACAAACCACCAGGTACCCGATGTCGCGCTGGGACCCGAACGGATCCAGCAGCAGCTTCTCCCAGTAGGGCAAACCGAACGGAGACAGCACCACAAAGTCATACTCATAACCCACCAGGAAGGTGGGGATGGGCAGGGGCTCTGGGGACTCGTCGGTGCCTATGGGAGCGAAGCCAAAGGTAGAAAGGAGACAGGTGTGAGAGGAAATGGAGTGAGAAAGACAGAAAGAAAAACCAGGGAGCAAGTGGTGTTAACAGGTAACCTGTCAGCTAGTATCCCTCCACTGAGCATCAGGATAGAAAGTCACTAAAGATCTGACAGCTTCTCCCAAAAGGCCCAAACCTGGATCATACTGCCCATTGATCCGACAAAATCCACTGTTTTTCAATATGAGCAAACACATACACAAACTGCGACACCTATAGAGATATCTGTCAGCTTCACAACATATATCGAAGATTTAACCACTGACTGTTTACAAAAGCCAATACATTCACACTGAATCTGATGATAGACTCAACTACTGTTTCAAACTACAGACTTGATCTAAACTTGCAGTAGCTGTTTGGTTTATGTAGATGTGTTGGAGCTCAGCATCAGCAGAACCGAGTATGAAGCAGATGAATTCACTGAACATTACCGTAGGAGCCCCGTCCAGCCATCTTGTGAAACTGCTGCCAGGTGAGAGGACCCTGAACGCCCCACGACCGCACCGTCCTTTTCTTCTGGATGGCGTCCTGAAGCACAGGCTGGAGGGACATGAGCACCCGCAGAACGTCCTGAGAGCACAGCGCACTCACATCCACCGCTGGAGACCAGAGCCAGGAAAAACATCAACACCACAGTCTGATCTGGAAGCTTTCCCAACTATTCTTTTAGACATTTAGACAAATACTTTTTCAGTATTTTTTTTATCTGACATTTGATCTAAAACATTCGTTTAAAAAATCGGTTTGGTCCAACTGCCTGTTTTCAGTCTGGTTCTGTTTTCAGTCAACGGGGAGTGTACACAGAGGCTTAAATTTCAATACAATTTAACTTCTATTTATTTTTTACTTTCTAAACCTGAAGACAACTTCATTGAACTTAATAGGGAAAGCTACTGGAAGATCGAGGAGCTTTAAGTCTGTATTAATGTTGAAAAGTTCAAGCAAACATGAGGTTAAAGGCTTTTCTACAAAGTTTTAAGTCAATATTTGAGAATTAAAGAATATGTATTTATTTACCCCAATGCCTTGTTTCCCACCATTCCAAGTCATTTCTCAACTGGGGGCTGTAAAGTTAATGATAAATGGTTCCTAATTTCACTATAAATTGTTGGGTTGGAACGGGTGGAACTGACTAACGTTACTTTCTTTGCATCTTGGACATTTCCCAGACACATTTAAACACAATACAGCAAACAAAAGTTTATGGCAACATAACTTAAGACCTACCATATCAAACTAAATACCTTTTAAAGACTTTTTTTAAGGCATTAAATACAGATTTGTAAATTCAAGACTTTTAAGACTTTTTAAGACCCTACGGAAACACTGAATAAACATTCTTGAATCTAAGATCATAACATACAGGGTTTGTAGCAAAAAGTTTAGAAATTAGAGGACAAAGTTTTATCCAAAAAAAGGGAAGCCACTTGGTGTTCTTTAGGCACACTTGCACCGAGACAAAGATAAAATATAAGATAAAAATAATTAGATGAAATTTACTTGGCATCTACCTGAAAGCACCCGGTAATTTTCTCTTTTGACAAAGTTTTAGTTTTCTAAATGTATTGCCTCTCTGTAAGTAGCTTTGGCTTGCCATCTAACCTAGCAGAGATAATATTAAAAATAAATAAATCACATCACAGAGTTATAAGTGCAAGCAATTTCAAAAACTTAAACTTTTCAGACCTTGAAAACAACACTGAAATTCAAGCATTTTTAAGGATTTCAAGCACCCGTACAAACCCTGACTATAATATTGGCCTTGAGAAACCGCATCAGTCCACCAACATCCACAATAATATCACCTAAACACATTGTACACATTGTACACATTTCATGCTGTTTCTAAAACCCTTTGTTGCCGATGTTTGTAGACAGATATTCATAAACTCTCACCGTTTTGTTTGGCCCAGTGGTGAAGGCAGGTGCTCTTGACCAGCGCCTCGTCCACTTTGCCCCCTGACATGTTGTCCATGAACTGCCGGCCGTGCTCCAGGGCCATGTAGCAGTCGCTGTGGTAGTCCCTCTCCTCCACCCTCACACAGGGTGGCACCGGGGCACCGCTGGGCCCCCGTGTCACCACATCGTGTTCTGGGATTGAAATGGGTGAAAAGGGGTTGGTGCACTGGTCCTGCATGAGGAGAATCAGCTCATCCGGGACACGGTCGCCCCTCCCGAACCCGCCGCCCTCCAACGACGACAGCCTCAGCTCCTCAAAGCGCTTTTCCGCCTCCCTGCTGACGTCGGATCCGCGGCCGATGATGTCCAGCTCGTCTTCCAGGAACAGGCCCGAGCCGTTGCCGTAGCGCCGGTTGACGACGGCGCTGAATCCGCAGCCGCAGGGCTCCTGGGCTTCGCTGACGGGGTCGCTCAGGTACACGCCCACGTCGGCTCCTTTGATGTTCATGTTACATACACAGATGCAGCAACTGTCGAAGTTGCAGTCCTTGAAGAGGTTCATGACGGATTCGGACAGGATGAGGGTGACGTAGAGGCTGTGGGCTTCAGGGATGGAGGGCACCGTCGCTGGCTCCACCGAGTTCAGCGGTCGGCAGGTGGAGGGAGTGGACGCCGGAGAGTACAGGTCCGAGTTCTCATACTTGAGCGAGCCCTGGACACTGGAGGGGCCGCGGGGGGTTCGGGGGGTGCGAGGCGTACGTGGGGTGGGGGCGGAGAAACGCGGGGTGGCAGGTGAAGGCAGGATTCCAGGACCACTGTTGCTCGGTGGAGCGCTGTTGGACATGAAGGGGGTGTGGGTCTGAGGGGTGTAGTCCTGGTCCATGATGCTGCCCACACTGGGGATGTTACTGGGGAGGGAAAGAAAAGAAAGGAATTAAAGGAGCAGTTTGCATCCATGTCAAGACTCCAGGAACAGAATTTACAGATAGTTTTGGTGAAATGAAGTTCCACTATATCAACATGTGATTCCAGTGAGGATCATGTCTTCACTCAGACATTACAATATGATGTTTTGGATATAAATTTTCATCACTATGTACATTTTTTTTCAATATTTGACCTTTGACCAAATTCTAATCAGTTTAGTTCCAAGTCCAAGTGAATGTTGTTGCCTCCAGACAGAGACAGTTCTTCAGTGTGAGTGTGATTTTTTTAAAAGTTGTTCTCTAATCCTCATCAAATATATCTTTAGCCTCACTGCATCACTGCCTAAGTCACATTTTATTCCCATTTTTGGCTAAATTGTGATATTTACATTACTTGACTCATAACACTACTGCTTCATTTTGCACCACTGCCTATGTTCAGCAAAAAAAATATGACTTGAGGTTAACACTATGTGGAATGATCTCTTGCAACCATGAACAATAGAAGTTATCCTTAATTATGCCCAATTCATTTTGAGATTCATTACAATTACTACCCTATCACAATTTCCAACAATCACCTTCCAATGTTGAGTTAAGTAAAAGTAAGAAAAACAAAGTCAGTCTGTCATTAACTGGGACACATGGAGGTAAAAAGAGGCTGAGAACCAGCACTAAAACCCTGAAAACACAAGTTTTTATCAGTTTTTTTTCCCCCTGCCAAAACAGCATTGTTCAGTACATGCGTGCAAATAGCAGCATATTGTTATCTAGCTGTCTCATTGCATTTGTGGCGACAGCTCAAGTAATAAGGCAAGAGGGCACGACGACATTCACCACAAAAAGAATGCAGAGTGGGCTTCGACTGCACATGTTTACACATGAGAGAACAAGAATGTGGGAGAGAGAAAAGGAGAAATGGGAAGAAAAAGTAGCAGAGGGAGTGAGAAAGACGTTCAATAAACATTTCAACAAGCATCCCTCTGAGGTAAGGTTTATTTTTGGGCTGGCAGGCAACGGTGAGGAAACACAGAAGGAGAGAGAGAGAGAGAGAGAGAGAGAGAGAGAGAGAGTGGAAGAGGGCAGCGAGAAAAGCAAGAGAAACAGAAACAGGGAGAGCACATCATGTCCAGAGCTGAACCACTCCTGGCAGAGACACATTAGGAGGAAGTCCCACTGCAGGACGGGACGCAGACACAGACTGGACACTGTCGCTCTGGACACCGGCCAGACCCAACTCAGTGGAGACGCCTTCGAACACATCGTCCCTTTTAACAAGGCTTAGCACTCTAATTTCATACCATTAAAAAATCAATGCCAAATATACTGAGTCTTTCTCACGCTGTTAAAACCACTCTTATTTGACAAACTTTGTCAGGTGGGTGTGCGCATTTTCTCCCATGTCTTCCATTACAATAACAAATAAACTCCTAAAATCCTCCTTAAAATAATGTTAATCATCATCGTGAAAAGTCCCACAGTAGCCATTAGCTCTGCTGCATCAAAAAAAAAAAAAGAGAAAAGCAGCTCCGGCTCAGACTGAACCTCTGTGTGAACAGTTTTACCTGTCAGCAAAAAGAAATGGATCTGGATTTTCCCACACGTTAAAACTCTTCTGTGATGGAAACCATATGCTACAGCCTTTAGTCCAGGTTGTTGTTTCACATTACAACTCACAGTCTTGTTAATAAATGTGTGTATGACTAGATATCATCATTACATTTTCCCAGTCAATAAAATTCACACAAAAGTCCGTACGAACTGAAAACAGGTCTATCACCTGGAATAGAAACACATTAAATCAACAGAACAGAATAGTGTGTGATAACGCTGTTGGTGAGTCAGGTCCATGTGTGTGGCATCGCAGAGGTGTGGATGTTTGTACAACGGAGCAGCAGTGACAGATAAACTCCGAGCTGGTGGCATGGAGCCGCTGTGGGCCCATCGCACCACTCCGGTGATAATCCTCATCTTCAACCAAGAAGGCATTTTACAGTTATTTCCCAGCCCCGCCTCGGGCAGCCATGCATGGGAAATTGAGCAGCCTGCTAAGGGGGTATCCGGGGAGAGACCGGAGGGCGTGTGGACAGAAAGACTATATGCTTCCTTGCACACAAATCGCAAAGCAGCCAGTACAGCCTTGGCATGTCTTCTGCTGGTCTAAATGATAACGCCGCCGCAGTCTCCTTGAACCCAGATCACCACCATGAATTATAAGGAATCTATGGAACAGGCTTCAAAAGGGGGAACTAGATACATACGTGTTAACAGATCTCATCCAGAACTAACACGACAAGAGGAGTGAAAGGAAGGCCTGAAATCAGCACCACTGGAACCACTTTAATCATGAAATCATTTAAGATCAGCTCGTCCTCTGTCCTCAAGTGTGATCTTTTACCATTTTTAACAACCAGCTGTTAGCCTGTTGGCAACGTGACCTGGTTTTAAATGGTTTTACATCAGACTCATGGTTTTCATTTATCCAATCACTCTTTATCACTCTTACCCAGGTCCTCTCAGTCCAAATGAATCCCTTTTGGTTATCATCGTGACTCAGAAAGACAGGAAATTATTAATTATAAATAAAACCTGTCCACACTAAACTTTAATAAAAACTAGTCTGCTTCATCTCAGACTGATCTGTGATCGTGTGACACCCAAAAATTGCAGATAAATGTATGGAAATGAGGTCAAGTAACTGTAAATTCCTCCCCAAAAAATAGGACCAATGACCCTGTATCTCAGTGTCATGTTCTATCCGAATCAATCCCCAGTTGAATTTGTGAGGTTGTCAGGTTCTGTTCTATGTTAGAGTCCTGTGGTCCTGCATCAGGACCACAGGACTACTACCACTGATATCTGAACTAATTCAATCAAAGTCCATATCATTTCCATGTTACAAACAATCAAAATATGGACCATTATAAGTAAAGGTAAATTTTTTTATAGTTAAAAAATTTGTAAAAAAATTCTAAAATCAAAATTTCGCCAAACTGTGAGCAAACTTTGTAGACATTGTCCCAAGAAAGACACAGCTAAAATTTGAAATGAATCCGACCAGTAATTTCGTCAGAGAAGATATTCGGAGAGATTGCTACAAAGACGACAACGAATACAATGACGAAGACACCTACGAAGACAACACCGGAAACAGCGCCTTCACAATATCTTGACAATAGGAGCTTAGAAAGAAGTGTGAAAGTTGTGTTAATGAGTTGGACTCAAACCCAACAGGACCGAACTGCCGGCCGACAGGGGGATGTGTGGAGGGTGAATGGAGAGCTGCAGACGTGTACCTGTCCTTGCTGATGAAGGTCATGACGGGCATCTCCCTGCCCATGGCCCAGCTGGACCGGTAGACGCAGTCCTCTGGGAGTTTCACCGGAGGAAGACACTGACTCGGCAACGTCTTCAGAGGAGCGAACATGGAGCAGCCAACGAACGCCTGGCACAGCTCTGGCTTAAAGACGAACGAGTAGTCCTGAAAAAAACACGTATGTCAGAGAATCTCAAGGACGATCTGGTTTTAGTTTGTGGAGAACAGGGGGTCAAACTCATTTTAGTCCAGGGGCCATATATTACCCACTCTGATAGACCAGAGATAGACCAGAAAAATAATCCAAGGCATAATAACATATAAATAAGAATCCAATTTCTCTTTGTTTTAGTGTGAAAAAAGGAAAATTAAATAATGAAAATGTGAATAACTAGAACAATCATGTAATATTTCATCTCAGCTTATTATGAACACAATTTACAGACCACAGTGGATCTGTAAACGCACCAAACATTTAGTAACAGGCAGAATAAAGTTAAAATGTAACTTATTTTTCTTAAGACTTTTCAGGTTGTTAATATTCATGTTCATGTTATTCCCATTTTATTGTAAAAGGATAGTTTGTAAATGTAAATATTTCCATACTGTAATTTTTCTTTTTTCACATTAAACCAAGAAAAAAATTTGGAGTTGTCATTATTTATAGGTTATTATTCTATTATTTTACTTGAGATCATATTGGTCTGTATGTGGCTCCTGAACTAAAACCAGTTCAACACCCTTGACGGTTAATATCCTCAGTGTCATTTTTGAAATCAGGGTCCGGATTACACCCTTTGGCGGGCCAATTTTGGCCTGTGGGTCGTATGTTTGACACCCCTGCTCACTTTAATTTCACCTTGAGGGCATTTTAAATCTTTAATCCAATAATACTTTCTTCATGTTCTGGATTTTAATGACTAATTATTATGAGTGTTATAGTACTTTACTGAACTGGCTTTAATTATTTTATAACTTTTGTGTATTTTACTGTGTTCTCTATTGTATTTGCTTTACTGAAGATGAGACTCAGAGTCAAAATAAAGGTTGAGTGAATCAATTTTACATTTTGAGATTATGCCGATTCATGTATAGAGCTGATGCTTTATATATGCTTTTTTACGATAAAGCTCCATCTGACTGACACTGGAGTGAAAAGGCATCAGTTAAAATGTGCATTTTTAAGAGAACTGTAACAGCAGGAACTCAGTGTTTTGCTTCAGGGAACTCAAGGTGAGCAAATGGTTGCCTGGAGTGAACCCCAGGTCCTTCAAGTCTCAAAGGTTAATGAAAGTGAGGGAAATTTATGACCAGAGCTGCACAATTAATCACATTACAATGTCAGTCTGTGTAATTATACAGGCGTAGTGTGTGTTTGGGGAGATTTCCAGAGAGATGTGCCGTGTACAAATGTAAGAGGAAACAGTTTAAGATATTTTTAAGAATTAAACTCTTCGTAATGATCAGTGATCTTTGTATTTCTCTCAATAACAAAACACGTTGACTCATATAGCCCATAATAATCACAACGGGACTGTTTCACTACACTGTGCAGCTCTAATTAAGTACATATACTATATGGTATATCATTCTGACTCCAAGCCCTAATTAAGACTGTTTTCACATTTAACTCTGGGGGGAAAATGCATATATGTTACATTTTTCTGACTTCACATGCACTTCTTATTCCTTTATAATTAGTTACTAATTTGAGCATTTTATTCCAATTAGATATTTTCAACAAGCTTCGACTGAAAACTAAACGCACTGTCTTCAACTGCACCTCAATGGAGTAATATTATGTTAAAAATGTGAACTTACGACTAATAATTTTTGATGAGACACTGGGTAAAGTCTTCATAGTTTAATGATTATTTATTTTGTTATATGGTGACAATTTTTTCCTAAAAAGATTAATTTAAACATTGTTAATGCAACTTTTTAAAAGTAATATTAACTTCATTTGATCAAAGTCTTATTCACATTTATACACTATATGGACCAAAGTATTCTGACATGTTGACTTCAGGTGTGTCTTTTCTAATGATGAGGAAATATTGATGTTTCTATGTCAAATCATCATGAACAGGACATCTTACAGCTGTAGACATGATGTGTCCCAATATTTTTGTCCATATAGTTTATAAACATCAATATTTCCTTAAAGTTTAATGGGAGATTTTCTTCCTCAGTGAGACAGGAAGAAAGTAGATGGTTAATTGTGGTAGAAAATTATTATTTACAGTCAGAGCACGAAAAATATTTTAGAAATTTAGAGGCAGAACATTGAAAAAAAAAAGACAAAATCAATGTTGAGAGAAATTCAGTCAAAACCATCTCTGACGCACAATGGAAGAAAAGATAATGATTAAACCAAACTAACCAATATAATGATATTTATCCCAGTATAAAACTATATTACATGACATTTGCTGTTATTGTTTTGTATCCCAGACCCCTGTTAGAGGTGAAACACCTGAATTCAACATGTCCCAATACTTTTGTCCATATAGTGTATTTAGAATCTAAAAGGATTATGAGACATTAAGAGATTTTAAGGACAAACGAACTGCCGTCTAAAGGGCTGTTATTCACTACTGAGCAACAAAGACTGTCTCAACTCATGAGGCTGAAGAAAAATATCCAGCAGCCGTAACTCAGTGTGACTTACGGCGTCTAAAGGTTCTGGCAGCGAAGCCGCTCTATTCGTTCACTTGGCTGGAATTGACAGCGTAATAACGGCGGACAGATTTACGTCTCCAGACCCACCTTGATCTCCGATGGCTTTGGGCTGCAGAAGCTCTCCTCCACCTCGATCTTGAAGTGGCCCCCCAGGGACGAGGTGCCGTCCAGCGTGGTCATGCCTGGGGGGGGCTCCATGCTGCCGTAGTCTTTACTGCACATGTTCATGGGGGAGTAGCCCATGATGTGCTGCTCCAGGGAGGGGGGCGTGGGGAACATCTGGTGCAGGTCTGCAGAGCCTGGTGCCAAACACAAACACAGGTCAAACACACATCGCTTTATCTGTTTACGTGGAACAATTAGATTTAGATTGTACGTAGAGAGTGTTTTCAGTCATGTAAAAACAAAAAATGATGGATTAACTTGATAAACTGTACACAGCTTGAACACATTTCCAGCATTTAATGTAATAAATGTCATGAATTATTACATATGACACTGGTTGATCCACAATGTGGGAGTTTAAATTTTAAGATGAAAATCTGATTAAACAGAGCATAATCTAATAACCAAACCGATGTTTTCTATACCTCTGATTTTTACATTTAAGCCAAATTAAACTTTGAAATTCAGCTTTAATCTAAATAAATGCATAAAATCTGCAACAACACCAGTTTATTATCAGCTTCATCTGAGTTACTTCATGACATAAAAAACCCAATACGGAAAAGATCTTGTTTTTTCCTGTTGTTATTTTTAACTCCACAAAAATCAAGAAACTTATTAAAAATGAATCTGCTAGAGCTGCTACAAGTGTGAGTCTTGTAATTTATAACGACTACAAGAATATTTAATAATTTATTAGAAATAAAGAGAGCTGACTACTACAAGATGTAGTTGTGATGACATAATGAAATAAAACCCAGAATGTAATTATTAGAAATATGTCATTTTAATTCAAATAAGCTCCACTACATTTATGACCATGAAAAGATGCTCAAACTCCACATTGGGAATATCCTCAGCCGCAGATTTTACACGTTTCATATTTCCAACACACACACACACACACATAAGCACAATTTATGTTTGAGGGACTCAGTGGAAAATATTGTATCATAACACTAAAGCAAAATGGTTGATCTGAGACCAATTTGCTTCATAATAAACAGACTGTATTGCCCCTAATAGGATTTACTGTGAACTTTACACCACGTACTGGATACTCCAGCTACTGAATGATGAGGTTTGTAAGCAGCAAATTGGGTACGACTTTAAGGCCGAAGTCTGTTAGAAGTTCACATAACTGTTGGTGATGAGACAACGGGGCGGATGGCTGGGATCTGTCAGAAACATGACGAGGACGTTAACGTGATGCTGTTAGTCTGGATGTGACAGGTGACGTGTAAACAGCAGATTCTGTTTGGATACGACGAACGGAGCATTTTCCGGTTGAGTAATGTGGGATATGGTGATCATATCCTGGTTTTATGTGGATTCTTTGGACATGTTTACAACGCAGTCAGAAAATTCTTCTAATTTACTTATTTAAGGTTGAGACACATGCACCCTGTTTACAGACAGATGGGGAAAAGACAAAAATCCTCTGTAGAGATGGAGGAATCCAAAGTCCAGATTTAGAAACATGATGACTTCTAAACATTATGACAGATCAACAGGTTTGTAGCTGATCTTTTCTAGGAGGTATTTGAAAGATATAAAATCAGTAGAAAACTATATTTAATTAGAATATGAGTGGCTGCATGTGAGCAGGAGTATCAGTGGAATATTCATTATCATTATTATGTAAACAGTTTATTAGGATGTTTGTGTTTTTCAGAATCAGGGTAAACACATGAACATTTTGTGGATGTAAACATAGTCCCTGACAGTTTAACTCTTCACCACTAGGTGGCAAAGCCAAAGGTGAGCATCTATGATCATCAATTTAGTGGATTTGTCAAAGTGATGCCATCCCACTGCCATCATCATATAAGCAGCAGAATGCAAACTCCAAGTCTGAAGTGGCTTCTTCTAAAACTTCAGAGTATTCTTAAGTTTCAGGGGGCTCATAAATGTGATGGATGTGATTCTAGACTTGAGGCAAATCATTCTAGTGGTGTAGGAGGACATCAGGGTAAAGGAGGACAGACAGACAGACGGACGATGGGATACATACTAATGCAGGATACAGGGTCCAAAGTGGATGGCTTTGGTTCCTTGGTGCCAAATTTCTCATCTGTTCCGTTCACTGGTCGCCTGGAACCAGGCTGTGGACAAAAAAGCAAGTGTTTTAGCAGCGGGAACAGTGAGTGTCAGCCAGTATCGCTGCTCTGTATTCACTCCGCTTCAACTTCTCCCACAAGTCAGAATAAAGACGTCTCTTTCCAAAAAACTTGCAGAAAGTGGTGGGAGCTGTCAGCTGATAAAGGGCAGATTGGAACCAGCGCTCTGGCACCGGCGGAAACACCTGGCAGACCCGGACTGTGAGGCCTTCATTCACTCACCGCCAGATCATCCTCGTCTGAGTTGAAGAGGTTGTCCAGGTCGTTGATGGACACCACCAGGTCCGTCTCGTGGATGAGGCTGGTGGACGCCATGCGGTTGTGAGCAGCCCCTCGCTGAGCATCTGCAAACACACATTAAGGTCACTGACTTGATTTTTGGCTCCTAACACTAAACTAACCAACCGGCAGATTTGGCCTAATTTAACTGTCAATGCAGGACAAAGATTTTGCTCTAAATGTAATTAATAAGAAACTTGTGGCAGGACGAGGCTGTATGAGACTTATTAACAGTTATAGCACCATCACTACTACTCATTTATCCATATAGTATAGTAATAGTGTTTATTATATAGTTACGTGGATGATAGAGGTTTCTATTATTGGTACAAACAGCTGCAGTAGTAGTACATCCACTGTTAGTACTTGAGAGATAACTTTTGTTATGATGTGGCGCTATATAAATAAAGTTTGACTGTGACCCAGACTTGGAAAAGCGGAAGAAAATGGATGGATGGATGAATGATCGATTGAGGATGCTACTCATTTTATATATTAATACAACTGCAATGAGATGTGTAGATGACAGTGTTCACTCAGTAATGTCTTCTTAAGATCAGAATAATGACCAGGACTAGAGGTTCATACGGAACAGATGGAGCACTTACCATCTGATGGACCTGCTCCTCCATCTTCACCCTGCGAGGACAAACAGACCAAACACTGAGAGCAGATCTTTAACAGCACACTGCACATACTGTTTACATAAGTCCCATGTTGATTAGCCTTTATCTTCTCCTTAATGAGGGCCCTGGCATGTTTTTCAGCACTGTGGTAAAATGTGGGTGTGTGAAATCCTTCGAGTCTGTAACTGTGATTAAAAGGTATATAAACATAACGACTGGGCCCGGACTGGGATAAAACACTCGATGCACCGACACAAAACGTAAAAGCAGCAGGAGTGTGAAACCAGACTCAAAAACAAAAACGGACCGGCCCAGGTTTCTTTTCACAGTCTTAAAACATAATAATGATAGTAATAATGATACTAACACCACTATAGACAGCGTGGGACAGAAACGACAGAAAGGAACTGCTTGCTGGTGCTGTGGGAAATGAGATTTCCAGTGTGGACCAGAGTGAAATCATGATCCAAGGAATGGCCTTTTAGGCTCCCACCCAGACATCAATATCTGGGAGGGCCGGCGTCCTGTGTGTGTGTGTGTTCTGATGATGGGTTGTGTGTACACTGTGTGCTGAACAGTTCTAGCTGGGGAATAGGAATGTTATGTTCTAGCCATTGATTTCATTACGCTCCAGGGCTTTTTTCTGTGCTACGTAGGCTTTAATCTGTCTCTCTAAAAGGACCAATCCGCAGCAGAGCACAGCATCCACTCCAAGACCACAATCTATAGGTGGTAATGGTGCCTTAACCCCTTATCAATAACCCTGCCTTGGGTGGAAAAGTGTGTGTTTTCAGGGTTGCACAGATAAGTTGACGTCGAGTATTTGCTGATGTTTGACAACGTTATAGCAGCATCATGGAAACGAGGACATGCATTTCAGCAAAAAAAACTAACCAAAACAAAGCAAAACACCTGTCGATTCATTTTGCAAGAAGCTGCCATCAAATATCGCCCTGCAATCACCTTTTCAGCCTCAGCTTTTTAAAAAAAATTTTTATACACTTTCAGAAGTCTGTTCACTTTGGAGCTAATTTACTGGGATACTTTGGTTTCACAGAATGTAGGAAATTATCTAAACTATCTGTCAGTATGACGGTAACCGACAGTAAATGGAGCCTTGTCTTTATATGTAAAAGTCTATTTCAAATTCAGAAACATGAGCTGCTTGGGTAAAAATACACCTGGATCCTGACATGAGAGTGTGGACACAGTAAACAGGAGTTGTAGCACATTAGGAGTATAGCTGCTTTCACTCTCCGTTCTCCAGAAAATGTAAAGGATTTGTGCACTGGCTGGATGTGTGTTGTGTAAATCTGGTCGATGCAGGTTTTCTACTGTTGCATCATGACCCTTGTGTGTGTTAATTTTTTTTCCCCATGACATTATCAGCAACAAGTTGGTGTCAAGAGTGTTTGGATGTTTTTAGGCGCGATGTAAAGACTTCAATCACTGTGTACTTAATTGCACTTGTCTTATAACTTTATCTAATATGCAATAATCACAACCCATGCACCTCTTTTTTTCAAATTTACCTCATACATTACTACCTTTACATATCCTGATATGCTGTATAGATTTCTTTTATCTGTAGTATAGAGTTGGCTTTTTGTAAATTTTCGTATTACATGGAGTTTTTTGGTTTAGTAAGTTTGTGTGATATTTCTATAGTCTCTTTGCACTTTAAGTGTTTTTGCTGCTAAAGAAACAAAGCTGCTCAACTGATTTTCCATTGTTCCTGTAACAATGATGATAATGATCTATTCTATTCTATTCTAAAGCCATTTCCATCCATTTGACCCTGTACTTAATGCAGTAGCTTCACATCTGTATGTAATACAAGGGTGAAGTGATGGTTCATTTCACATGGGTCTTGTGGACACAGAATCAGAGGTTCTCCTGTTATCGGACTGGAGATGCTTATGTAATACTGTTCACACCGGTTTATGATTGAGTTAAAACAAATGATGAGGAGCTAATGAAGAAGATAAGGCTTACAACAGCTGGAAACTAAGTTCTACATGTCTATAACCACTTCAATTCCTGCACAGACCAGCAGACAGACTAAATGTGCTTTTTTTTTAGGCTAAATGCTTCAAGTAGGCCTGGTTTGATACAGTGGTTGAACTCCAGTTCCATAAAGCCTGCTGCAAACCTTCAGCCAACAACCGAACACACCCCCACATCGAATCCCTGTCGATGCTGGGGGCAGTCCATCGCTAACAGGTGGCCTTCCTCTGGAAACAGATCCAGCAGTCACACAACAGCCCCGGAGGCAGAGGGATACAGGGGGGGCCGGGGAAAGGAGAGGGAGGCCAGCTCCAATAGGAAAACACAACAACACACTTAAAGAAACTTGACATCCTCTAGGGCTCAGCTCACAATAGGGATTCAGGGATGGCTTCCTGTTCACTTTGACTTGGGAAGTGAAAGCGGATATACATGGAAAACGCTTGCATCGTTATTTTTAGTGTAGTATTGCTGAGGATGGCCTATTTTCTTACCTCGCCTGCTCTCTGATCTCAAGAAATCAGCCCTCTTGCCCCAGTTATACCCTGGACATCGTATGTTAATGAGGTTCACACACTACTTGTTTTTTTACAGTGACTGTTTTCATTCATTTTTACTTAAATAGGCTGTTTCTCCTACAAACTGGACCGAATACTTAAAAACCCTTGTTTTTTTAAAAGCAGAGTGGAGAAACTTATGATGCCAACATTGTAAGAGGTGCGGTCCTTGCATCACTGGGATGATGAAATATGGTAAAGGTGCATGGATGTGTTTCAGAGTATCTTCAAATACAAAAATTTGTAAAGTGTGAAAACCAGAACTGTTGAGATGCATACCATTATGTTTTTCTACATTTAGGTGATGTTGCTTAAAAGGGACAATAATAATCATTTCAATAAGATACTCTTACCTTATGTTTCTTGCCGGGCTCCCGTTCACCTCCTGCTTTATCCTTCTTGTTGGAGAACGTGAACTTGACATCTCCCTCCTCGAAGGCGTAAGGATCCACCTCTGGTTCGTGATCTCCGTCAGTTATGGCAGCAGATAGGTACTGGTTTCTCCGGGCTCGATACATCTGAACTCGCTCTTCTGACACCTTCAGTTGCCATTTAGATGTAGCCATCAGCCTGCAAAGACACAAATGTCATTAATGGCATTAATAAACAACAAATACTCTGACTTTACAGATATTTAATGGTGAGTGTTTAGATTATTCATCACAAAGTATTCATTAAAACTTATTGTCATAATGTCAATGTGCATGAACATTCAGTGCTCTGTTCAGGCCTGACGCGTCTGATGATATGCGTCACAGTTGCTACATATTTGAGTACAGCAACAGACATGGCAGCCAATTGAAAACCATTCTGACAGTTGTCACGCAACAGATGTTTTCTGTCTGACAATATTCCAAGAAAGTTTATGGAAATGCAAAGCCTGACTGCTTTTATACACAGACCAACACATTTACCACTTGTTACCCTGCCATAGCTCATCAGAATCTTTTACGTGGCCGACTGTGTCCTACTTGTTGCTAATCATATGTAACTGATTTTTTTTTTTGGGGGGGGGGGCAGGCAGGCAGAGGGCTCTTTGGAGCATGAGAGGCGGAGCTGACCCAACGTATGCGCTCTCCCTCTGCTTTGCTGCCTCCTACATTTCTCTGAACTACTGTCCTCGTGTCATGCCTGTCCAGCTCTGATGTGAGGTGATGGTGCGCAGTGGCCTGGACCAGAGATTAGCCGCCATTCAGAGCTGTGGCATGGGAGGATTACAGCTCACTAGAATAGCCCTTGCAAGTGGCTGGCCCCTTGGGATTGCATAACCCCTCCGATAATTCCCACTCGGCCACCCTGCGGCCTGGCTGCAGCCTACCTGCTGTTCCACTGGACCGGACACTCAGTTCGTCCATCTGTGTTCTACTCTAGCTCCGTGAGCTGTGGGCTCCTTCAGAGTCTTCCTTCCGAATCTCTCAAAAGACAACTGAAGACACTATTTTGATCAGATTTAACTCTAAAACAATGGCAGAGGTTTATCTATATCTAACCCCTCCATTACACATCCTATCTGTGAGCTCTAATGTGAGGCTGTGTGTTAAGAGTGCAGGAATCAATGAGTAGTGCTGGCCCTGCACATTGGTGATGTATGATGTCAAAAGGGCACATAGCAAGAGATTAACATGCTGTGTGCAGCTAAGCACTGCACAGAACGTTCTGAAGGGATGGGGGGGGCAGCGAGGTGATAGTGGGAGCAAGAGAAAGAGTGGATGAGAGAAGAGAAGGTGTGTTTTGCACCATTAGTCTTTCAAAACATTTTTTACTGGACAACTGAAAGTCCTCTACTGCAGCATGGGTAATGAGGGATGGCTGGGAGGGCTGGGATGCCTCACCACGGGGTCAGATGCCAGTTCACTGGAAACTTTAACCCCTGCTTGTGTGTCATAGTGACTGTTAACATCACTTACTCGGTGACTGACACCAGGTTGTCCTGGGAGGCGGTGCCCTCGTCCCTCAGCTTGTCTCCTGGCAACAGAGGCGTGGGCAGCTCAGCCTCTTTCCTGCGGGGGAGGTTGAAGAACCTCCACGGAGCATGGGAGCTGTCCTCCTCCAGGTTCACTGCTGTGCCCACATACACGGTGGGCTCGGGGGGTTCAGGGTAAGTCGTGCTGCTGGAGTGGGGGTGATGGGAGTGGAAGTGCTGATTCAAACCATCCGGTCCCCCGGGCTCTTCGTTCCCACCCTTCACCAGGCAGGGTTCCGGGGGTGGCTGGTAAAAGTGTTGGCTGTTGGGGGTTGAAGGGTTCTTCATGCCTTCCCCTGACTCCTCGCTCCGCTCACAGGGGTGGGGGCTTAGTGGTGGGGGCTGGGGGGAGTTGGCCTGCTCTGAAGGCCCTGCACTGACCCCTCCACTGTGAAGCTGGGGGGCTTTTTGGATGGACACATCTCCAGAGCGGATGCTTGTGAATCTTCCTCCATCCTGGCCCCGTATGGCTAACCTCTGTCCGGCCGCTGCCTCGGTCTCTATGGAGGCGTCGTCGCTGGTCAGGCTGCGGTGATGGAACGGCGTCTGGGGTCTTTTCTGCTGCTTCTCGCCTTTCTCTGGTTTGTCTCCCCCAGCTTTGTGCTTGGTAGGAGGCTGCGAGGGCTGGCCTGTTGACTGGGTTTGGCCTGGAGTGCTGCCTGTTCGCTGCTTCACTGATTTGTATCTGCAGCAGAGAAGACAAATACAGAAATACAGTCAGACTATGAAGCACCAGCAACTCTAAGCAAAACGGAGGCAAAGAAAAATGCCAAAGAAAAGCATAATCTATCAACACCATGAAGATGCAATATGAGCATATTTCAGGCTCAGGATGTACAGAACTCATGTGCAGCATCTCTCCTACCTGACCAACCTACAACCAAACAACACCTGACAAAACTGTACTTTTGACGTTTAAGGTTTTAAGTCAGATTATTGTGCTTCAGATTCTTAAAGACTCAGACTCCTCCTCAGCGATACATCGGGGTGTTGACAGAGAAGCTGACGAGTGAATGTGTACGTCTTGAAAATTAGATGTCAAGATAAGCAGACACACAGAAGGCCTCCGTCTACAAAACAAAGCTAATGGCCATTAAAACTGGCAACACACAGCTTCCCATTTCAATGTCCCCAACATCTTGGGTGGCTTCCAACAAATTAACATGCTCCAGCTGACTGGCCCAATCCACTTTGGTCTCATTTGTGGTCCAAGGCTGCTCTCTCTCTCTCCCTGGACAGAAAAAAAAGGCCTGGTGCAAAGGATTCCCCAATCGAAGAGTGGCCAAGCTAGCATGGATTCATCTCATCAAAACACACAGAAAAATCAGTTTAGATAGTAGCTGCTCATTACCCACATATCTGAATTCTCTTACTAACTGTTAGATTGGTTTAGGCTCCCATTGTGGCGGCCAGTTGAGCATTCAAGCATCCTGCTCACTGATTAGACCTGCAGTCTGTGGCACAAGCCTGTGTTTACATGGATCCTTATGAGTAAAGCAGCTGGTTGTGACTGTGGTTGGTATTGACAGACAATCAGCCACATTCTGGGGGACGGAGGGGCCCGATTAGCTACGTAAGTCAAGGAGAGGATAATGAACAATTAAATGCAAATAATACTGAAAAATACACACACATTACAAATAATTAAGGTGTGCAGGTGTGACAGTAAAACAATTAACACTTGTCAAATAAATGATATGCCTGTAAGTGATGGATGTGTTAATGTTTTCTTAAACTGGATGCACACTTAGTTGCAGGGCTGGACAGTTTTTTGGCATAATTGGACAAGAAGTCAATAACTACCTTTCAGCTTATTGTAATTCAACTGGTCTGAGATGAGACAAGACTTCTACCGCCTTCTCTGGATGTTTTTCAGGTTGTAGAATCAGAATTTGCCTAATCACAGGTGCTTTCAGACAGGTAAGGAGTTAAATACCAGAGTGACCGATGTAATTACTCAGCGATTAATTCTCCCCTGTGGCTCTAATGACTGAATTATGTAAGTGATATGGATACAAAGACCCCGGCGACCCTTATGAGGAGTAAGCAGATCAGAAAATGGATGTATGGATATGGATATAAAGACTGCCCAGGCCCAGCTGATACGTTCCACTTGGGCTCAGTCTATGTTTACATTTGCAGATACAATGTTATGTAATATGTGGTGAATAAAGGTTAAAATTAACTCTTTAGAATCAGTCACTGCTATATGATTTAAGCGACACGTGATTGATGGCGTCTCTTAGACAAAACAAGGAGAAGGTAAAGCTAACTCATCATCTTTGCTCAAGTTTAAACACACCTCTTCATCCAGGATATCACACAAACTCTGTAGTTTTTCACGTTTGTGCAACAACTGACAGTTGGTTGTCCAATGACACGTCTAGTTGTTTACTGACTGTCAAACATTAACCAATAAAGACCCGGTGTTACTTTTGTGGCAGTTCCAAAATGAGTTTTTCTCCATTTTTAACCTTTCTTAAGTGATTTATCACCATTTATTCTAATATTATGCTCTGTATTTTGCATTTATAAATGAACATTACCCATCTTCCTACATTTAATTCACTGATCATGTAGATGATCATAAAAGCTCAGATTAAAGTTGAGGATCATTATATCAAAAACAGAGAAAACTGAAGAATAAGTGACTTTTTTCAGCAAATATACCATTAACTGAACATAAAACCAAGTGTGTCCATCCACTGTCATTTATTAAACTCTATGGGTTTTACTGGTGAATCAACGTTGTAGATGATGACGGTGTTTCCACGTTCACTACGGAGCCTCTGAACATCCAAATGAAAAGAAAATAAAGACAAACTGCATTTTACACCAATTATTTACATGTATTGATAGGATTAGTGGATCAATAGGTATTAAACATTTTAGATCAGTAAGTGAATTTGGCCATTGGTAGATGTTTGGGGCTTTATGTGTTCAACTCCACTCTGTGCAACCAGTCCTTAAGTGTGCATGCTTTCAGTAAAACTACAGAATGAGCTAATGCTTCTCTGCTTCTATTGACCATATGCATTTACTGTAACTGCATATGTCTGTGCAAATAGATAGAACGGTGACATACATTTTATTTATTGGACGTGAGTTGAGCTCATTTGTCACGAGTAGAAGCTCTACAAAACAATATCCTTCATGTCCTCCATCAGAGGTCAAACTATTCTTTCTCCCTCAAATTATTCCCATCAGAGCTGGAACAAAAAATGTCTGACTTACAGAAACACACAACCCAATGGAGGTTTCAGCCCCGGCACAGCTGTCACTTCTACAAAATAGTGATAAATTGAAAAATATGAAGAATAATATGCTTGTCAAGGCCGAGATGTGAATGTAAGTTGCAGATATTATGCTGACTGTGCTGCTCTGTGGCGGTGTTCAAAGCTCAGTAGACTATGTATAAGCCTCTTTTTAATGCTGAAAGATACGACTGAACATATGAGGAATATGTGCACATGAGTCCTGTTCATCAACATGGGAAGCGACTGACCTGGAACAGCTGCAGTATGACCTCTGCGAAGGCTCCACAAAATCCCAGGCTCCTACTTTCTCAGTCAGCTCCTCTTCACAGGTACCGTTGGTTGCGGCTGAAAACTTCCGCCTGAGGAGACAAAAGGGGGAAAAAAAGGGGCTAATTTTAACTGAATGTACAGCCACTTCCTCGCAGAGCATTATTCATGTGGAGGGACGCTTAGTCCTGCTTTTAAATAAGTTTTGAAACACGCCAAGTGACATTTTAAAATCATGACATAAGCCCTCAAAGGTTGGGCCTTCCCGTGTGTTCTCGTGGCGTGGTGGTAAAAGCTGTGTGCTCAGGCGGATTTCATAGCCCTGCTTAGAGCCATAGTATTTTTGCTGACAAGCCAACAGCTAACTTCAGTTGACATTGTGTGCTTGGTCAAGGGGCAACAGATCCTGGAGTGTTCCCAATGTGTCAGATTCACTGATGGTAAATAATCCAAAAGACCAAGGGACAAAAGTGCAAACGAGCCTTGTAATTACTGGAGATGATGACTTCCATCTACGTTTTCCAAGGCTTTTCATTTGACTGATGAATGTGAATTGTATGAATTATATTATGATCTTTTGTTTATTAATTAGTAGGCTTCTTTCTTCATATTTAACACCTGAGTCACACCTTAGAGACAACAAGGATGATGCTGTGATCGAATTGCCAACAGCAAACGATTTATGTATCTGTTGCCATCGACAATTAGATCTTTCCTCTCTATTGATATTTTTAACCATCATCTGTTAACAAACATTTTCTTTTAGTACTTTTGTTATCATCTCTACATTTTAGTCTCACTTATTTGTTCCTTCTAAAATCTCTGCTTGTGATCAATGTCATGCTCTTACTAATTCAGTTATCGCTCATTGAGGTCTGTTTTTTCTGATGTCTCTTTTGCCAGTATTATTGTTTTTAAAGGTGCTTCATAAATAAACTGAACTGACTTTGTGAAATAATATGAAGGGGGAGCAGGAACTCCTCACAGCTTCTTTAATTTACTTTTTGCAGACTATTATTAGTGTAACCTTATGACACATTTGACCTCTTGTCAATCTGAGCCACACTCTGCTGAAGACCATGACGTAAATACAGAGCATTAATGGAGTTTCCTGGACACGTTTATATTATTCTTACACGTCTCTTATGCCTTTATAACCAAAGTAATTTGAGTGTCTTCTTGTACAAGGTGCATTAGGATTCAAATCCATTATTTTCAACAGGCTTCACCTAAGTGCTAAATCCAATTTGTCAAAATCGTATTAAATACATTTTCAACTTGTCTCATCTGACCAATACATAAAGAAAATCTTCTGTGTCGTGGAGATTATAACTCAGTGTGGTTAATCAATCCGCGCTGCTTTCTAGACACAGGTACTTACTTGTTCTGGGCTCGGTTGATATTGCACTCTTGCCAGACGCGCTCCACCACCTGACTCGCGAGCCGCCGTGGGATCTTGCCTCCATGGTGGTTGGTTCTGTCCACGCTGAACGCATCAGATGATGAAGGCATTCTAACCCACTTTTGGGCTGAGTGAGAGTCCACTGGAGAGGATGAGAGAAAGGTCAGCAGGGCTCGGTGACATAAAAGACTCCACAGAAGTGCAGACTACAGACCTCCTGTCCTCTGGTGTGAATCAACATCGTTTCCTTACCTGTCTGCGTTTCCTCGGGCGATGTGGGAGGGGTAAGGGTCACCAAAGACATGGCGGGCTCTCGTTGGGAAGCAGGCACTTGGTGGCCACCTGTGTAGACGGCAGTGCAGTGGGAGGACCCCACAGGGGCCACAACAGGGATGTCTGACTGAGGTACGAGCACCAGGCAGGCTGGGTACACCATCCGCACACCACCTGTGGAAGACGAAAAAAGAACGAGTGCAATGAAGAGCTGGAAATGATCATCAACAGGATGGAGTCTTTATTTAGAAAAGAAGAGCTAAAATCAAAAAAGTATAACTTAATGAACTAAGATTAATTAATAAGAAAATAATTGTTAGTTGAAGAAAGAGTTTGCACTAACCGACAAGGACTTCCACGGAGGCCAAAGAGTCGTCTTCCCAGTCCATATCCTCCCCTTTGTCCTCCGACACACCCCCCTTGGCGCTGGGGCTGATAGGATAGAACTGGTTCCACTCCTCGATCAGCTTCTGGGTGGGCGGGTCTGACATCTTGAAAGACTGGCCCGTTAGCGTCCCGTTGAGGCCGAAGGGGCTCAGGATCACTGAGGAGACAGAGTCAGGATCAGTTTTTCCTCTATCTTTTTAATTTTCACTTCCTGAAAAATCCCACGACCCCTCCTCTGTGTTGTTCTGTTGTTATTCTCTCCACCCTTCACCTCTTTGCCTTTTCTCTCCATCGATTGCCTTTTTCTGGATTTTCTCACCCTTCCGTGTTTTTCATCCATCGTTTCTTGCCGAGCCCTTCATTCGCTGTAACCTTCTCTTCCATTATTCCCTCTTGCAACAGTCTAATTCTTATTTACCTTGATCATCTTCGCTTCCTTTCTTTCCCACATGCATTCCTTTCCCTGTCATTCTTTCATCTTCAGCTGAAACAGCGGCGCTCTGACCTTTCCAGAGCACCGCTGGACCCGGCCAGCCCCAACTGACTCGCCAAATACTTACAGAGCAATCCAGACGCCAATTATTGGCAAGCGGTGGCCTCTCAGAGCCCATAAACAGAGGCTTATAAAAAGAGCCACTCCTTGGCAAACATGCTTCAGCGCTCAGACATATGGGAGTCATACGGAGAGCCCATCAGTCTGCGTATAGGACAGACCCAGGTCCATCAGCGAATAGAGATAGTACCATAAACCCACATGCATAATGCATACATATGAGCATACAAACTACATGCATATCAATTGGATGCACATTTGCACGGCCTATCCACTTGTTATGCATCTATTTTGTTTGTCTGCGTCTATCATACATCCATACTAGACGGGTGTGTGAGAAGGCATTTGTTAATGTCCTCCTCTGCCGGGTTTTTTTCCAGTGTGTCATTACTAGACTGGATAGCCTCTGTCCCCAGGTATTGATCCTGAGGCTGGAGTGTAGAACAGCTTCCAGAATGGGAAAATGGCAGGAGGATGATGGAAGGAGAGGAGTGGGAAGGAGAGGCAAGATGGATTAGAGGTTTTTCTTTCAAGGGGACTGAGCTTTGAGACAAAACAAAACAAAAAACATTTAAATCTAACAGAGGCATTACGTGGAAAGGCTGTCACCGATATTAAAATAGGTGCAGCTAATTATCTTGATGTCTATTTTATGGGAGATGTGACAAAAAATAGTGTTGATAATTAGCACAATCAATGTCAAATTATTGGTGAGTGAAATATTAACAAAACAGATAGAAATTAGTAGATACAACAAAACAAAAACTGACAAAACAAAACCAAACATACACCTGTAACTTTAGATTAAGGGATTAAATTGCTCATTACCTTTAATTTACAACCTAAAGCACAGGAAATGAGCACAGTCCAAGATCTTGATAGGATAAAAACAACATAAAATAAACGACAAACACTCACTGGGTAGCTGAACGTTTCAATCACTACAGGTAGACATTCAGTACTATCATAAAAATAAAATGTTTGTTCCTATGTCAAAATATACAAGTGAAATTAAACAGAGACATTTTGAGAGTGATTTCGCTAAGAATTTACACAAAATCCTAAATGTGATGGTATTATACATTACTTATATGTACTTATAGTAATGTATATACTTGCGTATTACTAATTTTCATTTCATCACCTGGCTCTACATTAAAATCTGCCTTTAAATTGTCAAAAGATGGACAACAATGAGAAACCACTGAAAAAGTAAGACACATCCAGGTATTTTTATGCCGAACAATGCCCGTCATGATTCTCAGACTCAAGTATCTTCAATAATTGCAATAAGGTGATTACGTCATTTGAAAAGTTTGATGTTGAGTGAAAAAAGTCAAACATTCAGATCCAAGATGTGTGAATATTTGAGGTGTATCAGAGGCAGGTGGGTGAAGACATTTTTAGTAACGTATAAAATAAAATGCTCTTTTTTTGGTGAACTATTACGAACATACGCTACGTCCTAAATGTCCCTCAGAGTAATGTTTCAGTGCACATACTACCTCAGCAAAACCAACAGGGGGATGAGGGAAAAAAAGGTTATTTATGTTGCGATACACAACAACATTGAGCCATGGCAGATCATATTAACCTTAATTAAATTCAACCCCACTCTTTCTCTTTGGTTTCTGCGTTTCTTCTGCACACACACTCATAGGAGCCGAGGCCAGCTATGGAAGAGAGATCAAATTCAGCACAATTATGGAAATGGTTTACCGTTTTCCCCCATCACCACTCGGCTGCACCCTCCTCTCCCTCCACCCCTCTCCTCTCCCCCCCATCTCTGACTGTGAGTCTATCTCTGGCTCCCCGAAGACATGTCAAATGTGCTCAGATCAGTGTAATGGGCTGAGAGTTCATTACATTCACTCTGCGCCCTTTTATGAGGTCACATCCTGGAGAGGTCTGCCTGCCAGAGCGCTCTGCCGCACAGTAAACCAAGCTTGGCAGAGGTGAGGGGGAGACAG
This sequence comes from Apogon talboti, assembly GCA_037367365.1. Taxonomy (NCBI): domain Eukaryota; kingdom Metazoa; phylum Chordata; class Actinopteri; order Kurtiformes; family Apogonidae; genus Apogon; species Apogon talboti. The sequence goes on from JAPQRQ010000007.1 coordinate 32,993,274, forward strand.
AGGAGGAGAAGGAGGAGGAGGAGGAGGAGGAGATGGATGGATGGAGGGGGATGGAAGTCAGCCCTTCCTCCACGCTATGCTTGGTTAGCTAGGAAAGAGATACGCTGCGGCGGTGAAAACACACACCTGCACTAAGACACACACCGTATTTAAGGACTGAAGACACTGCGGTTGCTGATCGTGGAGGTAAAAGGGGATACATGGCTTCTTTATTTGGGTACGTCGACTAAATCAGGGGGTTTTCAGGTGCTTTTCCATGAGGGGTGGACCAACAGTGATCAAGGATATTTAGAACCAGCACTGGGAGATGAACCACATGAAACATTACCCCAGGTTTACATCCAGACAATAACAACACATGTAACTCTTCAATAGCAAGAAAACTGGAAGAATTATGTCTACATTTCAGTTCTACCTTAAAAACATTAAAGCTGCTCGAATACCAATTTAATATGTTCCAAGTCTTTAATTTTACACCAATTCCATACTATATTGTGTAAACGTGATGGAATTAAAATATGTGATTCTACCAGAAGATGAAACCACATACTAACATGAAAGGTCAGAATCTTTTTTAAAAATTCAGTGACGCTTTTGGTCATATCACCCAGAATTAACTAGAAATTGATATACATGTGCAGTAAAAGGGGCTTTTAAGTTGACTGTCAAAGCAAATAATGAATGAAGAGCACCTGAATAGTATGTATTTTCACTTTATAACTGATATGTACTCTAATGAACAGTTCTTTCCTCTGTTGGTTATTAGTCATGACACGTAACCAATCAGATTGTGCCGTGGGTGTAGGCTGCATCTAAGGTAGCACAGATTATCAGATATAAGAACAGTACAGTAATGCTGCAAAAATGCAGAAAATTGGGTCTAATCGTGAGCAATAGTCACCCACTCCCTAGTCTCTGTAAAGGTGCCACAAATTAAAGGAATAACTTTATGTTTTGGGATGAATCTGTAAAAAAATTGATCACATTAAACTGACACAATCTTATCTCACTAAATTATATTTATGAGACGGCAAAAACAAAAAAAAAAAAAAGAACTGACGAGAACAGACCTGTCAAACTCAGTTTATTTCAGGGGCCACATACAGCCACAATGTGATCTAAAATGAGCTGGATCAGTAAAATAATAACAGAATAACAATCTAAAATTTTATCTTTGTTTTAGTGTGAAAAAAGTAAAATCATACGACAAAAATGTGAATAACTTCAGCAACCTGGAATTTCTTAACAAAACTGCAAAAGTGCAATTTCCATAATATTATGTCTCAGCTTATTATTAATAAATTTACAGATCACAGTGAATCTACAAATGCACAAAACATTTAGTAATGGGCAGAATAATTAAATAGGCACTTATTTTATTTAAGACATTTCATGTTGTTCATTCTTGTTCAGGTTAATCACATTTTATTGTGAAAGGACAGTTTAAATATAAATATTTTCATAATGTTATTTTACTTTTTTCACATAAAACTAAGAGGAAAATTTAGAGTTGTCATTATTTATAGGTTATTATAGTATTATTTTAGTTGAGATCACATTGAGTTGTATGTGGTCCCCTTGACTGTTAATATCTTCAGTGTATTTTTTGTAATGAAGGGCTGGATTAGACTCTGTTGTGTGCCGGTTTTGGCACACAGGCTGTATGTTTGACACCCCTGAACATAGGATTTGACTGGTAAACTAAGTCTTTACTCATTACCTGGGGAGTAGCGCCATCATCCAAGAATAAAACTCAAAAACATGAATCCACCAGGTAAGCTCTAATAATGATCTTGTTTTTTGATTAGAAGCTGCATTCTTCCACTTTAAATGTTACACCCTCTGGTGAAAAGAACATGGTGCGAGGGTTGGTGGTGCAAGGATTCCTGCGGTGAACGGAGGATCCGATCACTGTTATTAGTCTGGAGGAGGAGAAACCCAGGGCTGAGTCATCTCTGCCCAAATGGATGGATGAAATGGTGAAAGGTGGAAACTCCTGTCGCTCTGCTTAAAATTTTAGAAGGCGCGGGAAATGATGGGTGTTTTGCACTGTGATCTGTGAAATCTGTGTCCACCTCCAGAGTCACTCAGTCCTCCGTGGACTGTTCTAGAAGCCTTCACTTTCATTTCTATTTGGAAACTCAAAGCTCTCAGAGTAAATCAGAAACTCAAAGATCAGTAAATGAACACGTCGGGGTAATGCTCGGTACAGATATTAATGATGCAAAGCCCACTGAAAACTAAGTCGAGATGTATATTACAGTTATTACATTTGCATCTCTATGCGTGAGCAGAAACATGGGCAAACAATGGTTGTGTTTGAGCCGGGGCAGGGGAATGAATTAAGAGCCAATAATGGAATATCATTAGAGCCACAGATTTTTATAACTACACTACGCTATAATTTAAAGAGACTACAGAGGCTTTTCTTTATAACTGGCTGCAAGCCAATCTGTAATGAAAGACAGCCAGACACAAGAGTGTTTGCATTATCTTGGCAACAGCAGCACACACAGATTACCAATATATTTCATTCTAAATATTGCACTCTTTACTACACCTTATCTCGTCTCAGTAACAGGTTGTGTTGTTGATAAAGTTGTTTTAAACTGAACAGGATCCTACAATTACTTGCGTTTCAGCTGATGCAACGAGATTTTTCTCTTAGCCAATAAAAACAGTGAAGTGTCTACAGATGTAAGTCCCAGTGAAAAAACTCTGGAATTTAACCATGTGCATATTCTTAATGTTAAAAAAGCTGTAACACCAAACACACTGTTTTATTTCTACGAATGCAACCAACAAGAGACATCAGCTGATCAACACATGGTGCGAGAGCTGACACTTTTTACAGCGTTGTGTGTTTACAGTTGACAGCAGGAATGTAAGACCACACTGAGGCGACGCTGCACTTCAAGGAGTTTTACATCATTTGCAAAGGAGCAGGAAAATCTGGTCTTTCAGGCTTTTATATTTAACATAGATGGTTTTGTTGATACAATAAAACTACTGCTGTGTTACTGTGTTGCGTTTGTGTGTTTTAAGTCTAGTTCAGACCAAATATTCACAATGAGATGAAACGGTTCTAAAACATCGCAGTTAAAGGTTGGAGTGATATGAACGGGACTGTTTCAGCTCGTCTCAAAGTGGATGATGGTGTCACTGGTGATTTAGATTGTCCGCTTGTCGAGGACTGGTTTTAGTTAGTTTACTTGGTTAGTTGGTCACAGCTATAGGTTACGATTTGTCACTTTGCTGTGTTACTTCATTGTTTTATTTATTCGCTCCAACCCCTGCTGTTTACAGTCATATTGTATGTTTATAGTTATATTCCTGTGGGCTGTTTTCTGTATGTGCTGTACAAATGGCAAAACTGACAAATAAAGACTTTGATATACGATTTGTAAATCACCTGTTATCCGATCTTCTCTAGTAAATCCTGTTTCAATAGTCTGCATTTTCTCTGGTTATTAAATGTTATACACACTCATAGTTTCCACCCCTGTCCTTGACGCTACAAATTATATCCAGCTACATAAAGTCAGAAGCAACAGAAGCACAGAGATTCCAAAGAGTTGAAAACAATAAACCATCTCATCTTAATGCGATGAATCAGCAGGTTTCACAAAGCTGCAGATCTGAGCGTTGTGAGCAGTTGTAGCTCATTTTGTCACAAGTCTTTAGTCTGAACTGAGTTTATATGTTATGTATTGAATCTTCATTCGTGTGTGGATGTTGTAACCTGATGTCATGTTTATTCCGGAAGCATAGTTAATATCAAATCAAATTATATTTGTATAGTGTCAAATCATAAAAGTTATCTATTGACACTTTACATTTAGAGTGGTTATAGTCTCTAATGTCATTTTAATACAGTTTTAAAACAGTAGCTCATGTTGATCTAAAACAAATGCATAGCTAAAGCTGCGAGTGTTGATCTATAAAGATGGTAATATAAACAAGCACTACAAGAAAAAATTATTGATCACTATTTGATATCAACATAAGGTGATTTATCTTTTGAGTTTGTAATTTTAGCCAATTCAGGTTCTTGTTATTACCTTGTAATAATAGAGTCTTAAGCCCAAAGGAGCGACTCTTCAAACTCACAGTTGAAACCTGGACTTTTCAGCTACTCTTGTGTTTTTCTGGGTTCTTTTTTGGGGGTACTGCAACACCAGACTATTGGCAGTCCCAGGTTCATGTAGCATCTCCACCTGCACAATTATTCACATCAAGAGGTTTCTACTGGACTCCAACTCAGGGCCACAGCCCACACTGTTTGTTTTTAACTTCTACGATTAATTTTAAGGAGTCTGTAACTGTGTTTCATTTCCCTGGAACCCGCTGAGCCTTTGAACCGGACTCTGGGACTCACCTTGGAAGGGGCTGGACGCCTGCTGGGCCAGGGTGAGGTGCTCCTCCGTCAGGTGGTAGACGGGCTGGTGCTGGTTGATCTCTACACTGGTGCACACGTTGCTCTCACCGTGTAAGAAGAAGGTGAAGGCGCAGGACAGGTGCTCGCTGTGAAGACGAGAGAGACGAGTCATTTGGGATCAAGTCGCTTTAATATTCACCTTTGAAAAGAACCAATGCCAGCGATGAATAAGTCCAACGGAGGAGAGAGCGAGGAGGCTGTGGAAGTAAGGGCAGCAGATCAGATAGTCTAGTTCATGTTCCTGTTCACAGAGAGGGGAAAAGAAGAGTTGGCAGGGAGAGGAAATGTAGAGAGAAAATATGATTACAAGACCCTGTTTTTCTCTTTTCTTTTTTTGTCAAAGGATACAATGGAATCTCTCCTCACCCTCATATTCTGCTTCAACATGACAGACTCTTGATAGGAAAGATGGAGCTACAGATAGATAGAAGGCAGTAGGAACAGACGCTACTTATCTGTGCACCCTCGGCTGATAAAAAGACGCATCATATTTGCCTATATCAAATTGTTCTGAAGGCTGGACAAGTCTATAATCGGAGACGAAGGAAGCGCCTGATGCATGCTTTCAATGCAAGAAAGAAAGGCGATGCTACAGTTTACAGATTATTAACATTTGAACAGAAGTGTAACATGTAATCTATAAATAATCTGTTCAACATCTACTTCATCCTTTCATGCATCAATAAGAAAAAATACTTTATTATTCACCATTAACAATAAATATTAGTATTCTGTAAACTCTGTGGACAATCCAAAGAAGTAGGGATGCAGCCAAGTATTCCTTTCACTTTTTGTTAATTTGCCTGACAGTCATAATTAATTAATTCACTGTTTGGTCTATAAAGGTCGAGATGACGTCCTCAGATGTCTTATTTAGGAAGATCTTCAGTTTTATAATTTACTCATAATTTTCATCAATTATGAGAATAATGGTATAAGTGTAGAGAATAATATTAACTGCTCTGACATCTAGTTTTCTCAGAATTTTATTATCTCAGTGTCATCATGTGGACAATAAATCTGTCAGTCTACCTCTTTGACCAAGACCAGATCAGATACAAATATTACACAGATTATGGTCTGATATGAGCGAACTAGTTCATGTTCTAACCTTAAAACTGAAATGATGACGATCTTTAAGGTGACTAAATTTCTTAAAGGGGAGATGTGTGTTTTTCTTTATGTAGCCAAATCAATGGTCGGCAAAAAGTTTTATTGCTATGAGAAATGTTTTTAAAGTTGAACGTTAAATAAATCAGTCAGTGTGTTGAGGGATACTCCTGCAGTTGTATTTGTAATTGGTTTTGAGGTGAAGACCACGACCTTCAAAAAGGGGCCCTGAGACGATTCAAGACCAAGACCGGACAGTTTTTACAGTGTTTTTCTTCCTGGGTCTGTGTTGTGTCAATTGTGTATAAAACAAAGGGTCAAGCCCTGACTAACCCGGGCACACAGGCCAATAGGCTCAGCTCCAACAATACCTTTCTCTCTCCCCTTCACAGACGCACACAACAGCTCTGACACTTAACAACAACAACAACAACAACAACAACAACAACAACAACAACAACAACAACGGCTGCCTGTGCCTGCCAGTCTGACCTCAACAGCCCACAACAAAAGTGACAAGTTGAAGAAGAAACGGAAAGCGAGGATGCAGCAGACGGAAGGAGAACGGGCTTCAGTAAAATGCAGCCCATTGTCTGCGGGGCTTCCTCCCTCTTTGAGCCCGGTCTGGTCTAACGCTCGCTCACAGACACGCAAACCATCGCGCTGAGAGCGAAAGAGAAAGAGAGAGACAGCCCCCGTGACGGATGACCGAATGAAAGTGGACGCGGTGAATTTGGAAGTGGATCAAAGAGGGTTGCCTCCTCCGAGGATTTGGTTAAGCAAATATCAGTCTTCTCTCCCCGTCTCGTTCTCTGGCACACCTACTCTGCAGAGGATTAAAGAGAAGGAGCAGAGGGAGAGAGAGCATGGCGAACAGGGGGAAGGAGAGAGCGAGAGCACTTCAATAAGATAATACCACCTACGTAGCACAGACATGCCCTGAGCCCTCCACAGCTTGACATTCACTGCACATACATTTTCCTTCTGTAAAATAAGGTGGCGCCAATAGTGTCAGTGACTGAACAAGAGGCAGTGAGTACACATTACAATGTCCATATTCTAGAGCCAGAGGCTGTAAGGTTAATCAAGGAGACTTTGAAATCCTCTCCGCAAAAATATACACGTTCAGACAGACTATTCCTGTTACAAAACATGTAAGAGAGAAGTAAATCTGTGTTGATTCATTCACATTCTACTGCAGGGGTGTCAAATTGGGCTGCATGTGGCCCCTGAACTAAAATGTGTTTGACACCCCTGTTCTATAAAAACTTCAGTGAAAAAGGTCTGACATTAAACTATATAAATACAGCGTTTTTGAGGCTAATTTGTTTAAGCATGCAAGTAAAACTTAAGAAATTAAATATGTTAAAGGAAGTCACTACCGTTCATTAAAATCCTTTCTACCAATAAAGTAAAATGTTTTGTTCTTAAACACAAGAACACAACTGAGGAAATCCTACATGCTGAGTAAACACAATGAGAGGAAGTGTGGTTTATAAGGAAAGGTCATCCAAACCGAGTAAGTACAAACAAACACACAGACAGACAAACAGGAGGAAAATACACCGGTGAGCCACCAGGTGAGGCTGTAAAGAGACAACTGGGGAATTAGGCCACATGTTGGCACAGAGAGCCAAGACGCCTTTGTCTGGGAGGTGTGTCACGACTACTCTGGTGCTGAGGTTGTAAATTACACTCCGCTCTGTGCATCTACGGCGGGGGGTTGTAAAACACCCTCCATACCATGGGCGGGCGTACGACACAAACAACCGGAGAGGGCGTGAGGTGGGACAGCGGGCTGAGATCTGCTACCTGAGAGGAAATCAGGTTACATCATGAACGTGGCAAAAAAGGAGGGAAAACAGGACTGGAAACGAGGAGGAGAGCGAGTACACTGAGCAGCACAGAGATATGAGGGAGAGACGAGGAGGTGTGTTGTTGCATTCTGCAGACATCATCACAACTGCACTCGACCATTTTCCTCTCACGCGCTAAGAAAAGCGAGCACACACATTTCCTCACGCCTGTGTTTGCAGGGTACCGGCAGGCTGGAGGTAGAGGGCTGCCATCTGTGGCTCAGCAGGCAGAAGTACAACTCGACATGCTCTGAAAGAAAACCCTCACACACTGGATCAGGCCTGTTTGTTCACTCATTTTAAGTCCAGACTGTTGTCGAGTCAGCTGCGGACTCTGAATGACCACACCACTACCTGTACAAGATAGACTAAATCAAGGGGTGTCAAACATACAACATTTTGTATTGTCAACATTTGCAGTGTAAAAAGCACAAGTGCATGAAGATAGTTACACTTACAAACGATCCTTTCACAATTAAATGTGAATAATCTAAACAGACATGAACAAAATGTTAATTTCTTAAGAAAAATAGGTGGAATTTTAACAATATTCTGCCTGTTAGTAAATGTTTTGTGCCTTTGTATATTCACTGTGATCTTTAAGTTGTAATGCACAGTATTAAAATTGTTCTTATTTTTCTTATGAAATTTCAGGGTGTTCATGGTTGTTGATGTTATTCACATTTTTAAAAGGATAATTTGTAAATTTAAACTGCTTCATAAGGTAATTTAAATTTTTTTCCCCATTCTAAAACAAAGAGAAAAGACTGAAGTTGACATTATTTATAGGTTATTATTTTACCAGTCCACTTGAGATCATATTAGGCTGTATGCGGCCCCTGAACTAAAATGAGTTTGACAGCCCTGGACATTCATTCAAGTCTGTGTTAATTCACTTTTTACATCTACGAGATCACATTGAAATAAGCCTTGAGCACACACTTCAATGTCCTGATTTGTTATACAACCCTCAACAACTGTCCGGCTGCACTGCTGAAGGACTGCTGACAGAAGGTTGGTTCACATGTCAACAGGTGCTCGGGTTAACACTTGACCAAGTAAACACCCACTCCCAAAAATCAACAACAGCAGCTCGTGACATGTTCACTCTGCACTGTGTGGCTCAGCGGTGCTCACAAAAGGAGCAGGATTTAGCAAAGCTGACGGTGTGACAAACTGCAGCACAAGCCCATTGGGTTGGCCCGTCTGTCTGACAGTGCGTCCGCCGTTCTGTCTGCACATGTGACACGGGTGAAAAGCACAGCGTCGAGCCAAATCCAATTCTTCTGTAAACATCCATAGCCTGCTGGTTCACAAACCAACAAGTGCATGTGGGCAAACAGCTTCTGGTAAACGCAGCAGGAAAGTGTGTGGTAACTGGGATGATCTAAGTAGGTCAGGTGTCGGCGTGGGAAAGCCACGTTCCGACCATGGGACAAATCTCTCCCTATACACCTTAGAACCTCTCATAATCCATAGTGACACCAGAAACCTCAATCCTCCCTGAATATTTTAGGCCTTGTTAAGTGATAAACACCTGTTAAACTGGAAACCACTAAGGGCCATTGTTTTCAGTGTTATTGATGTGTATTTTGTTCATATAAACTCAATATAAAGCATGTAGTATACACTGTAAACTGCACTCATTATCACGTTGTTAAAAAACAAAAATATGCTCTGTGTGAGGAAACACATTGTAACAGTGTAACAGGTTGTACTTGGTCTCCAGATGAAGCACTAACCTTAATTTTACAATAAAACAAAACCTTTAATTCATTTACTACATCATTCAGCCCTAGAACCCTGTGAATCTCACCTAGTTTGACTTTTGGACCCACATTTTAACCTGGTCATTTAGGCCGACCTACTTTTAAAGGATTCACAGAAACTTATCTTCCAAAACCAAGCTAGTAAACACATGTACATCATTTTTTTTTCTGTTTTTTTTTTTATACCTATAGTCAAAGTAGAATAACCTAATTAACTGATTAAGCCTCACAACTGGCAGCATCTTAAAATTAACATCACACTGTATCACAGAGTTTATATACAAACAGGAAGCTGAACTCTGAATGACTTGTTTTGGTTGCGATAGTTTCATGCTCTATTATGTGACCACTTCTCTGCATATCGTTCCCTGGTCATTTTACATATTTACGTTTCAACAAGCATCTTACAACATAAACTGTCCCTTTTCATTTAGATTGGATGTGTTACTACAGCAATGTCCTGCACATTATTCCCACACATTTGTCAAAACACAAGTCTGATATCAGATAGCTATGCATTTAAATGTTACATTTTTCCTGATGTTTCATCTGTCCGTGACTGATGACAGAATGACTGAACCACCAACAACTCAAGCCTCAACTTCAGCGACAAACTCATCTGTTAGGGTTTAATCTAAACAGACAATTCCCATGTTGTCCTTCCCTAAATTTAAATGCATCAAAAAAAAAATCATGATTTCATTAAAAAACTATTCTTTCTGTGCCTGCGGGTGCCCAGGAACCCCTCCAGGACACCCTCGGAGGCCCTGATCTATAACACACTGTGTATGTTATGTGATGTCAAACCTGCCTCAAGACTCAGGTTCTCAGGGATTTTAGAATGCCATCTCCCCTGCAGCCAAATACTGCTTGCAATTCAACAAAAAAAGGCCAAAACCGCAAAAGCCAGTGTTGAGTTGCAGTAAAATATGTGTTTGTGTGATTAAAACACCACCTGTCAGCAGCACGCCAGGCATGAGCCAACGGACACAGGAATCCCTGTCTAAAACACAAATTATTTCTCATTTGACGGCTCCATTATTGGAGGAATTGAACACAAATTTAACATAACATGTGATACAGCAGGTTGCAGTGTACCCAAAACACACTGAGTAAAAGCCTTCAAAGCAGCAAGATACGTGTCGGCGTATTACGTTAATTATGTTAAATAGATTAGTGGGATCTCCCTTCACATGTTTTTATCTGAGCGAGGGGGTGCTGTTGCAGCCGCTGACAAAACGCCACAAGATCTTTTAATCATCTTTTCTCTCCATCGCCACCTTTCTTCTCTTCATCTGTTAGCTGCTAAATGAACTGCTCTGCTTTTTCTCTCCTCGCTGAGTACATTTACAGTCCAACTAATATTTAACTCTTGTTCAGATTATGACAATAAACAAACAGGACACATGTTGTGTAATCAGCATATTCCATTTGGATATTCTGCATTACTCTCTGACTGAAGGATGTGCTCATATTATGTCAGTTTGCAGTGCATTTGAAAAATGCATCATAGTTGCTTGTTTTCCTGCAGGTAGAAACAGTAGAGACAAAAGATCCTCTGGTAGAGGAGAAGGAATCCAAAGAAAAAGAGAAATACACCTGCTGTTAAATATGATGACAGTGAGGAAATGAGCTCATATCGAAAACAGCCTTTGACTGTTCATTTTCATTACTCAAGAAAACAGCTTAGTAGGAATTAAGTATTTTTTGGAATAAAGGCTAAAAGTCACTAGGTGCATTGTCTTCCAAATGTGCAGCAAGTTTTAACAGATTTTTCATAAATTTGGAAAATATATGTGACTTTCTATCCACTTCGTTTATGTGATTATTAAGAGGTGGTTCATTCTTGCACGTATTGTCAATGTCACCTACTGCATACTTATTACTTTATTTTTAATGTCATTTTAGCCACTTTTTACAATTTGTTATATTTTTATCTTCTCCATCTTTCTATTGTATTTGATGGCTCTTGTTTTGTGCTGCTGTACATAAGAATTTCCTCCTTGGGGGATCAATGATATATCTTATCTTATTGTCATTATCACCAACATCATGCTTTAAAGTCTGCCTGTTAAAAGAAATATTTCAGACAATAAGAGCCTAAATGACAGAAATAAGGTCCTACTTCAAGGCAGCTGCTGCCTCCTTAACCGACCTGATCTGAACCGAACCGTTCCATTTCTTTCTGCAGCATTCCATACAATTACCTATTACACAATATGGTATTCATGTGAGTTCATTCCAGTGTTTTCACCTCTATCAAGCATGCAACTTTTTTTTACTGTAATTCCAGGCGTTTTTGATTTTCACACCCACTGTCACACCCCCGACATAAGCTTGCTCACAGGCCGACGCTCCCTGCTCAACCCCTCTGATGCAAATGGCTGTTGGCCTTTGGCTGGGGAAGGAGACAATAAGATAATCCAGTGAGGATTTGGAGCAGGGCCACATACAAAGGAGGGCAGGTGGGCACATTTGCCTTCAGCTGGCATGGCATGGAAATGAGGTGCCAGAGGCCAGCGGCGACCTGTGCGCCGGCTGGGAGAGATCTGAGTTAGGGGGGAGGCAACTGCGAATGACAGCTTCCATCAGCGTCACATGGATGGGCTGCTGTGTCATGAACCAACAGATCATCAGCCATTTCAACACACCAAAGTTGAAGAAAGACTTCCACTTGAAAAGACCCCGTTGCCTGCATCGAATGACCATCAGAGCGGCATCAGATGGATTTTAGCCTGCGTTTACATTCCACATGTTTACCAGGTTCCCACAAATCAAAACATCTCCTAACAATCCTTCACTTTTCATACTGGAAGATGTTCTGTTTTTCACATTTACCCCATCTTTCTTCTTTAAGGAATAATTTGTCACGTAGTCAAACTGCAAAGATGGACAGAAACCAGATTTTTTTTCCCTTCTCTGAATAAAACAATAACTCTGAACAACACAATCTCATTATCTTCTTTGTGTTATCTGCATCCAGGCTTGCCAGGAGATGAATTTATGGCTTCTTGTTGCAGCCAATGCTGTCATGAACCGATACGAGCCGAAAAAGAACAGAGCATCCCTGTTCATTCATTGGCTGCCTGAGCTGCTATAATGTGCATTGTAATGGCTATATCAGGGGATTATGGGTGTGTTGCCAAATTTTCGCGCATTAGTAGAAAATAGAGTTTGATTTTTAGTTTAAAAGCTGGAAAAGGCAGATACACATCCGATAATCACATCTAGTAATAAATGCCTCACTCAATTTGTAAATAAATCTTAGTCACTGAACATCAAACTCAAAGTAAGTAATCACTAAATCTTGAACAGACGGGCAAACTAAACAATTTTTTCAATTTTTTAAATATTATTTTTCCCCTCAAAATCCGTCATTCTAATGTTAATCCATTACTGATTGTGTGAAACGTCTTATCAGCACCAGTTAATTAGTCGACCTCCAGTTAAACCAGTTTTTAGTCATTTCCATTTGTGCGCTTGAAGCTGTATCTACTGAATGCTTTTCTCTTTGTCTCCCTCTTTAATCTCATTGACAAATGCATAAAGTTGCAAAGATAATTGGAGATAAATAAAAAAAGTTTAAGGAGTCTGGAGTGGCAGGGAGGGTTCCTGTCCTTAGATATGAAGATGGAAAGGGAGGAGAAAAAGGAAGACGGCTGCAGAGCTGTGACATTCCACAGATGTTTGTTGGGCTTGGCTGGCTGCGCTCTAAGAACGCTGCTTCCGCTTCGTCGCTGTACACTTCCTCAGCACAACAACAACAACGGAGTGTCCAGAGACACCCTCCCATCTCTGGGTGTTTTGCATTAGTGGACACAGTCACCTTTGGTCTATCTCAAACGTGAATATCTGCCATTTGATACAGCCGGTTGTTACAATCTATGACATGTAAACATGTTTTGACCAGTCCTGTGTGTGTGTCTGCATCACAGAACATTAATAAACAGTGTGTCTGGGATCAGAGCTTAGAACAACCAGCTTCACCGAACAGCATCATTTATTATGAATATGAGACTATGGAGGAGTTGTAGGAATACTGGGGAGTTAGCATGACTTTGACTTAGCGACATGTTGGCAGAATATTAAAGTTAATGAAGCAGTTTATTTACGTATTTCAGGCCAAAAAAGGAAGACAACCATGTGACTTCATAAACATGGGACGTAATATTTCATTTAATGATCAGGTTACGAGGAACTTCTTTATGGAAATTGCAGAAGCTGGCTTGTAAAGCATATGTAAGATCCATCACACATTCATCAGTACATGGATATGGAGGGAGTCGATCTGGAAAAACTCGGTGCAAAACTGTTAAACTGTCATCAGAAATGTCGCAGAGAGTGTGGATCATATGATACTGACCATTAACATGTCTTTTGGAAATGTCCAAAAATAACTGCTTTGGGAGATGATGTGTGAAATGTTACTGTGACATAAGATCACTAGGACTTGTAAGATCTTTTATCCCTGTGGGTTTTCTCCAGGTTCTCAGATGGTTGTGGTGCTGTCTGTGTTCCAGTATGTTTAGGTGCATGAATGGTGAGTTTAGGGGGTCTTCTCTCGGGAAAGTTAGACATCGTTTCATATAACATATCTGCATTCCCAAATCTAGGAAGGGCTAGACCAGATAAATAACTAACAATCTGGAAAAGCTTCAAAACAAAAATGAATGAGAAGATGACTGTGGATCAACCATTAGATCTGGAAAAAGTCAAGACATTTGGTTGAGTAGAAAATGGGTTAAACTGTCCTATGGAGTGATAGTTAAAAAGCTATTAAAATAGAACTGTAGGAAGACAGAACCACTGATGAACGACCAGTTTATGATAATCATGAGGATGTTTTAACCACGGAAACCTTGACACACTGACTGAAATACAAGTACTCCCCATCAAAAAACTGGATTATTTACCTCAAACTGGTGTATATGATAAGATAAATATTCTGGATTGATTAAAGGACACGTGACTATTTGTTCTGTGTATGTTTTGTATAAATAAAGATTTAAAGCTGCAGATCTTGGTTGGTTTATAGCATCATTAAAACATCATGTTCATGTATCTTTCTATTTAGTCTTTTGATTTGGACAGAGAGAAGAGAGCTGTGGAATAACAGGGTGTATTTTCAGATTGATTCCAGCTCATGCAGTGAAAAATTAAGTGAACGACAATAATAATCAGGTTTGGTTATGAGGTTAATGATTAATGGTTAAAGGTTAAATGAAGATGCAGATAAATGAAGACGGAAACAAAGCAGGTAAACAGCGCTGAATGAGCGGACACATTTGCAGGGTGATATAATCTCCCCTACTGTCTGGCCACCTGACCACTGGGAAACAACAGTCGAGTCTGCTGCCAAAGCAACACAAACACACCGAGCCCCGAGAGACGCTGCAGCTTCAGCACACACAGTTCACACGTGAGACTCTCTGCCGGGGAAAACACTGAACAAAAACTCTTAAGGCCGCCACCGCGTTCGCTCCTTCACACGCTAAGATCTATTACTTTGAATTGATTTCCCTCTGCCACAAATGGAGAGGGGTTGAGCCTCTTTATATACGTCAGATTAAACCTGGAGGGGAGTGAGAAATGGAGAGACACAGAACGACAAGTCCATAAAAAGAGGAGAGATCCGATCCTCCACGAGTATATCATAGCCACACACTCGGATAGAGCCAGAGCAGACTAAAGATAATACTGACATAACCCCGGCAGCAAGGAAGGTTCCAGCTCTATCCCTTTTTAGGCGGCATCACACACAAACGCAGACACACACCAGGGTTGCTCTAATACACCTGCTGTCAGCGAAACACTCTATCTGAGCCACAAACCTCTTCATCCTGGCGAAACACACTCAGTCATCACGCTCATTACCGCTGTCATATTAATTGTGACAGACAAAGGTTTGTTCTCTGTGCACCGTAACACGCAGCAATCTGTCCAAACGTGCAGCCTACACAAAAGCATTTTCATACGATCACACTCTGTAACTGTCTCAGGCGTCCAATAAACCTGAATAATGCCACGGCGGTGTGTGATGCAAACGGGTTTCTGAGCCCGTTTTTAAGCCTCGCTCACATTAAGTCATGAGGTCATCGCACCATTAGTAGGATGAGTTGTGTAGTTGTAATAATAAAGATTCATAACCCACAGCCATGACCAATTAGTCAGCCTCATCCAGGATTAAAGCAGGGCTTCTGCAGTTAACCCACAATGCCACGGCCCACTTTGCCCTTTTTCCTCCACACATTAACCAAGACGCTTTTTCATAATAATGTTCCGGTTATTGGAGTTCAACATTCTTTGTACCTGTTGGCACACATTCTGCACTGGAACAGTCGGACGTTATGTA
Source organism: Apogon talboti (assembly GCA_037367365.1). Lineage (NCBI taxonomy): Eukaryota > Metazoa > Chordata > Actinopteri > Kurtiformes > Apogonidae > Apogon > Apogon talboti. The sequence continues at coordinate 33,008,799 of JAPQRQ010000007.1, forward strand.
TTAATGACCACATTAATAAAAACTAGACTTCCACATCACTTATATTCATCTTTTGATTTTTATGCCATATGTTTAAGTTCATAAGCTCTTATCCAAGAATGTAAAACATGTATGTAAAAGAAGACATCTCTGAACTCTTATGGGCAAAGTCTCATTGCAAAAAGAAGTGTTAGAGAGTGAATGCTGATAAATAAGTGATGCAAACTGCATGAATGATGCACAGAACCAGATGCTTTCACACAACATCTCAAAGTTGGGTTTTTGTTAAGCTGTAAACACCTGTTCCTGTTAGTTTTGGTTTCACAGTGATTTTCATGCAACATCTATAACCCTGTGTAACTTCCTGTTACTGGTCGTCAACTCTGAACTGTCACACTGTAAATAAACTGTCTTTGACCCATTTGATCCAGACAAAGACCCAGAACCAGGTCCAAATTCGTGCCTGCAGTTTTGGTCTGGATCAAACAAGAAAATCAGCAAGTCTTGACCAAACAATTGGCTTCCATATCTAATGGAGATATGGAAGCCAATGTTTCTATTTTTTTACCACCCACAATCAGTCATTTCTTGACCCAAACTGAAGATGAACTTTGAGTGTCTGTTCATAAAACCTGGACTGCTGCCCCTAATCCTGAACCTTGCACACAGATTACACATAATGCAATCCTCGAACGCGTCTTAACGGATTCTTAATTGACTATCTGTTGCTTTCTATTTTATATGAAGCTGAGGTGCACGTGGATCTGGACCCTGATGCCACTTCCTGTCCTGTTCCAGACCAGTTAAAGCCACATGTAACCACCTTTACAGTCAGAAGTGAAAGGCCCATCACTATATAGGGGATTATCTTTAAATGTGGCCATCTGTCTGAACCTCTGGATTAAAGACAGCACAATGAGAATCACACCGACTCAGAAGGGGACGGGGTGGGGGTGACGGCCGGTGGATTAACTATGACGACTTCCTCAGGCCCCTGGTTGTTGGCGATGTCACATGGGAAGACAGGAGGAATGGGAGGAATGCAGGGAACGGAGGAGGTGGGAGGGAGGGCAGAGGAAATGTAAGGACACTCAACTCCCTCCATGAATAGTCAAGTTTGTCCCGGCCGCTGCGCTCGATTCACTCTGAATTCCACTGCCGTTGCCAATAAGGGTTTCCTCTGCGCCGTGATGCTTAAAAAGGCTGCTGATGATGCCTGCTCACTTAAGCGGTGGGGGATGAATTCTTTGTTCTCTCAGGGCCCCTCGCTGGCATTAGAGGAAATTAAGAAGGCATTTAGGAGTGGAAATTGGTGGAATAATTATATAATGTAGTTCTACGAGCCCTTTGACGGCCTCTTGTTTCTTTACACTACTGTAAAAATGTGAAACGTTTTATTCAATGTTCACATAATGTCAGAAGATTACATTTTTAAAAAGACATTATAGGTGTAGATGAAATGAGAAAACCTTAATGGTAATAGAGCAAGAGCTTATTTTAATAACAGATTCTTTCAAAAAAACTTCTTGAGTAATTTTTATTCAGTTTTTATGTCAGTTTATGCTTGGCTTTTACAAGTGCATAACAAGTTTTGACTAGATTTTTTTAAGTTTATTTTAGTTTTAGTGTTTCAGGTCTTCAGATTTTATGAAGAAAACCTTGATTAAAACAAGCTAAAAAAAACTTGAATAACATTTTAATTAGAATTAAATTTTATTTTTTAATTATTTAAAAATGCTATTTTACTCAGAGTGGTATAGAAACCTCTTTGCTCATTCATTGTGATTTTTATTTTGTTTTACAGTTTCTGGAAATAGTTCAAATAATTAAATTCAATATAAGCCGTATATAACTGGAAAAACACATTCACACTTTGTATTTTACAAGAAACAAAGAGGTTGTATGTAAAGTTTGAGGAGCGTATCCAGAGGAATAATCCAGATTTTGCAATTTAAGCATTTTTCATCCAATTAATTCAATGTATTGTCCATCCCCGTTTCTAAATGTTCTTTTTTAGGGGTACTTTTAGTTTTCATTAACTATAACAACCCTGGTTAACATGAATAAATGCGTGTCCTTGAGGGATACTCCTTAAACTCCATCGTCCGACTGGAAACAGACTATTAATAACATCTAATAGGGCAGCAATTAGCAAAATGAGCCATACCAACAAAAACACTGGTATTTTTCTTTAAGAGCCATATTTATCTTGTGGACAGTCTCTCTACAGCAACATGATATATCCAGAGTGCTGGGTCACATGGTCCCATGGCCCAGTCTCCCTGGAGTTCCTGTTGCTAGAGAGACTGATGAAGTATAAGAAAGACCAGGGGGTAGGGGT
>JAPQRQ010000007.1:33011218-33031746 GCA_037367365.1 Apogon talboti
CCTGTTTTGTAAGCTGCTGCTCCTTTCTCTCTGATGGAAGACGTCCTCCTCCTCCTCCTCCTCCTCCTCCTCCTCCTCCTCCTCCTCCTCCTCCTCCTCCTCCTCCTCCTCAAGCCTTTCCCACTGCTGTAGCTGCTCAACTCTGCCAGTGAAATGGAGCAGAGCAACCTCTCTAGATGGATCTAAAGTCAGCCAAAGGGTTTTCTTTCTCTGCCTCTGCTCACCCCAGCCTCGGATCTACAGCGGCTGATCAGGCTGCTCACAGTAGTGTGTCCGGAGACAACGTGAGAAAACAGAAACGGCAGTTGAGAAATGACAGGATATGGTTTTAATCTGTTTTACCTCTACCTATAAACCTGTCTGTTTGGGGAGCAGATGCTACTAGACTCACTTAGAGCCCCTTAGAGCACTGGATTTCCAGTCTCCCTTACTAGTATTGCTATTCCTGCTCTTTTTCAGCCTTTTAGGAACAGTGTTGGGAGCCTTACTAAAAATATATCTATCTACAGATTATGAAATACATGTTATTTACTTCCATTTGACTTTTTATTATTAAAAATGATTTAAAAAAACAACAACCAAGCAGCTAAGTGTTTAGCTCACTCGGTAAGAAATTTGACCAGCAAGTGTTCAACTCGAGCCGAACAAAAATAAAACTTACCTGAAGGTGTTCCTTCGAGTTAGATATGGATTCTAACTTTAAGAAACACCTTGAGGTAAGTTTTATTTTCGGACACGGAGAGCAGCTTTGTTCCCGTCGAGCTGAGGTTGCAGTGCACAACAATATTTCAGTCTTCTTTGCTCTGCTAGAATGTGGAAACAGTCTTGGATTTTCAGGATAGAAATCCTGCCCTGGCTGTTCATTCCGTCTTACTGTGTCATGCATGAACAGGTGGGCTACACTGTGTGCAGTTTTGCTCACAGACATCTTTAAAATGTGTGAATATAATAATAATTATAATCTTTATTTATATAGCACTTGTAAAAACAGCATTTTCCAAAGAGCTTTGGCAGCAATCAGGACACTCAGAACAGTAAGTGGAACAGCGTTACCAATTAGGCAAACAGTAGTGAACAAAGCTTAGATAAAAACTAGGAAAGAACTGTCACAAAGAAGGATTATACAGGCAAATATAGAAATGCTTACTTACTTTAAATAATTAAAAGACAATACAAATCAGTAAAATCAACACAAATCACAATAAAAGGGCAATAAAAGAGGCGACATCACATCATAGAAACACTGAAAGTGGTCAACATCAGCAATAAAAGAACGATGCAGACTTAAAACTGATATGTCAAAAAAATCCAAGAATTTAAATCTGTCTGATTGCCACAGATTTAAACTGTAACAGTGAAAACATATGCTCTTATTTTGTTCCATTTCACAGATCAAAAAGTAAAGTAAAGTCAGGTGGTGAAAGGTGATTAAAAATTAAAGTGATAAAGTGTTTAGGGTCCTATCCTGACGGTCCACTGCCACTGTATGTGTGGAGCCCAGGAAGGAGAGAAATGATTGACAGTTTGTCACCTCCCCTGGGTTCCCAGACTGCTGAGGTGTGATTCAACAAATAGCATGGAGTGTTGGCGGGGCAGACAGTGGCAGGACAAGCCCAACCCCATGCTCTCATCTGGGATGTCGCTGACTGTTGGTGCCTTTTAACCATCATGCCCTTTTGCAGCTACTGTGATGGATTGTTTTTGCCTCTGATCCCGGTCCGTCCTGGGAATATGGAAAAAGAAGTTTTCTTTTCTACTTGTGCTTCCAGACCCTTTTTAGTCATCAGTGCAGCATTGGTGGTAAACACGAAAGGCCGCTCTTTTCTCTTTATTTCAGCAGCTGAAATGGCGCACACTTGTCCCCCCCCCCAATCCATCCTCATTAGATTAGCGGCCTGTGAAAGTCTTTTAATTTTGAGCAAGTGCCATTTCTGTATACCAGTGTGCCAGTAATCCCTTCTCTCCAGGGAGATGAGGAGAGAAGGAGTGAGCTTGAGAGATGAGAGTAGCAAAGGGTGGAAAACTTAAGGGATCCTTTAACACCTGACACTTAATCACCATTGAAGGAATGTAAGGGTAACAAAACCACAGAGCCCCCGTCTGCACTGCTGGACGACCCGCCTTGCTTCTCCTAACACGAGAAAACCAATTCTAATCTTCCCCTGGCCATGCACAGAAATTATTCCCAACAAGCGAGTGCCGTTGCTAAATTAAACGGCTTGCCTCCCCCTCCCATTGCTGCCATATAGGCTTGTATTCTTATGCAAATACCATGCTCTCTTCATTGCCCTTTCCCTCAAAAGCTGCTGGAGTCTTCTGACCAGGGGCATCTAGAGCCAAAGATAAATGGCTGCCTTTTCCTCCCCTCAAAGACGCACTGATCTTTTTTTTTTTGCATAGAAATTAGCTGGGGATGTGTGTCTGTGGGGGTAATTGCTGTGTGGTAGGTTTCTTTTACATTCTGTCTTTTTTCCCGCCCTCTGTTGCTTCCTCCTTGTGCTCCTCTTAGTCCCACCGGGTCTTCCTTTGCTGGAAGCGTGACACCTCGTTTCCCTTCTGGGGTTTTCCTACCTCCACGTCCTCTGCTCAGAGGCAGGTGGTTCTGCAGTGGTGGGCTCGGCGTCGAAGATGTGCAAAATACATCGGGTTTACAAATGATGTGAATGTTTGGGAAGGTGCTAATTCACAGAAGTCCGAATATAGAGTTTTCACATCTTATTATTCATTCATTCAATCTTTATTTAATGTCAGAATAGATTGAGCTGGGGTCGTCAGGGTTTTTTAGTGTCTTAGCTGCAGTGGGAAAGAGCTTTTGGTTTTCTTGTAATTATTTACTGGTTTTGTCTTGGATTTACAAAAATTAAACATTCGACATGTTTATGTCCTAACTGCAAACATTACAGTCATTACTTATTGCTCTGCTGTCAATGTAACCAAACAGCAAGTAATAATGCATATATTTAATAAAATTACAAAAGTTCTGCATCATTATAGCTGGTGATACAGAGCATGTGTTCTTGCTTTGATGGACAAAGTTTTCTACAAGAAGTACTGAAGGCATTTTATTGACTTTTTTGACTTAGAAATGATAAAATAAGTCAGAAACTCTGCAGATTTTACAGGGAGATACAAATAATAAGTTTAAAAATCCATGAATTTTACACACAAGTTAGAAACTCCCAGACCAAAGTTAAAAGTAAACTAAAACATGTCCTTAATAGAGAAAATTAGGTTAAAGAGGATGCAGGTAACACGTAACTAAATGATTATCAATATCTGTCTTTTCCTGAGGTTTATATCGTCAATGAGTGGCACTAGTTAAATGTACTTAATCCTCCCTCTTCTACTTCTTGTGTTTAGTTGTTTCACATTAAAAGCATCTGCAGAGCCAAGATTATTTCATGACACAGTTGTAAAACTCTGAAGCAGCAAACTGTATCTAAAGGAAACCCTGGGCTTAATTTGCTATATATAAGCAACAAGAATCAATGGTAATACTTAAACAGAAAGTAAAGATGAATGAAAAAATTACAGTAAGAAATTGGATAAAAGTGAAAAATGGAGGCAACGTGAACAGGTTATCGGTTAGTCATCTTTCCTCTGCTACCATGTGGACATTATATGAGAAACAAGTGACACAAAAAATAAATAAAGAAACTGAGGGAGGAGTATGAGTTCCATCTGAAATGTTGAAATGTCCATGTCTGCACCAGCTGGTGATTTGGTGTTTGAGGTCCTTTCAGTGATGGCTGATGTGCAGCATTTGTCATGTTTTCCCCCATTTCTGCTCTGTCCAGTTGGGATTTTTAAGTCTTGTTTCTGATGACTTCTATTTAATTCAAGAGTGAAATGAAAATAACTCTGCTTTACACCAATGGGTGAAATATTTTGGTCCAAAGGCCATATTTCAGAACTCCAAGGGCTGCAGAGGGTGCGAGTTTGACTTTTTTTTTGTAAGTCAGTTTGTGTTTCCCTTCCACCATCTTTTCTGAAGAATTTATGACTTCAGAATTATTGAACCACCCCTCACATCTATGAGAGACGTGTTTGAAGTGCTACCTGCAGAATACAGATGTTTGTTGACAGCAGATTTCCACAGCATCAAAACACAGCTGTTGAAGGCAGTCATTTCTTTGTGTTTTCATTCATCACATTTTTGTTGTCTGTGTAATGACTCTATATGAAGCACCACCTGTCGACATAAAGGGCTTAGTGTGAAGATCCGCCGTTGAGTTCTCTTAAGCAGATTGAAACAGAGCGGGATGTTGTTACCGGTTGGGTGTAAACAGATGCCTTTTTCCAAATCTCCCCCGACGTCGCTGTTCCTGTCCTCCCATGTGCAACCCAGGAAACGTTCTCTGAATCTAAAGTAAAATGATGAAACTGAAGCCAAGTGTGGGTGATGCCGAACATCAACATGTGTTTAGAAGATCCTTCTAATGTGCAGTTGGTCTGAAGTGCCACGCAGCATTGACGAGCAGCCTCTTGAAACGACAGAGTCAGGTTGATTTATCAGCGGTGTGGTCTGTACATGCGGTGCATATGGAAACCATTGGAGTCATTTTTTGTAATTTGAGTCAAACAGCTGCGATTTTAAGACATTAGCAGCATAATCTGAGTAAATCATGTTTATTTGATCAGTGCTGGTGTTATGCAGACCCACTTTCTCATCTCTGCCCTGTTTTGTCTTCATCAGCCTGAGGCCCATTATTAATGCCCTGTCCACGCTCATATGGAGATGTTCCTCAGATCCACACGTAAACAGAGATTTTATAGAAAACCTCCCGAAGTGATGATTTAAAAAAAAAAAGAAAACAACTTGGTTTATATCTATGCGAAAAATGAAGTGATTAGAACAAAGTGGTGCTTTGTGTAATGAACATTCTCTGTATGAGTATATCTGAAACGACACCGACCGTGGCTGATCTGTTGACTATATAGCTCATAAAGTCAGCAAATGACCTGTAGTAGATCGTGGTTATAATTATATTTATAGGAATAAATCTGTAGAATATAAGTAATGCACTTCAATAACAAACCTTAACAAGCACTTTTTAATAAAATTAAGTTTCTAATTTGTTGCTGCTCAACTTAATGACAGAGTAAAACCTCTGTGTCTACTGCATCAAATATTAGTAGTAGTAGTAGTAGTAGTAGTAGTAGTAAGGCCCACAGTGTCCATTGTTGAAAGTCCAACATTCTATGATTTGTCTCAGCATTTGGAGACATTTGTAACTCTTTGGATGGTAATGTGGCAAATTAAAACAAAAACCAAACTTTGTAAAAATGAGAAAAATATCTGTGTAAGTATGGACAAGTCACGATACTTTGTTCCGCCACATCTGAAACCACCATCCAGACATATTTCCTAGTTTTGGAGCCCTATTTTCTATTGCTTGACAAAGTGAAATTGTAACATCATATTTCTGTGTTTACAGAACTGTTTTCTTACAGCAAAATGTCACCATAAGTTATGTGGTTTCTTTGACAGTGTGCTTGTAATCCCATTTGAAAGATTTTAATAGGATATTTGCTCTGTTGGAGAGTGACAGGAACGATGGCACACGCAATCGACTGTGATACAGATTCGCTCCCACAATAATGTAAGGCCCATTGTATGCACTGTGGCCCCGTGCGAGCCCCAGGCAAGGATTCAGGAAGGAGAAATGCCACACGCTCTTTAGAATTTCAAAATGTTATCGACTAGGGCTGCCTGTGAAATTCACACCGGATCATGAAATCTCAACTGTTTAATGGTAACATGGGCTAAAAAAGCATGGCGGTTTCCTCCACCGAGGGGCTGCGGATGTGTATCACAAATAATTAGTCAGTGATAAACTCCGTTAACCTTAGCTTTGGATGTGTGGCACTTTTTTCCTTCAAATGTGGGTTTCAACTTCAGTGTGCAGTGCAAAGAGTGATGAATAGATAAACCCAGAGCAGCTCTTAGGAGGAAAAAGTGGAGGAGGCCGATGGCTTTTGTGCTTGGGGATCAATTTTCCAGGGCTAATCTCCTGCCTGTGAACCACCCTCCGCTTCCCTCTCCTCGTCCTGCTCCATCTCGCCTCTCCGGCGCTCTCTGATGGATCTCCATTGGCTGGCACGGCGCAGGGACTCGGCCATGCATGCAGCTCCAGCCCATGGGTGCTGTCGCTCTCCCCTCTCCCTTTCTGTCTCTCTTTTTCCCTCTCTGCTCAAGAAATATTCATTAATTAGTAATGGAGACTTTACAGAGCACTGCTGGTTCTCTCTCTCTCTCTTTCTTTCTCTCTCTCTCTCTCTCGCTCTCTCTTTCCTTGCAGATAAGGAGGAAGTGGAGGAGAGGAGAAAACCTTCTGGCCAGGCTCGGTAGAATCCCCCTGAGCGCAGTCGATCACAAGGCATTAATCTTGCTGTTTAATGACCGACTGCTGCTCTAATTGCTTATACACAGAGATGAGAAACTGAGGGGGGGCGACCACCGTTTAAAAAAATTTTTCCTCGCTTTTATTAAATTTATTAACTTTCTTTATAAGCATCTCTAGACCAGTTACGGATATTGAGCATTGTGTGTGTGTGTGTATGTGTGTTTCTTTAGGTACCGATGCAGCGTTGTGCAGCAGATGCTCATGTTTTTATAGTAGTTCTGTAGCAGAAAAAACCTGTTTATCCTCCAGATGCATATGTACAGAAGTATTCTTAACAGAGCTGCTTGTAAAGGTCAGATCACATGGGCTGGCTGCACAGGAGGCAGAGACATGAAAAGTGTCTCAGTCGTCAGTTGAGCTCATAAATCTTGGCTTAAATGAGGCCAGTGATGTTTGGACCCGTGTGCTGACCACTACACCCCCCACCCCCCCTCCAGCACACACGCAAAACCTGACAAAAGTAAATGCATACATAAACAAATAAAAGTGATTTTTTTGGTTACAGGTACATAAAACTAAAATTTGTGGGGTTTTGTTTTTGTTTTGTTTGTTTTTTTACAGCTTGAACGCATGAAATGTTAATTTTACGCTTTTATAGCTGCACACAAATCAGACAGTGACTCTGACTGGACATTTACTATAATATGGATCAGCATTTACAACCAGTCATCGGGATTTAAAGATAAGATGATTCCAGTTCATCCTTTAAAAGTCTTGGCTGCAAAAAATGTCCTTGACTGGTTATAAGTGTCTTCAGTCAGTCTTTAAAAAATCCCCAGATGCTCTGATTCGGAAGTGAGCAATTATTGTTTTTTTTTTTTTTTAAACACACGGAGCATGTCACCAAGAACAATCATGCTTTATCTCACACTAAACTGGTGTCAAATGACATTTATGGAGGTTTTTTTTTTCCCTCAGTTTTAGTCTTAATCTAACTGGCCATAAACAAGATTCTGTTTATTTGAGAAGTTCCCATAACGTGTTTTGGTTTGCATGGCTTAACCATGACCTCTGACCTCCATGTGTTGGAGAACATAAAGAACATGCCTCTACAGGGATTAAAGGAAATATACGTATATGTGTTTTTAAATTGATTATCAAACTGTAGGTTGTTATCCCTCCACAGTGAAAGCATTGTGCTCAAAACGGATTCTTAAATTCATTTTGACTTATATTTTAGGCTCTTGCAGCATTTTCTTCAACTTTCTGTTAAAGTTTGTGGATCTATAGCAAGAAAATTCCAATTTTTGGATATATAATTTCATTTCACAATTTCATTTTGGTGATTATTATCACTTGTGTGGGAAAAATGAAAAAGCTACAGCACATGATAAATAAACACCAGCCAAAAATCTGAAATTCAACAACTATTAGATAGATTTTTAGATTCATTTGTAGGGTTTTCCTCAGGTTTGAGGAGGGTTGAGTGGCTGTTTTGGAATTTTGTTATTGAAAGGAATCATATTTGCAGAATTTTTTTTACAAATTTGAGAAAAAAAGCTCAAAGAAATGCAAATCACTAATAACAGACAAACTCAAAAGCTTATTCCAACAAAAATCACTGTATTTAGGCTAAAGTGTTGTCTTTTCTCTCTTTTGACTGAGACAAATCTGTTTTTTTTTTCCTGTGTAGATGCCGTACAGAAACATTTAAGTCTGGAATATAATAGTCTAGAAAACCCTGATGTGGTTTAGGTGTTGTCCGAAGTGTGTTGGGTGCTGTGCCTAAGCCTCAGACCAGGAGGGTAAGCCTTGGACTACAGATATTTCTAGCAGTGAGTCTCCTCCAAATGTGACTGTAAATCATCTTTTCTATGACCCTGTTCTGGAGTCTGGTTTCGTTTACTGTGGTGGACTCCCTCAGAGCCCATCCCCGTCTTCTCCCAGACTAGAACCACGGCTCTGGTCATGTGGTTTTGTTTTGAGCATCATTTAAGAAGCTGTTCGTTCACTTATTAGCGAGCATCACTCGGTTTACATCAGAACAGCTACTACATTTTGGCCAAGCGCCGTCTTTGTCTCCGTCTGCCTGATGCAGGGAACGTTGCAGCAGACTCGCATGATGAACATGAGGTCGTTAGAACAGTTGATGTAAACCAGACGCCTGTTTTAGAGCCGGTCTGCACTGGAGGGAGAGGCTAAGGAGGAGCAGGCGACAGCGAGGAGGAGGAATGAGGCAGATGTGGTCTGTGGCAGAGGAAAGCAGATGGGATCACCACTGCAGTCGATGTAAAAGTAGGTGTAGGGAGGTTTCTGTTGGTTTTCCACAGGAGCCGGTGTCATCTGAGGACTTTAACTTTAACAGCCGCTCTGACGTTGGTACTGCTGCTCTCCTCGTTTCCCTCCGTCGTTCAGACGCCGTCAGTCACACTGATCTGTCTCCGGAGCATTAGACTCAGCACTCCAAAGATAAATGTGGTGTCTTCAAGGGACATAGACTTAGAAAAATTCAATATAAACTGCCAAAATATCTTTTTTTTTACCTATGGGGAAGTATGGTGTAGCTGTTTTTCATTTGATCAAAATCAACAAAATGTGCAGCAGATTAACAAAATTAACAAATTAATCAGAAAAAACCTACAAAAAATTTAAAGGATCAAGAATCCACTAAAGGAATGAAAATAAAAAAATAAATAAAAATCCAGAGCGAAGCATGCGTTTGAAAATAAATGAAGAAAAAAACCCTACAAAAACTCAATTAAAAGTAACAAAAATTTTACAAAAGCACAAAACTTCACATTATTGTCCAGAAATGCAACACACTAATAAAGAAAATTAACATAATTTAACTGAAATAACCAAAATAATTCACAAAATGAACAAAAAGTTACACAGCAATCAAGAAACTGTACAGAATTTAACCAAAAAGAACAAAATATTCCACAAAAAATGAACAAAATAATCCACAAAATGAAGAAAGTGAATATATAAATCCACAAAATAATATAAAAAAAAGAACAAAATTATCCACAGAATGAACAAAGTAGCAAAATAATCAACAAAATGAACAAAAATGACTGTAATAGTAAACCAACAGACAACTCAATAACATCCAATTTTGGATCCTTTGTATAAAATACTGCATCAGATGAAGTGTCATCTTCATTTCTTCGTTGTCTTCATCAAATTTCAACCGACTGAAAACCACCTCCATGACCTGCACACGTCATCCACCCACAGTATATACAGAGTTAAACGCCTGCTTACTCTTTGTACTAATGTGTTTTTTTTTGTTTTTATTTTGCAGTGGCTGTTAATTTCTAAACAGGAAATGATTGTTTTCCTTCCTCTTTCCTGCATTGGACTTGCTTTTATTTGTTCCTGATCTTATCCGTCAGGTTGTGTGTACACCTGATGAATTGGTTAGTTGCTCTTCAAGCCTTTTTACTTGGCAGCTCGCCTCAGGTTGTTTCCCTTTGCCTCAGTGTAATGTTTTAAAGCTGTGGCATTTGAAAGTGGATTGGATGGAGTTGAGGTTTGTTTTTTTTTTTTCTTCTTTTGTACATGCACAGCAGTGGTTTCGACTACTACATACACTTTGCATGGCTGTGATTTCAGCTTGAACTCACAAAATGCATTAACGCTCCGGGCACCATCCTTTACACTGGCACCGGGCCCATACGGTCTCTCATGTGGGTCTAAGAAAAATCTGTGTAATTTTCATTTTGATAGCCTTTGAATCATGTGAATCTAAAACCGTCTTTACCTATGTTTGCTCCCCAACGCCGAGCCGAGGCTTCATTTAATAACTCAATAAGGCACATTCTAAAAGTGGTGATCATTTCAGAGGCAGTGTTTTCTTTTCCCTTTATTGAAGAGTTTATCATGTTAACTCGTCATGAAATGTTTCTGTTCCGTTGTACACCAAATAAACCTTTCAGTTGTCGATATAGTCATAATATGATTGTCGTTTTTTTCCAGCTTCCCTGAGCGTGACCACTTTGTGTGATTTTTAGATGACTGTGACTGAATATATTTTATTGAAAAATCAAACATAAACTTACTTATTTATCTATTGTTATTTATTTATTATTTTAGTTTAATCATATCCATCAATTAGCTTTTTACTGGTATGGTTCCTTTCCTTTTTTTCTTCTTATTCTTTATATTTAACAACTGAATGTGAATATGCCCAACGTATACATTTCTTTGCTTTTTTTTGTATGCAAGACTGTTTGTCCTCTGTTTGAGTGGTACTGGGGTGGGGACGAGTTTATTATGTTGCTTGTTGTTAAAACTTGCCGAAATACCAATAAATAAACCTTGATTTAAAAAAAAAAAAAAAAAAAAAAGAAAAAACAAATATAAAAAAGAGTTCATATGTCAATATACATCTAAAAATTTTGTTGGTGTCATATACATCGATGTATAATGTGGAATTTGAAGTGATAGTTACATATGATATATAATGTACATTACAACAATTAATATGATTAACAACTATCAAAAAACAACACTACATTACACTATAGACAACATATCATTGGTTGCATATACACAAATTTCGTTCTTTTCACACGTGTATATAATTACAACAAGAATTCAAGATGATTACATGATTTTTCCAGTGTAATAGACATGAAAACACTGACTCTGAGATGTTCACGAATGATCATGACTTTTCGTGTGTGCTTTGAATAAGTTTTGATGACCCTGCGCCCAGCGGATGCCGAGCTGACACTAAGGGTGGGTTCCGCCCGGTATTTATTTCGTCTGTGCTGAGGCAGAGACGGCACACTCGGAGATGTTTGCCGGAGACTTGACTGAAAGGAGCTTAAGTGCTGTAAGATGTGAGCAGTGGCTGTTAATGAGATTAGAGCAGCATTCAGGCCAGCGCAGAATGTGATTCAGAAACCAACTGTGATATGGGTGTAATGTAATCCTTAACAGATCGGTACAGAACACATAGTCCGGTACGCAGCTCGTTTCTGTCCGGTACGCTAAATGAACCAAGTAATTGCAGTTTTGCCAGTCAAACACGGTGTAATTGTTTACAGGTGTGGAGCAGAATTTCAGAGGTTGAGCTTTGGCAGAAAGTCAGGTGTCGTCATGTACCGGGATACAAAGAGTCTGTGATCAGTTTGGAAGGTGTTGTCATTTCCTCTGTAATTTTAGATTCATGACATGATAACAGAAAGTCTTTGTGTTCAAGTAACAGAATATGTTTCTTTGCGTTAGGTTTGTGTATTTATCATAGTGTTTATGCTCTGAAAGTCAGAACAGGTTCACACCACGTACTGTACTGTTGCCTTTTGTTTTAGGTCAGAATATTTGGGACATGCCGATACAACACTAGATATTTACTGATATCAGGTTATCAGCTTGTAAGATGCCATTTTACAGATGACTATGGCAGACAGGTTTTTTTTCCTTTCAGACAGATTACCTATTGTTACTATCTTAGATCATCATATTCTGCATAAAAATGTCATACATTTAAAAAATTTTCATTAATTTATATTTAATATACACTGTTTTTCATTGAATCAAAATCAATACACCAAATGAACAAAAAGCAACACAGTAATCAAGAAAATGAACAGTTCAACAGAACAGAATTATCTTGGATCATAATATTCTGTACAAAAATTTGGAAAAGCTACAGCAGATGTAAAAATGAACAGTATCCAATCTATCCAAACAGAAATCGGTGAAGAAGCCAACTAGGACAAATAATTAGATCAAGGAAAAGTCATTTATTTAGTTTTGATGCTTTCGGCATTGATTTTAAATTGATAGTTAAAAAAAAGAGAAGCTCCATTTAATGTTTTATTTTTGTGAAGTTACTGTTACTTTAGTTTTTATTTGAAATAATACATTTATGTAAATGAGGATACTTTCATAGCTACAAATCTCAATAAAATGATTCTGGCAACATAAATAAATTAAGTGGTTTAGGATGCTTTGTCTAAACCTTACGACGGCTGCTAAAACTGAGATATTTATTATATGTTGTGTTTTATAAATGTGTATGATTTAAGAAAATGTGCTAAAGAGGCAGTTCAGTGGCCTTTTTATATCTATACAGTGAAGATTTCTTTATATCCCATGCACAAAATGGAGGATAGATACCAACAAAAATATAATAAACAAACAGAAAATAGCATCAGTGTCAACATCGTTATCAGCCATATTAATTAACAAAAAAAATCAACCCAACACTAAACCATCTTAGTGTCCCTACACCTGTCAGTAAGAGGCAATAGTCCGTTTTGTGCATTCATTTCTAATGCAAAATAAACAGAAACAGAGACCTGGTTTTCCCCGCTGCACCCAAATGAAAAGGCGGCTCTTACTGAACTGTGAATCTGTGCACAGTATTGAAACACTGCAGAAAGAACCTGAAATTTCCACCACTTTCTGCTCAGCCTCCCTGTCTGTCTCAGTCACTGCACTCCTGTTTGCATTTTTATGGCTTCTTTTGCCATCTTTTTTGGCGGTATGATTCTCAGATGTTACTTTAGATATGAAATACTGTTTTGCATTCCAGGAAATGTGCAATTTTCAATATCAAGGTGCCCAGTGTTAACCAGCAGGTCCTTGAAAATGGTTGATCACACTTGTTATTCTTTAACTCGACTGATTATTCTAATGTGTTATATAAGCTCCAGTCCTAGTCTGAGTTGGTGTCCCACAGCTACTGTATATCTATGTTTAATAGACGTTGTCACACTGGAACCATCCATAAAACGGAATTAATTTGGTGCATTTAGTCAGTGACAATGTTATTTTAAAACTGTACTATGCTTCGTCAGCAGCATCGTAGTTTACAGTGAGTGTGTGCTATTTTAAGCCTCTTAATTTACCAGCGGTGACAGTCAGACCTTGTTGGAGTTGCAGTGTTTTTCTGGAATTTAAGTGCTTCTGCCCACAAAAAAAAGAAATTATTTTCAGGGCAATGAGTGATTAAAATAATTTTTTACTCCAAAGCATGATGTATGTGCTACAGCATAATGTGACATTTCTACTGTATTACAGTGGGGTTAGGATGAGGTTTGGAGGGTTTGATGTTATGACTAAAAACTATGCATTTTCACTATTATCATTACAGTGTTCAGTTAAAAGCCACACAGGTGGTTGGTTTTACACATTCCACTCAGACAGCATGACACAAAGTGAAACAAATATGCTCAAGGATGAGATAAGCATGATGTTCTGAAGTAATCCCTCACACTTTAGTGTCATAGAAAGAGAATATTCACAAATGAACATAACAACATTTTCTCTACCGTTTTAAACTTTAAGTGCAGCATCAAAGTCAAATCAGTTTTCTGGATGTGTTTTATTTATCATCAGCTTCAGTTTTCCAAATTTTTGTACAAGGAGACAATGATAATGGTCCAACATTATATCAAATTATACATGAATGAACAAAAATTCAGAAACTACCCAAACCTCCTGACATCCAAGGGAAATAGAGAACAGATCTGAACAGCAAAACCAAAAAGACAGTGCGTTTAATAAAAAAAAAAAACCACACACACAAACTAAGGTAACAAATAGGTTGGGTCGACACAGTACCATAGTGGTTAGAACTTCTGCTATATTCAATTCCCAGTCAGACTGTGCTGAATTAGCCTGCCTGAACCAGAAACCCTACAAGGTTTCATCAAAAACAGATGCATATAGGTTTATTCTCAATTTAGTGTCCTTGACCACAGTGCTGATGAAGATCTGAAATTGGCCCCTAGCGCCTTTAATGACATCTTCACTGCTCCTGATTCTAATTGCTAATGCTAATGTTAGGTGCTATGTGTGTCTTGGGATCAGTAAAATGCAACAAAGTGAGTTAACTTTTACTTATAGTACAGGGTGTCCCTAAAAGTTTGGACACGTGGAAAAATGCATATTTTCAAGAAATACAATTTTCAACAATATTTTATTCAATTGTAATATTAAAAAATAACATATTCAATATGATTCCAACATTTGTTATGCAAAGGTTGATGTGCTTTGCAAGATTCACGTGAACTTGAGGCAATAACTTCACATTGTCGTCGATTTCAGCTCATTGAGTTTCTATGCGTTCAACCAAGTGCGTTCCCTCTGTGATTTTCATTAAGTACACCTCCTTTAGCATACCCTAGAAAAAGCAGTCAAAGGGGGCTAAGGTCTGGTGAACGAGGAGACCACTCCATACGACCACGTCTTCCAATCCAGTTAGGGAAATTGTCATTCGGCCAATCTCTTGCCACCATGCTGAAATAGGCAAGTGCACCATCCTGTTGGAACCACTCAGGAAGTCCATCACCTAGCCTTTCAAGTTAGAACATTAACTGGTCTCTCAACATAGTGGGATAAGTCTCACCAGTTACAAGTTCATCGAAGAAAAATGGCCCCAACACACGAGCTTTCCACAAACCACACCATAATATTTTGTGTCTGGACTTTAGGGACACCCTGTAGTAAGAAAAACACTGACTGTTTGGTAGTATATGGATTAAAATATGAATTTGATAAGGAACATTGATGTAAAAGTTGCCTCATGCTTTTACAACAGCGTTGACATCCACACGTCCTGCTGTTTGTGAACATGAATGTTTGTATTTTAAAGGTCAACGTTGCTCAACTTGATGGACGCAGATCGGCGCCTCCTCTTACCTGCCTCTGTTTCTCTTTTCTTTGGTTTGCAGCTGAGGATGACGGGCTGTGGGAAAACGGCCTCTCATACGAGTGTCGCACGCTCCTGTTCAAAGCCATCCACAACCTGCTGGAGCGCTGCCTCATGAATCGCAGCTTCGTCCGCATCGGCAAGTGGTTTGTCAAACCCTATGAGAAGGATGAGAAGCCCATCAACAAGAGGTACGTTGGCACCAGTCCCTGTCCAAATTGTCTCTTTCTGGCAGTGCCTTTTCATTGTGGAAATGGCTTTTCTTTTTTTTTCTCTCTCTCTCTATTTTTTTTAACTTTCTCCTTCTTATCATGTAATGCCTGTTGTTGTTAGGCTGTGATGTGGTCTGGTGCAGCTCAGTGGGCTGAACACTGCTCTGACAGACACAGGGGTTTATTTCATGCGAGTCTGGCAGCCAGGCCTCTGCTCCCACCGCCTCTGCTTCATACTCACAGATTTCCTCTATGACTGCTTGTAGTTTTTTAATCTTCATATTATGAGGGAAGGTGAAATTACAGCTGCTGCTAAAATATTTCCATTGTAACTGAGTGGGTCTTCACACTTACAGCTCTGTACAGTAACAGTTGTTTAATAGAGTAGTCAAAAGGTCGAGAATTGATCTGATTTAATGCATGTGGTTCAATGCGTGCACAAGCTCCACAATCCTATATCCTGCAAGGCATTATTACAGTTGTTATGTGACAGAACAGAAAGCGGTCCTGTTGTGCCGTAGTGTGAGCGCTGTCGGTGTATCTCTGCTCTCGCCCTCAGTGCTTGTGTACAACTGAGACATCCTCCACCTCCTCTTTGCTGAGCTGGATTTCTCACCGTCGGTGTCTGCATTTATTGATAAGAGATGGAGATGCCAGTAGTACGAAGAAAATGACCATACACTTTTTTTCTTTTTTTTTTGTTGCTGTGTACTCCCACTGAATTCTTCTACATCCTATCTCTGCGCTTCATGTTCACCTATTTCAGAGCTCAAACTGAGGGCTTTTTAAAGTTGCTTTAGAAAATGGAATAATATTTGTAATGGATGTAGTACATACATTCAGGACAGTGTATGCTCCTAGAAACTGCTTCAGTTAAAGGACGCAGTGCTGTTCATATGCATTAGACTATTTTAGTATCATCTTGACTTTTATTGTGTAACTATGGAGACACTTGGAAACAATTTTTAATGTTAAACTGAAATATTTTTAGCAATGCACCAGGTTTGAGGTTTCCTTATGCCATCTCTTTCATAGCGAAAACTAAAAATACACTGATATAGAAGTCTCTACACATGAGGGAATATACAGTATATATAAGACAGCAAAAACTAAATGAACAAATGGAAAATAACACCAGCTATCACCCAAATTGCCATTTTAAATATAATTGTGCATCAGTAAGTTATGTCCTTTATGTAACTTGGAGAAATCAAATAGACATTGTTACAACAAATACAGTCAGTAGTGATTGAATCAATACAGTACTTAGTTATATACAATAAAAACATTAAGATTAATTGAGGATAAGCTCTAAACCATATCTAGAGTAAAGTTATACATGCAGTTCTTAATCCCTATTGAATCAAATCAAACCAAACTGAGACTTTCTGGATCCCTGTTGACTGTATTCAGGAAGTGGTGGTACCCAGCCCTGCTGTTGTGTTGAGTGCATGTGTCAGGGTGTTGTTGTTTTGGTGATTTCCCTGTCAGGTGACCATGGGGCCTTGCAGCGACATAATCTCATGTGTGCTCAGACACGTGTTGGTGTTTGTTTGTAGGCCAGTCGCTGCGTTGGAGATAGAAATGGCCAGAACTCTGTCTGTCTGCTATCTGCTGTCAGCTTGTCTATATCATCACCCGGTTGTTAGGTGGCAGATCAAAGTTGCCAATTCTAATGCAGTTGCTCTTTCAGCGCCTTGCAGACTCTCTATTTTAGTACAAGCATTATTGATTTTCACTTCACTGGTAGAATAGTAGACAAAAGAATAGACAGAACAACAATCCACTTCTCTTTTTAGCGATATTCGTGCTTTGTTTTTAGCTCTATTGCATCTTTACCCAGTATGCTGATCACACAGGGCCCCAGTCAAGGGAAAAAAAACAATGGTCTGTTCCTCTGCTCTGGAATTCACAGGCCACCCTCCGTCTGAGTCTGTATCTCCCCCCTCCCTCTGCTCTTCCCTCCATCCCCCTCTGCTGTCACAGAGCAGACTGGGCAGGTTATAAATAGTGGTGCAACCACCCTGAATCTCAGTTGTCGTCAAGGATGTTTTTCCTCTCCCTTTGGTGTGTTCTGCGGTGCCCCAGCCACGCTGGGATTTCGGCAAACAAAGCACTGCAAAACTGTGACGGAAATTCACCAGACCCCCCTTTGTGCTTTGATACTGAAAGTACACCCTGAGATGCTGGACTGACAAGGAAGATGGTGTTGGTTCAGGCCTGTTGTCTCTGCAGTTATTGAATGTTTTAAGTACTGTAGGTTTATTCATTCTGGTCACGGTTACACCAGTTGTTCCCCAAAAGTTTTTTTCTGAGGCGCACTTTTTATAAATTGTTTATTTTCAGGACACAATTGGTTTATGTATGAATATGAGAAGTCTAAATCTTCACACAGACAACATTTCTTGTCAATGATGAAGAAATCTTGTGATTATCATGTTATGATTTTAGATTAGATTAGATTCAACTTTATTGTCATTGCACATGTCACAAGTACAGAGCAACGAAAGATTCGTTTGCACAGTTCTTCCAAAGATTGGTGCGAGCCGCTGCCATGGTAGGCGGTAACTTTTCTGACACCTCCTGCTTAAAACCCAAAAAAAGTCAGAAGGATCGTGAGGCCCCGCTTTCGTGGTCTGTATTCTTACTGAAAATCAAGATCAAGCGAGCTTTTTGCCCTTATATTTGAGTCAAAGACAAATGCACTGATAACAGATCGTTTTGGAATTTGTATTCAGACATTTCCAGTTCCAACTTAAACTATGATAAAAAGCAAAAACTCACAGCTTAGATCCCTAGATTTGTTATTGGAAGCATTTATTAATAAAAACTAAATAAGCGCATTCAGGTGGAGTTGAGAGGCTCTGCTTTTTAATGAAAAAATTAACATCTCCCTTTTCCAACCAGATCCAAAGGTAAATGTTCAGTTATTCAGAACACGAGTATTAATATGAATCCTTTGGGCCGTCTGTGGGCCAGGACTTGGTCTTTAGGAACTGATGTAAACAGTGCAGGGTCCCACTGCCCTACAGTACAACGTGTCACCTGATCATACTGTGACCATGGAGACACCAACCAGCGCCGCTGTCCAGTGTCAGCCAATAGGAGACGTCATCCTCACACACACCACACTGGCTTTTCACTCACTGTCACTTGTAGATTCTGTAAAGGTATTTAACTTCCTGGAAAGTCCCATTCTAGTTATACAAAGAAACCTGTCAACAATGGTATATATTTCATGCATTGCATTCTGGGATGCGCCACTCCTTCAGGCTTTCTACACATCTTTATAAAGTCTAGAATCCACTGATTTGAATGTTTCTAAATGTCTGAAACTGACAGGTCTGAGAATTTAAAGCCTGTTGAAGTACATTTGAAGGCCACTGAAATGCTCAGATTCTCAGATTTGGGACTCTAGTTATATTAGGTATATATAAGTAGAGATATATAATATATCATTAAAAACCTGCTGTTACCCAGTATTGTTTCATATTTACATCTAGAGCATCGGTAAGGTCTGGTCCGGCTCAATGGGACTGAATGAGGTCTGAGATCGATTCCTGCAGAATCTCCACTACACAGCCATCACATTACTAGTTTTACAATCAGCTCTTCCTCATTGAAATGTTGTTGATATGTAGGTCACATAGTTTTTCTCTACTTTACTAATGGATTTGATTTGCAGCAAGGACAAACAGATATTTAAATGCACTTTATCTTCGCTCTGATGTGAACCAGGAGTCATCTGCAAACATCATCCCAGTCACAAAGAAAATTAGGGTCTTTTTATGTAAAAACTGTTCAGTGATGCTTAATTATTTAAGCTCCAACTATTGAGAAAAGTGTTCTTTCTGTTTTTTCTTTCTGTGCAGTTAAATATTCAGCATCGTGATCACTGAAGGCATTATTTTATCAGAACAGAGGACGTGCTTCTGATTATTAGATGACTTGTGTGCAGCGTCCGAAGCCTCCAGTTGGTGGAGGCTGTAGGCAGCTGACAGCGTTCATAACCTCAGCCTCAACCCAGACCTTAGCTTGTTTAGAAATGCTTACATCATCTTTCCCTGTACACCCACCCACCCCCACCCCACACACACACCCCAACGGCTTATGTCCCCACGTCATTCTTTCTTCAGCAACACTGACAAACTCAACATCTAAATGAAAATAAGACGGTTAAAGCAAAACAAAGGAATGAAGCTGCTGTGTGAATATCTGTCGAGACTAATGTGCTGTGGTCGGGCAGAGCCGGAGATGCAGACGCATGTATAGATGCAACAGACGGTGATTCTCTTTGTCTGCAGAACATGCGGCTCCAAGTTGTTTCTGTGAACCTTACGCTGCGAGGTAGACTAGCTTCAGGAAACAGCGAGAGCGGGAGAGAACACAAGGGAGGGAGGGAGGGAGGGAGGGCGCGAGCAGGGGAGAGCTGCTCTTGGTTGTCATGGTAGCAGGGAAATGCACCCTGGGATCGTGTGTTTCCAAGGTGAAGCGGGATGCTCGTGCTCTATTGGTCAGCTTAAGGCAGACTAACTCATTGACTTGCTTCTAATTGGCTGCGTTACCGTAATTCAGAGCAACATTACACGCCGTCTGCTTTGATGTTTCAGCTTGATCAGAACAAAAGGGCCATCATTTCCTCGTATACACTCAGTAAAGTCGCATTTTAGTCCACAGACCTGCAATCAGGAGTGTCAGATTACTAATCCACTCTGTTAAAGTATGTGCGTAGACTGTTTTGCATGTTGTGTTTTGTTGACTGATTTTAAAGCGTCATTATCAAATCAAGCTGTTACAAAATGAGGCCAGAGCGCTGCAGCGGATGATAATGACATAGTTATACAACAACACACATGCCCGCATCCACACATGCGACAAGCAGGTCTGCACTTTTTTCTGCCTTTGCGACTGTGCTGCTGTGTTGTCGAGCACTTTCCCCATCCATTGTTTTTGGCCTGATGTCGCGAGGTGAATGTGCGAGTCCTGGTGCGCTGTGGCAGGCGGAAGCAGAGAGCAGCACTCTGTTAAGTAGGACAGTGCAGGATAAAGGGCCACTGCCTCCAGTCTGGGGCTAAAGCGCTAAATTTATCCCCTCCCTGCTCCCAGCACAACACAAACACACAGGGAGTCGGGCACACAAACATGCTCGTCAACAGTCGGCATGCAACCAAGTCCGCACCGAGGGCAGTTGGAGTGCTTCCATCTGAATTATCAGTGGAAGACAAAAGAAATGTGTGTGGTGTGGATATACGGGACGACTCTGTGCCTCCTAAATACCCCACCCCCCCACCCCATCGC
>JAPQRQ010000007.1:33031846-33047855 GCA_037367365.1 Apogon talboti
ACCTACACCAGAGGAACACAGGGTGGGAGGGGTGGGGGGTGGGACCACATCAGGTGCTCTGTGCTCAGGATGCAAGTCTGTGACTGTTCATGTCAAGATCATTCCGAGGAGGAGGGGATGCTGTGGTCCATAGTGTTTTATTAAAAATTTAACCACACCAGCTCTGAAAGAAGACCAGCTGAAACCCCCGTGAAAACATGATTCATCATTTTGTTTTCAAATACCTGCGAGGAGAATACAGCGCAGATGTTCTGGTCAATATTCAATTATCTAATTTCCATCTGCTGAAACACAAACGATATCACGTTTAATCTCCCCAAAGCCAGTGTAATAACACAGCAGCGACTCCAACAATTTCCAAATATAGATTCTCCATAGCACACCCCCCCACACACACACACTCTTGAAATGTAGCACACTCCATTAGAGGGCCTGAGCCAGACACTTCAGGTTATTACCAGGACCCGTTAGGCCTGAATGAGCTGACCATCGTAGCCTTCAGCTCCCATTTTGAGTCTACTTCAGGCACAATGTCCCATAATGAAGGAAGGTCACAGACCGGCTGTGCTTGGCTCAGAATCCAAAGTTCAATCTGCGAGGCAGGAAGCTTGAATAAAGATGGCCTTCTCCATCTCCCCCCACTAATGTTACAGTTACTAAAGAGGGAAAAGAAGGCACAGGGTGGGTGCATTTGTGCCGTTTCCGCATGGTTGCTCCTGCAGACGGTGCTGATACAGTGAAGCTACATTTCTTCAAGCTTTCCCCCCCTCGTTCATCCTCTGCAAAGCATATGACGCCAGGTCACTTGTTCTACTTCACTAAAGCACAATGCTAACTGCTGTTTGATCAGCGACAGGGCAGGTCTCACTTTGATGTTCTATCCCTTCTCAAACACACTGGTAGAAATGAGACAGCACGGTGCCCGGTGTCTCCAGGGAGGAGGAGCTCTACAGGTGTTGGCACTACCAGCCTGACTGGAGGGCTTATCATTCAGACAGAAGGTGAAGAGGGGCTTCATTTGAAAAGGCATCAGATTACACAGATTTTAACACCTCCCTGAGGTTTTCACTTACAGGGTGTCTCCCCTGTGACTACCTGACAATCAGCCAGTGAAATCTGCACCATTTGTCATTGTACAACCAATAACATATCTTGACAGGGTGATCTATGCTCAAGTGCTTCTTGTACAAAAGCTGAGAGCTCTCTCCATTTGCCGTTATCTTTTACAACCATCATTCTTTTAGCTGTATAACCTTGAGTGAATCCCACAAAGGGTGCATTCGAAGGAGAGATGAATTTTATATTCATGGATTATTTCTCTTGCCAGACAACTGAGACCATTCACAGACACAGAATAGAGACTGTGTTACCCAAGTTTAAAGCTGCAAAGGGCGCCGACTCTGTCTGGAGTCCTATTCACACCTGGCATTAACAGGTGTCTTAGATGATCTGACCACAACAGAACAACTGTAAACTTTGTAATCTACAGGGACAGATGTGTCATGTTATGACAGTGTCACAGCCATTGGAGTTGATCACGAGGTGTTTAAACCAGTCTCAGTTACAGGTGTGATCACTCACACCACATTCACAGCTGGAACGGACATCACATGGTCATGTCCTTTTGGCAGTGTGACCGGAAATCTATCCTGAACCACATCACGTCTCATTTACACACCAACAACATTATACAAAGAAATATTACACATGCATCAAAGATCAGACCAATTATTATGCCCAGAACTGCTCCATCTTTAAGTTTCCAGTAAATTATGTATGGGGGTGCCTTGCTGCCTCTCCGCAGTTAAAAAACATGACGCCCCTCTGCCAGAATGGAGCATTTGGCGCAGATATCTCAATGCATTCTTCAGATAATGCAATTATGTGATTTAAAGACTTGTCGCCATTTGACCTTGAAAAACTAAGTCAAGGTCACCCATTTTCAATAGGCTTCTGCTTCATGCCAAGATGCATCTACAATATAAATTTGGTGCAAATATCTCAATGCATTCTTCAGATAATGTCATTATGTCGTTGAATGCACAGACAGACAGATAGATAGACAGACGATTACAATACCCCTTGGCCGAGGGGTAACTAGAGGTCAGTGCTGTCTACATTCAACCTTAACTTCATTAGAAAGTGTTGAAATGAACAAATAAGCAACAAATACCTAAACCACAGAGCATTAAATTCAAAATACTTAATCTTGAATTGGAAATCAAACCAACCATACCAATCTGAATAGGAACAACTTCTTAAAAAGCTTGTTGAGCTCTTATTTTGCTGAAAAATCAGAAATCCCAGTTGTGAAGGCTAATATTATCCATCAGTCACTATTGGAGCCAAGTTCTGTCAATACTGACTGTGCAAAATATCCTATCAGCAGTGATTAATTGCTAAACCAAGTAATTTTCCATGTCTAAAAAAGAACAACAGCAGATTGGACATTTGCAAGTGGAAAGCGTGTACATTTGTCTGAACATGAATGTGATGTGACATGTCATCAGATCAGGGGGCACTTCCTGTTTGGCACCTTTAGATGATTTTAGATAAGAATTCTAAATGAATTGAACAGTATCACCAAAATGTACCAAAAACTGCTTTGTGTGTCTACAAGCGTTATGGGTGTTATGAACTGACCCTGACCCTTGAATCACAACAGCATCGATAAACCTGATTGTCTCTTACCTGCAAGCTCATGGTGGATGAGATCAGCGAAGTTCGGGTCGTCGCCCCACCAGAAGAGCCAAAGCTCCCTCCGGCCCTGCCGCTGGCTGCGCCGCCAAACGCTTAGCACGTCGGCCTTCAGGCAGCGGCTGAAGCTGCATAAGATGGGGTCCTCCTCCGTCACCGGGAAGAGGATGGGTGCAGAAGTAGGACCCTGCCACACAAACCTCTTCCATTTGATCCCTGTCAAATCAGCCTGAAAGGGACGGAGAGAGAGGAGGAGGAGTACGTTAGTGTGCAGAGTCGCTGCTTCAGGATCCACTCAGCACCTCAGAGTAAATGTGTGCTGAGCAGAGTTTAAAGAGAAGGTATTAATCCTCTTTTATGGAGCAGTTCACCCACCAACTACTTCTGACATAAAGACACCCAAGCAGACAGAGTTACGGATAGAAAAAAAAAAAAGAGCAAGATTGAAAGATGGAAAAACAACAAGAAAAGGGAGCACCATTATGTGTTTATACAAAACAAATTCCATATAAAATAAGACATTTGTTTCCACATAGAACCTTTTGCTTGAGGTGTTTTCAATATCACCATGAGCAACATGTTCAAAACTCAAACCAACACTGGTGAACATGGTCTCACCACCTTAATCCTCATTAATGGCTAGTGCTGGGGGGGTGCTTTGCCTTTCTATAAATGCTGTCTGGCTTTTATGGAGAGAACAAAACACACAGGAAAAAGCTTCATAGGCAGTAAATCACTGGCGGGGTTATTAAGTGTTAAAGCAGGAACATTACGCTCCACTGCTAGCTAGCACTGCTGCTTATCACCCAGGCACCGACAGACTAGCCATGTCTACGCAAACGCATATACACACACTAACTACCACACAAAAAAACACACACCACGCTTTAGGCATGCATCCACAGTTCCCCTGACAATCTCAGTCCTCTATCTATGCTTGTAGACATTTTAAGTAATCCATGTGAACATGCACTGTTCATTTTTGTTCATTCCTTCTCTGTTCAGGCTGAGCAGGCAGCACTACCCCTGTATAGTCAACCAATTAATCCATTACAATTTAGGGGATATCTTAACTTTAAGTGCAGAGGCACTGAGCTTGAACAGGTGATTAGTCGAGTCGTGGTTGCAGTGAAAAGGTGGTCTTCTGCTGGGCTGAGGGGAACCTGGGACGTTTGTGGTGTTAGCTGTAATGGGGGAGGGGGCTGGGGGTAAACTGTCAAAACAGGGCACTGTGAGGTGGCAACTGAAGCAGTGCTGGATCACAACAATAAATCAGTTAAGACATTAGACACAGTGGGAAGTGTTAATAAGAAGATTTCATATTATTTTAATGGTGTTCGAGTTACACACGTGGCAACCACATTCCTAAATTGTGTGGGTTGGTTCTTCATCACTAAATGAAAGTATTAAGAGTGTCCACGAAAGCTTAAGGCTAATAATAACTAATGTATAGAAGGTGTCAGGATGTGTTATCAAAACACAATGATCTCTGGATTCTACAGTGTTCCAAACACTGCCACACATAAGGACAGTGTGTTCGTTTCACGGTGCAAACAGCAGAGCTGAGGCTTTGTCTCACAGCTGAGCTGCAGCAGTTAGTCTCCTCCTTCCTGCTGGAGCACGAGAAGTACTATAATACACCTGCATCTTGCTAGGAAACATCTGTGCACACAATGCAAAGGGAGGGAGGGAGGAGACAACAGTTAACTGTGAAACCAGATCATGAGCTGTACAGATAGGCAATTAGCTTGTGAACACCCTCATCAGCTTTCTGACCAGGGCCAGCCCCCCCTGGTATTATGCGTTAGACTCTCAGTGTATAAAAAGTTTTATTCCTAAGTGCCTTACTGATTTTATTAGAGCCTCACAGATATTGGTTTCCTCACTTTAAGATATGATTATGTGCTGCACACAGACAGCCAGGCATCAAGCTGGTGACAGAGCACCAACTAACTTCAGTTTGCATTACACATCTTTGTCTATCACAAAACACCACCTGCCTTTCCGCAGCCTCGTCCACGCTTCCACCTACAACAACAGCTCCAGGTTACTGCCTCCCACAGCTCACATACTACTCGAATTTGTCTAATTTAATTATGACAATGCAAATTCCTTGTCTGCAATGTCTCTTATAAATTCACTTCATGTTGTTCAAGGTAGCTTTCAAAGCTAATAAGATGACCTGCCAGCATCGAACAACCCATAATACAAGAGACATATACCTATGACTATCGTAGACCAGATCTAATACAGTGGTGTGTAAATGTGGATAGAGTTACATGGAAGGAGGAACACATTCAAGCAGCATTACAGGCACTTTAACTATAATAAAGATCCTCTAAAGATCTCTCTTCTCTATACAGGTCATACTGACCGTTGCCATTAAAAGCATTTATTAGCAAAATCTAATGAAAATGAAATAACTGAAGTTTAAACATAAGACCAGTTCAGAAACCAGTCTGCAGTAGAAAAACTCGATGCGTCTTGGCCTCCTCTTCACCAGTCTTTCACACTGCTCTTGGCTGCTTTATGGCACTACCAGAGCAAAAATACAAGCAGCTCAGCTTTGCTTGATGGTTCGTGACCATCCATATTCCTCTTTATCACATTCTCAAGATTTTCAACAGGGTTCAGGCCCAGAAATCTGAAGTGGTCTCTTAACTATTTCAATCATAATAACGTAGGTGTAATCTGTGGTAACATTTAGGCCTGATCAGTAAAAACAAATTAAGGTGAGGAGACTGAAAATACCTTAAAGGTAAGGATAATCAACGTTTCTGACTTGCAAAAAATAGTTTATCTAGTGCAACCTGCCGCAGATTAATCAAAAAGCAGCTCATCCATCAAACATTCCTCAGAATCAACTAAACAGGCAGCTTTTTTCAGCATTTACATGTGGTCACGAGGAGGTCAAAAGGTTTAATTAATAGCTGGCCCCGTATCCGGCTCAGACTACACTGCAGTACTGTACACGCAGCCATCACGGTTGTATTCAAGCCTGGTTCTTCTGTGAGATTTAGCTACTATAGCAGCAGTCACAGTTAAAATACTGATTAATGCTGCTGCGCTGTTAATATATGAATGAAATACAACAGACTACGAGAGCAAAAGGCTAGACACTTCATCTTAAGTTACAGTTCTATTCGTCACCTTTTTTGCTTTTCCCGAGTATTTCTCATCACTATCGGCGTGTTTGCATCTATGCTGCACTTTCTATGCCAAGTGAGCTACTGAATACATTATGAATCTTGCCTTTAGAATATACCACACAAAAACCTTCAGTGGAGCAAATGTACTACATTACAAAAAGAATGAGCGAGTGCTGTGTAGTCAACAAGCGATTCTCCTCAGTACTAAATGCTCTGCTTATCAATTATCAATGCAGACACACTGCATACAAAGCTGGGTCATTTGCATAAGCATTGCACGATTCCACCATTAAAATAACATCGTCATCTTAGGACTAATAACTCACTTCAATCTATACCAAGTTGTCCATACGCAGTACAACTACTCTGGATAAAATGGAGTGCTGTGACAGTGTAATGACATTACATAGTGTTGACCATCTGCATTATGGAGTTGAATTATGTTGCAACCTCAGACCTGCCTGGACACATTTTCAAGCACAGGGGCGACAGATTTGAGCTCAACTTCTCACACTTCCACTCAGATTCAGAGTTTATTGCTGAGAATGTTGTGACAAAGTGGACTCAGGCCAAACTAGAACTCCATGAAGTGCCACCGACTTTAGGTCCACTGGTTATCTAGTTATCTATGAAGTACCGCACCAGGATCAGCGAGCAATCAGAAAAAGAGAACCTGTTACTGTTGTGGTGAGCATATTAACAAGATTACACACAAATGTCTGAACGCACCATGAGAATCTGTTTGTTTACCAAGTTTTTGCACTGCTAATTCAGAATACATGAAACTAATGGTGTTCACAGTCACAGCCTTGTTCAGACCTCACATCAACATCCGTCCATATCTGGACACAAGTGCAGACCTAGCGTTTGAAAGCACCTCCAGATGTGTTGGGTGATCCCATTTCCCTGATTATTATGCAAATAAACAAGTTCAACTATAACCTAAAACAGAGCAGAGTTCACTTCAAGTTGAACAGACTCGATTTATAATGTTTCTTTATAAATGTAACTCACTGTGACAACAACAACCGTTCTATTTGTTTTTCACTGACTCTCTTGCATGACATGCAAGTCTTCAGTTGCTTAAAACATACCACTGAATTGATACTGAATTATGAAAAATTACTTTAAAAAAGTGTCTAAGGTGGACCGTTGTTCGGGTGCCTCAGGCTTCACCACACTTATGAGCCAATCTTAATGCATCTTTGTGGGCTTTTAAAAAAATGTCAAACATCACTTTAATATGACTCTGTTGGCAAAACAGAGCCCGTCAGCCAAGTACTCAGTCCTTCAATACATCCCAGGACACATTCCTGTTTAGATAGACAAGAAAATGTGGACAAATGCATCCCAGACCACAGCTGAACATGTCCTGAGGGATGGGATAGGAATGTGGACTGAAGTGTGTCCAGTATGTGTTAAAACTTTGTATTAGAGCTGACCCTGTGATCACATCTAACCACGACGGATGTTGATGCAGGTGTCAACAGGATCTTAGACATTATGAACCCGAGAACCCAGCACCACTATTAATCTACTATCTTCATGATGTGCACACTATCAGCTGTTACAGATGACTTGCGATGGGTTTATTTACAGTATACTGCGAGTTTGACACTGGCAATGCATAATGTCATTACAATATGCATCTGGTGCTGCAACGGTTTGAGGAGGATTATGGAGGGACTACAGGAAGAACACTCCACTTAGACACAAATTAAGCAACAAAGTGCTGCAACGTTTAACTGTTCACCTACAGTCTTTCTTTGTATTTGTTTTATTCTGCAAACAATATAACGAGCATTAAACAAAACAAGGAACTCAGTCTCATCCTAAGATTCCTGCTGCAAAGTAAAATCCTGCACTTTCTCCTTACTTGCAGTTTTAAGAGGCACAAGCCTCTAAAAAAAACCACCAGAAACGTCAGGACTCCACTCCTCATCAACAATGTCCGAGAGGCAGACTGCTCTATCAAGGATAAATGTGCCTGCTGCAGTTGTTCTCTGTCCTTTCAAAATAAATCTGTGGCAGTCTGAGTGCAGAGGGAGAGGATGCCAAGGATATCTGTGCATTTTCTTCCAATATTCATGCATTCCCAGTGCAGGCTGTGGGCATGTGTGGGCCTCTCATATTTAATGCTCCTCTATGATTCTGCACATTTTCAGCCTGTCAGTGTCTTCATAAACGCTGAGGTGTGTGAGCAACTGCTTATTAAATGTAACAGCAGGGCAAGTAATGTGGGTCAGAAGAAGTTTTATCTTTCATAATCCACAGCCAAAAAAACACTGCATTATGAAGGAATCTGAGGCCAAGACACTGGATCTGGGAGGGAAGTTTTCCTGAAGTGACATGCACTTGGGGGGGGGGGGGGGTTGCGACCCCTTGGTTTCGCCAGCTGCTCACCTTCCCTGTGGCCACTTTGGGTTGTGGGTCTCAGTAGGGAACACCGTGTTCATACAGCTGCCTTCCCGTCTTTCAAAATATGACACAAGCAACAGGTGAAGACGCTCAAATCGCATTACAGATGCTCCTCCACTACCAAGTCTCCTCCTGTCCCACCCCCCCTCCACCCCCACAGCGCCTCAACTTGGACCAGACATGAAAGTAACAAGTGTGCGTTTGCATTTTTTGGTTTCACACAAATGTAAATTCAATCAGTTTCATGTGAGCTTGTTCACACACAGAACATCACTTTACATGACAACTACCAGCTCCTCAGTCGCCTGTTTGCTGTCAAAGAAATAATGTTGTAATCAATTAAAACTGAAATACTTTGTCTACTGTTTGCACATGACAGGTGCATATTTGTCCTGCCCTACAAAAGCGAGATATATTAAAGAGGATGACAATAGTAAAAGGCTCATTATATTTATATGATTAATTTATAACAAGATAACAGTGTTTTGATGCTTTATAAAAAATATGATTTAGATGATGTAATACTTTTTATTGTTATGATTACAAGCTGTGGATTTTTTTGCATAATTCTAACTTGTACATTACAAAATTTTGAAAACAGCTTAAAAAATTCAGATCTCATTAATATACAGACTCACAATTACGCGATTAACAGGTAACCCTGACTTCTGTTTTTTTCACAAAAGTCATGCATTGAAAGAACACTCCGCTTAACTGAAAATAATAATAATTATAATAGTAAAATAATAAATGATAGTTATTTTGATTTTTAGGTTAGGTTTATATGGCAACCACCAAAAGGGACTCTAAAACAAGTGAATATATTTAAATTAAAAAAAAGGTCCTTTAAAATGGGTTACCTATGAAGACTGGTTATAGAAATAAAAAAGTGATAAATGCTGAGGTAGTAACTAATGTCAGTACTCCTCTAAAAACTCAAATAGTATCAGCCATAAAATAATAACAAATATTCAATAGCAAAACGCAGCTTACTTTCCATAGTAATTCCAACAATGCAATGCAATTTAGCAAAAGTATGCAACAAGTAGTCTCACACTCCAGAGGAGCCTGTCCAGTGAAAAACAGGAGGAGGGAAAAAAGACCACAATGTGTTCACATTCTTTCACCATAAAACCACAAAGTGGAGTCTGTTCAGTGAGTGAGTCATAGCAGCAGTGGTGTTATGCTTAGTCTCAGTGTGCAGGAAAATGTCAGGCAGACAGGCACCGCACCACAACTACCAGCCTCTCGCTGGCCTGTCCACTGTAGCTAACGCTGCCTTCAAGTGCTGTCGTAAACGTTGTAATTATGAGTTCAGCACACACAATCGACCCAACAGAGCGGTACCGGGAGAGTGTAAATTTTCTGCAATGAAATGTTACCTTCAGGGGGTGGACAGCTGGAAACCTGGGTCAATTTGTGTTAAAAGCAGTGTAGTATTTCACTATACAGTTTTTACACTTATTATACTCCATGTAAAAATGACCACTGTTGCATTTCTTCTCAGTGTCTTTATTTAATTGTGTCCTTTAATATTTTCTGTATACTCATATTAACAAATCAATTCTATGGTCGATGTACTTAGTGTGGTCTTTTGACTTTTGCCGCCACACAGCAAAATGGTTCAGTGTCATTTAATCTACAACATAAATCTACTGTTTTGTAAGTGTTTGACTAATCACGTCTTCAGGTTCCACTTGTGCAAACAGCATCTTAGCAGCACCTCCTAAAGGTAGCATTATACCCTAGGAGTTAACCTGCGAGTGAAACTGTACTTAAGCCTGCTGACAAGCCAATTAACTGCAACAACAAACACATCCAGAGCATGTTCCTGATACACATAGGAGAACCTGCACGGTCCACCACAACGCCTTTACATTTGCTGTGATATCTAGGCACAGAGGACACTCTCTACACTATTCATCACACAAGGGATGTATAAAAGAGTAAACTCCAAGTAGGGAGGAGCATAAGACTATTTAGGGTAATGTCAACTGACAACAACTGGCAGCCTTCTATGATGGAAGAGATATTCACAGACACACGCCTCATCCTGACTTATTGAGGAGCTCACAGTAGTAGAAAGAGTAGCAGAGATATGGAGATGTTTGTAAAGCCCAGGAATACATGCCAGAGATTATATAATCAGCCTGGGGCCTGTGCCCTAGTTGGTGTGAATACTACAAAATGAAGTCCAAGGAGATTAAGCCACTGACAAACACGATGATGACTTATTACATAAATAATTAACGTTTGCAAACAAATAGGACTACCGCAAACAATCCTGTTACATGCTGGAGCTTTCTAAGGAAGGCGCAGGGGGTCGGAGAGCTAGAACCGACGGGCTTGCCAAAGTCGAGAGCACTGGCATTTGTTTCACACAATAATATAAAGCAGCAGATAAATAAATGCACGGTGGTTTGTGCCAGTTTCAGCAACAGAGCTTGAAGTGCATGAAGTGTTTGCAGTGCGAGTCACTACTTGATAAAACACAGTGACAAATGTGGCGAGAATAAGAGATGGAGTTGCAAATAATCAGCAGGAGGAAAAGTGATGCAAGTATAAAGTCTGAGGGTAAAATGCAAACATCATTTACGAGCTGGATGAGGGATTTATAGCGAATCTGCCAGTGAGAAATTAAGTAAATGAAGCTTAACCGTTAACCTGAAGTGTTTGGTTTAGCCACAGAAAAAAGCTGGAAGGACGTTTTAATTGACGGGCTATTACAAGTCATTGACAAAGTGATAAAACAGAGATAAATGTAATGTTAGAAGACTGGGGTGTCTTGTCCTGAAATGATGTCAGCTCGACAGGGCCGTAAGCCTGGCTACGCTACTATCAACTGACGCCTCTGTGGCTAACGTTAGCTTAGCCGCTGTTCAGCTAGTTAAAAATGGCTGCTTTCCTTTAGTTTTAAATCTCTTACCAGACAGAATAGATTGGAATGGCAATCCTCCAAGCTGGCCCCGTTTGGTACAAAACAAGAACTCATCCTTCTTCACTGCGAGGTCCAACTCGCCATCATTTCACTTCCCGGGAAATAAAGAACAATTTGCGGATTTGTGTTTTCAAAGATGTGCAGGCTTAATCAACGAGAAATATTTTTTGTAACATTTGGCTGGAGGATAGTTAATTCAACAACCTTCCGATTGCAGTTCCCCCGCCGGAGCTAAAAGCGGATAACAGAGACCGTGTACTCTTTACGTCGACATGTCAAAAGCACGCAGTAAAAACCTATTAAACACAGCGAAAAATGTTCATAAAACAAAAAGAAAAGGAGAGCAAAAGAAGCAACTCTCCCCCTCCCCCTTAGCCCTAAAACGGTCTGTGCTTAAAAAAATAAAAACGTCCTGTCTTACTCCTCCATCGCCAAATCCAATCTAAAACCGAAACACATCCTGTAAAAACCTCTCTAAATCTGCCACCGGCCTATATTTGAGCGATTATTTCGATCATAATTTCAGCCTCGGTTCCTGTTGGTTTCCATTTGAATTCATGGATTCCTTTCTTTAATGGCGGCCACAGGGACAACTCTGCCTTCCACAGCCGATTGGCTCATCCGCGGTCAGAGCTGCGTCCAGCCGCCGGAAGTCACGGCCAAACACGGCGCAGAGCGGGACGGGCTTCCGGTGCAATAAAAGCACGCGATTTAACACAAGTTTTTTAGGCAGATCCTGAGTAAACAACCTCACAAATACCTCACTGTTTGTCCTAAACTAGAGATATTGGGCAAAAAAACTTTAATCCTTTATCTGAGAACCTGATCATACTTGGAATATCACACCCATACTATGTATGTTAAAGAAAGCAGACAACACAGCAGCAACTTCTGTCTTATGGTCTGATTAGAGCTAAACATTAATTGTAATGTTTTGGGAGGGAAAAAAAGAAGGAATTTTCTAGTTCTAAACTCTGGCTCACACCATTTAGCAAACATAAAGGTCCATCTCAAAAACAAAGAGGCGCAGTTGAACAAGATTTGGTCAGCCCTTATCTTGTCTGTTACCTACAGAACAACACTTAAGGGTCTCTTTTTGTTTCTTTTGTCTTGTCAGCACTGTTTTCCATTATGGCCTGTGTCATATACTATGTTTTTATTATTTTTAATAGAATGGGAGAGAAGATGGGTAGGCTGAAAAGAATGTGATCTTATTTTTTATTTTTTTCTCGTCCTATAATCATAAAATATAAAAAAACATACTTGATGAAACATAAACAAAACTCAGCCACTCATTTAATCTTTTACTAGTTTATTGCTTTTATTAATTATTTCATCTTTGCTTTAATTCCACGGTAGACGTCTCACTACTTTAATGACTCGCTGTTTTATTCTGAAAGATCGTACCGGAAGTCCCTTTCTCAAATGTCTCCGTCTTGACCCTGTCGTGGTCATGAGGGCTGTAATAACACAGGACTGATCGGTATTGCCGCTAGGCCAGCGCAAGTGGCGCTACTGAGCAACAGATTTTGTTACTAATGATCGAGCCCTGTAAACTGGCTCACTTACACAGTGCACCACCTAGCGCATGTGATGTTGCACTTGCAGTTGAATTGTGCGGCTGAGATGCAGTGATGCGCCCTTTGTTTTGTTTTATCTACATTAAAGAAATTCATTGGAGCTCAGTGTGACTTCAATGAAACAGAATAAGTCGCAAAATATAAGGAAACACTTTAAATGTTAGATTAGATTAGATAAAACTTTATTGATTCCTTGGGAAGAACCTCTGGGAAATTGAGGTTCCAGTAGAAGCACATTATATGAGTACACATTTAAGAAGAATTAGAGGATTAAAAATGGAAAGAAAAATTATTGTTATTGTTATAATAATTATAACAATAACTATAAAAAAACAGTCGTAAAAACAGGCAATTGCACATCAGAAATACTAGTAGTAATAAATAATAAGACTATTAATGATAAATAAGATAAGATAGAGAAATAATTACAAAAATACTGATGTAATAAATAATAATAATAACAACAACAACAACAACAACAACAATAATAAAAGTAATTATAGTAATAGTAGTCATAACAACGATAATAATATCCCTCTTTATGTGCAACTGTCTGACAATGAGTATATTTTATTTCTTTGTGTTAATGTTCAGTATCAATTCATTAACTTATTTATTTATTTGTCCTTTATTTTCATGAAGATTCCATTGTCCTTGTCAAAATGGCAACAACAGTTTCCCATTAAAATGCACTAAAATATCCAACACAACAAATGTGAGCCACAGTGGATTTGAGAGAAAGTTAAGCGCAAATTAAAATTAAAACAGTACTATAAGTGATTCTTCTAAATACTGCACAATAACAATAGATTCAGTTTACAACTTTTACTCCCATTCCTATCCAAGTAAAATCCAGCCAAATAAATTTGTCACATTTAATTAGCCAAGTCTTGACAATTAGACAAGTTTTCCCTCTCCACAGTGTTTTCATGCTGCTGCCACCCCCACTGCAAACATGTTTAACTGTGTTGGTGTGAATAAACATGGGCTTTTGATGATTTAGGAAGAGAGTGGGCTTGTATTTATGTTGCTTTACTAACATTCGCACGTGCATTAATGTAATTTCTTAATTCTGCATCATTTCAGAGCTGGAGTTACGCTTTAGGACGTGTTTGTAAAACAGTAAGAGCTAGATCTCCACTTGAACTGTGATAGCCCACAAAATGTAATTGCATAATTTTCCTCAGGGGATGTATGTGTGTGTGTGTGTGTGTGTGTGTGTGTGTGTGTGTGTGTGTGTGTGTGTGCGTGCGCAAAATAGCCTCAGGATATAATCTGATCATTTTGTTTATTTATTCTTTGAAAGTTTTGGCGTGAGTCTGCATTATCACCCAAATATTTTTTGACCTAAAGCAGATGGTTTAACGTCATAAATCTTTACCATTTCCCCTGACACAAGCAGTCCCGTACATATAGAATCTTTCCAAAATATTGCAAAACATTGTTCAGCTGAGTGCTGCACCCCTGATCTCATACACTCAACATCCACGCTGGAGTTCGTCCAGACCAAAAAGGCTTCAATTACAGCTGCAAATTCTGTTGCGTTTGTGTTGATGATTTTAGGGGCTTCAGAGTTCAGATGAAAAAGCATCAGCGACATGTGGTTTTCCTCTGAGATGAGCATGCTAATTATTTTCATCACCATTAGAAGAAACACTTATAAATCAATTCACCAATAATGATTCAAAGTAGCTAAAACGTGATCATGAATATGTTTGCATGATAATGTGGTGTAGCTCTAACCCTGACTTTCCCAAATGTAGGATCACAAAGCAAGATGGGTCATGGATCTGTTTTTACAGAAAAGTCAAGTTCTGCATCTTCTGGTTGTTTCCCATGGGTTTTATTATTAAAAAAAAGGTGAGAGATGAACATATTTTTTTATCCTGTTTGTATTATTCCATCATTGCAATAACAATGCAATATTTATTCGAATGTAAATGCCCTATTTTTTAATAGGCTTTCATAGATATACATACTGTTAATACTGTTAATACTGTTAATACTCTGTCTCAGTTTTACTCTTAGATTAGTCTGATGAATGTTACAGATGGCTTATTATTTTTTACCAGTAAAAGATCTTGTATTAACCTGTAAAGACCCAAACAGCCACTGGCAACCAAAACCATCTACTGATATAAACTGTTTAATACCTCTTGATCCACTAATCCTATCAATACATGTAAATAATTGGTGTAAAATGCAGTTTGTCGTCTTTTCATGGTCATCAGATATGACCCATTTGGACGTTCAAAGGCTCCATAGTTACCGTGGAAACGCCATCATCTTCTACAACATTGATTCACCAGTAAAACCATGGAGTTGAGTCGATGACAGTGGACTTATTTTTACATTCAGTTATTAATATGTTTACTGAAAAAGTCACTTTTTTTTAAAATGAAACTTAGGAAAATAACTGATTCTCACTGAAAAAAGGCAAAGTACAGAGGATAATATTAGAATAAATGGTGATAAATCACTTAAGAAAGGTTAAATAGAGGGAAAAATTCCTTTGAGAACTGTCACAAGAGTAGAACTGGGTCTTTATGGGTTAAAAATTGCTCCTGTGAAGTGAGCTGACGATGAAAAATAAAAGCAGTAACAGACACCTTTCGATTAGTCTGAACTCTGACGATGAATTGGATCTAAGACTGAGTCAGAGTCTGTCTTCATGAAACTAGGACGTGAATTTTAACTAAAACCACCGACAGAACTTTCCTTCTGTTTTCACCTCAGGACTTCCACAGCTGAACATCAGTCATCCTTCCTCTGAGGATGAGCCTCCAGGACTTTTAGCAAGTCACTGCCTCTTCATTCTCTTGTTCTTAATCATTTCAACTCAGTCTAAGAGTTTAGTTTTGGTAGAATCTTTCTAGAATTTAACGGCAATAAAGTAATGACGTCCTCTGTGATCAGACTGCTGGTTTGGTCTTTTTTATTTTAGTACACCAGTATCGTACCATGTAGTTTATTTTTCCAATTTAGTTCTTATTTAATTAGACAGTATTATTGAGATCAGAGTCTATTTTACAAGATGAAGCATAAAAACATGAAATACTCCGAACAGAATGGAAACATTTTAAGGCAGATCTGTCAACTGCTTTTATCTGTATTGTATCCTTCATTTAACCCAGTCAGAGTCTCATTGAGATAATAATAATAATAATAATAATAATAATAATAATAATAATAATAATAATAATAATAATAACAATAATAATAATAAT
>JAPQRQ010000007.1:33070336-33080381 GCA_037367365.1 Apogon talboti
TATATAGCGCTTTTCCACACTGTAATGGTGCCCAAAGCGCTTTACATGGCCTCTCATTCACCCATTCACACACTCACACACCAGTGGGCGGCTGATGCCATGCAAGGCGCTGCCAGGGAGCTCCACTGGGAGCAATTTAGGGTTCAGGGTCTTGCTCAAGTACACTTCGACATGTGGACAGTCAGAGCCAGGATTCAAACCGCCAACCCTTTGGTCAGTGGACGACCCGCTGTACTAACTGAGCCACAGTCGCCCAAAAGTGTGTGGAGGTGTAAGTGTGTGTGGAGGTGGAGGTGTGTGTGGAGGTGTGCGTGTGTATATGTACATACATTAACAAAAAGGTGAGGATGTGGTGTGTCAAATTAAATTGAGATTAAATATGGAAAAAAATTAGGCAGAAGAAAATATAAATATAAATTAAATTAAATAAATAAATGAAGAAGATAAATAAATAAATATTAAATGTTCAAGAAGAAAAAGAGAAGGAAAAAAAGGCCAATAATAGTGATAAAGTTAATATCATCCTTTTCATTCTGTGCTTCCATGTCTAGTTTTGAATCTCCATTTGTTTTGACGAATTAATTCATTTCCTACTTTGATGCCTTCCCTCCCTGAGCTCTACTTAGACAGGTTACAGTAGATGGCTGGTGAGGAGTTTACAGCCCTAAAAATTCACACCCACTATTTTTCCACATTTCAAACATTTGAGTAAATACAAGTTCAAAGTGCAGCTGCATGTGACCGACGAGAGCAGGACGCAGAGGACAAAACCAACCCAGTCAGAGTAGGACGTAAGGGACAACTGACACAGAGAATAGAAAAACACATTTAATCCAAACAAACTGCTGTTGGTACAAAACATACAAAGGCACGTGCTTCCTGGTACAAATAATAAAATGACATACAGGTGTAACAGTACCACAGAGGACAGTCCAGACGCTGCGGAACCACTGGTCTGTGCTCCAACCTGAGCGTCAGCATGTCGGACTCAGGCCAATGTCAGACACGTGGACACAAACATCATCAGCAGTAACTGTAACATGTGGAATGGTTGGTGCATGTGCGTGCAAACACAGACCTGCACTGTTACTGAAGAAATATCCATGGTAACGTTTTATCAAGTCAACAGGCGTTAAAAATACTGTTTCTAAGTACCCTATAATGACTGCATTTAGTCTGTATCAGATATGGTACATTGGTCACCTCAGTCTGTCAGAACCAGGGGGCGTGGACCTTCGTCCATCGACAGGACAAAGCTCACATACCTTCCTTACAACACAAAGACCAGCTCGTGTCCTGAAGTCTTTCATTCATCTGGGTCAGAGGACAGCAACATCCATGGAGTCTGTCCCCTCTGACGTCAGCAGGAGGTCAGCAGAGGGACCGGTGGTCCGGTGGACAGGGTCCGTC
Organism: Apogon talboti; assembly: GCA_037367365.1. Classification (NCBI taxonomy): domain Eukaryota; kingdom Metazoa; phylum Chordata; class Actinopteri; order Kurtiformes; family Apogonidae; genus Apogon; species Apogon talboti. The sequence continues at coordinate 33,071,747 of JAPQRQ010000007.1, forward strand.
TCATCGGAACTGGACTGGGATAAAGCCGAGTAGGTGGGGACGGCGTTGAACATGACGAAACCCACAATGATGACGACAAGCGAGACGATGTACAGAGCGGAGAACTGGAGTGGATGGAAGGAGGACGTAGAGTGTGTTAGGAGGACACCTTCTGTGTCCGTCCACTGCCGTCACTCCGGGTTGAAGACCCAATTATTTCAAAAATCAGTATGAACAATTTGAGAAGATGTTTTACAGATTAAAAAATGCCTGATTATGTAGGATTTAATGGATCGTTATAATTTTCGTATCTAATTATTAAAACTGCTGTTGTGGAAGAATAAGAACGGAATAACAGATGGAGTCTGTGGATTTAAAAGCCCTCTGTGTTCATTTAAGAACAGGGTTTGGAATTTATGAGATGCACCTTAATGCCACATCAATGACTGACAATCTATATACAGTAAATATATACATGTAAAACTAAAAAATGTTAAATTGCAGCATATTGTCAGACACTCTGAACCCCACTGATCTGCTTTTGATGACAGACAAACGCTTTAAGGTGGACAGGTGTAAAAACTACACAACACACTGCACACCATGGATTTACAATCTTTACATCCCACAAGTAAATGATTCCAGTTACTTTTGAATTATGTCTATATTGGAAGAAAAATAAATGGTATCTATCCTACATATCACAACGTGGCGCTCTAAGGCCCAGCGTGGTTGGTTTAGCGGCTGCCGATACTCACAGTGTAGTGGAAGAGGACGAGGCCACAGAACAGACTGAAGAGGTCGGCAGTGAGCAGGGACAGGTTGACTGCGGCGGCGCTGGTCATCTGCACCACCACAGGCATGAAGCTGTACAGCGCAAACATGCACAGGGCATAGACCGCAAACAGCAGCACTGTACAACACAACAAACACCCTGCAGTTAGACCAGGTCTGCAGGGGGAGGGGCTTAAACTCACACCCACTTTCAATACCACAGACGTCACCTACCGATTTTAAGGTCCCACTTCACTTCTGCTACTGCGTGTGTTTCCAGCACAACTCTGCAAAGCCAAACAGCAGCTGTTACTACCAGCCTTGGGATGGACAATGTCGCCCCCCCCCCCCCCCCCTCAGTGACATCTACACTGGCAGACTCCAGCAGAATCTGGACACCCCCTATTCTCCCTCCTCCCCTCCAGAAGGACATTCAGGACACTAAAATCAAAAGCAAATAGACTCAAGTACAGTTTTTATCCACAAACGGTTAATGTCTATCCTAAAATATCCTATATTACCCGTGTATATATATCCTATATATTACCTGTACATATATTCTATATATTACCTGTATGTCCTGTATTACCTGTATATATCCTATATATTACCTGTGTGTGTGTGTATATATATATTTATATTACCTGTACATATATCCTATGTATTACCTGTACATATATCCTATGTATTACCTGTACATATATCCTATGTATTACCTGTACATATATCCTATATATTACCTGTACATATATCCTATGTATTACCTGTACATATATCCTATATATTACCTGTATATGTCCTGTATTACCTGTATATATCCTATATATTACCTGTATATGTCCTGTATTACCTGTACATATATCCTATATATATCCTATTTTACCTGTATATATCCTTATTTGTTGTCCATATTTCTCATCTATAGAGGTAGTTTTTGTATATTTCAGTAGTTCTAGTAGTACTTTAGTAGTATATGTATATTTCATATTTTATCATGTAGGTTACTGCCCATGCCTTCATTATTTGTGATATTTTTAATACAGTCTTTTGTGTGCACTAAGTTCATTACTCATTTAGCTACAATGTTACCGTAAAAATATTCACAATTCCACTACAGTTCAACAATTCAACTAACTATTCACTAGAAATGCAACTTCTGACAATGTTCTGGGGTGTATTCAGGTTTACACATTCATTCTAAGTTGTAATTGTTTATTCATTTCTACTCCAGTTTAAAGGTTTGGGACCATAAGTATTTTATTCTCTTTAGATTTTTCTTCAGTTTTCACATTTAATGCATTTGACTTCCAAAATGCTGCTAAAAGTCCCATTTCCATTCATTTCTACTTTCTTGACTTTGCTCAGAACAGCACAGTCTCTATATGGACATATTCTGCCTACAGATTTGGACATTTATGTTCATGGTGCTGGACATGTAAGAGGGGCGGAGCTGTAGCCCTGGTTATTTCTGTGAGGACAATAGTTACATTTCATGTCTGATTCTGAATGAAATGCCCAATGAAACCACTTGATGAGCTGCCTGAAACCTGCACCTGACGCCCTGAGGTTCAGGATGTGTGAAAACCAAACTATCCAAAGACTCAACCAAGGCCAGTCTTACACTGTTTTAGTCAATATTCCATCATAGTTTAGAAAGAACGTCCAGCGCAGGCAACATGAGATAGGACACTACAGCTCACACTGACAGAGAAGGACTTCATGTGTAACTTCCTTTGTGTTGGCCCACTATTTTCAGAGTCAGAAACCCACTCCTGTGGAGGACCCGGGGCCACGAGGCTCCAAACCAAAGAGAACAGCGTCACAGGGAGACAACTTACAGCTGTATGCTGCTGATCAGAGTCCCGAAGAGACCCATCATGCCCAGAAACTCTACCGGACTCCGCTTCTTCACAGTGTACTCCTGGCACACGTTGGACACAGCGTAGAGGACAGCGCTGAGCAGAACCAGACCGTCTCCCAGCAACACATCACTGGCTGCACACACAAATACACAGTGGTTTGTCCTGGATCCAACATGTCCACTACGCTGATCAGCTTGGACATGTAGGCTCCGTTCAGACTGCAGACTCCAGATGCGACCTGTGTCCCATCTGTTAGAGACCGTCTCAACAGCACTAATCCGACCCAGGACACTTTCAGATGTGGTCCTAAAATCATATTTTCAATGTGACTTCTGTCTGAACATCCAGGTCACATTTATCCAACCTTTACGTCATCGAAATGCGACAATCAACCCGCCGATATAATCAGTCGATTATAGCGTATTACCGATTAATCAACATCAGTCAATATGTAGCCGATATATGAACTGTTTTGCTGTGTACAGATTGTGTTGCTGTGCTCTGCCCTGCACTCTCCCCAGTGCCTGGCCCCTCCCCCTCACACTCAAACGGGGCTGTGCAGTCCATGCTGCGCGTACCTCACAATGGGTATGGGCAAAGTGAAAGTGAAACTGAACACATGTTACTAATTCCTTTTCGTCTCCTTTCGTTGTGAAGTTCATTTACCTTTTCCCTACCTCCTGAAACTTTGGAACTTTCATTTGAGTGGACAGGATGTTTGTGTCGTTGCTCCCCCCTGGGCACTGAAAACACACAGGAGCGGGTGGTGCAGCCAGCGTTTACTTTTGACTAATTGATCAGATGTTTTTGTGAATGAGCCTATAAAACCACATAATGTATTAGTTTAAAAACACCTCCCATCAGCCTATGTATGATCACTGTCAGCTGAATGCACACACTGGTTTTCATTTTAAAATGGTCAACTATAGGATTAAATTCTATTCTAATTATTTTAATTTAGTAGCGTTCTGTTTCTTAGTCTTGAATCATATTTTGGGTATTATGAGAATTTGTGTTCATGTACATATATATCCTGTGTAGATCACTGTTCTTATTTATTATATCAGCTGGTATATCGGTTATCGGCCATTATATCGGATATCGGCCAACATATCGGGGTTTTTTTTGCCCCCAATATCGGTATCAGCATCATCCCCAAAAATCCCATATCAGTGTGTGGTCTTGTATTAGGTCAGGACCTCTTTTGCTCATGCGGGTCACTTCAGGGTCACATTCAGTTCAGACTCAAAACTCACAGAAGTCGCATTTAAAGTGGAATATGAACAAACACAAAAAAATCTGATTTCACCAAAAAACTCTGAATTGTGCGTTAAGACCTGCAGTGTGAACGGAGCCGCAGTTTCAGTTGGTTTGGGACTTCCATAATAAAGGTTTATTTACTGGAGCCCTGGTCCCTTCCAGCCAGAATGTCAGCTCCGACCATGGCCCCCACTCCCAGCAGACACACCATCACAGCTCCATAGTGGACCAGCCTGTAACGAGTCTTCAGCAGGAACCAGGAGAGCAGCATGAGCACCGGGATCACAAAGCAGTCCAGCAACTGAAACACAAACAACACACACCGCAACTCAGACACTGAGCTGATTCTGCTTTACTGCATCTGAGAGGGAAGAGAGAACATGTAGAACAGGTTCTACTGGACGGACACCATTCAGTCAGGGCAGGGCAATGCCACAATGTCAGGAGGTGATCGTGCAAATTTCTTGTATGATCAACTTCTCAGAGTGATCATGCAGGTTGTCGTCAAAAAAAAAAAAAAAACAACTAAATATGAGTGCTGTTAAAACTGTCCTCCTCAGCCGCTCCTACTCACTGGCCCATTTACAGTGGATCTGTAGTAACGTATTCTATATAGCAATAATATTCCATCTGCGCCCCATCTGGAGCATTAATGTGACCAACTGGTGAACTTGTTTCAGTCTGTTCATAGTGTTGCTTTACCATTTGACCACACTTAAATGTTTGGACTGACTCACATTAACTCGAGGAGTTTGTGTGATGTGTTGTTTTGTCACTGTTGAAAAAATAATGATGAAGAACAACCTTAAATCATCAGCTGTGGGTTTGACCTCTGACCTCTGAGGTGCAGTCAGTCTGACTTACACTAATACCTACAGTAAAAACATTCTTAAGTCATTATAGAAACTCCATGTGACTGTTGTTTACTTCATCCACATACTGTGACAACTGGAGTAATATTCGTCCAAAATGATGCACAAATGCAGAGTTTCGACTTGGACACGACAAAAAGTCATCATCACACAACCTAACCCTTCAGAAGCCGGAGAAAACTACACAAAACTTAGGACTTGTCTATATTTTTAAGAGGTGACAATGTGACTGAGACTGTGGATTGTGATTCAACCCCAAAAGCTGCTCATGATTGTTTCCCAGATCGTCCACGTCCACTCAACTACCAGATGCTGGATCCCTTGACCATAGGTGACTCATCTTACACTTGAACAGAGCCACTGTTGCCCCTTTACTAACTCTGGGTCGGAGCTGGTTTAAGCTGCAAAGACAAATTGATTTCCTTCACATTATGTTATCATTGTACAGATCTGTAGACTTTTGTAGGTGACCCAATGGCACATTTAGGAAGTAGCATGCTAACGCTAACTGCTGTTATTAAAAAAGTGAGCTATCGGTTAACTGTTTGTTAGATACCAAAACCCAAGTAAATATAGTGACTAATTTCAAACTCCCTTGGTGGAATAAGGGGCTCTGATGAAGGGAGTCCAGAAGAAGAGTGGACACTTTATTGTTCAAGCAGCAGTTAATTAACTCTCCGTTGTCCATCTTACCTGGATACTTGTCAGGGTGGTGTACTGGTAGGCCTTCACAACTGTGTAGTTACCCTCCACGTCTGCCAGACCCATCACCAAATACTTCCACCAGTTGGTTTTTAAAACATGTAAAATGTTCCCATCACCTGTGAAAGCAGATTAGGAGAACACATAAAGACATACATTCAGCTGAATTTGCCATCATAATTTTAAATGGAAAATTTCTTGACGGTACATTTAATTTGTAAGCTTTCTGAAAAACAAAACATCGCTCTGACTTGGAGACTTTGATCGATGCATTCTAAGATTGATTTCCCTTCTTCATCCAGATTTCATTCAACTTGGTTTCACCTATATATTAATGAGCAGAAATACTTTGAACTACATCCACTTATTCTTGTATTTTTTTAATGAGCCAACATGTGATGCTATGCCTTAAAGTAGCTGTGTGTTCTACAATGAATTATGACCACAAGTGTGTTTTTCAAAACATATTTCAGAATTGATTAAAGAATCAATTTTTGTTATTCAAAACATGTCATATTTTTCGTTTCTAATATCAGTTAACTAAAATTATCATTAAATTGTTGACAAATAAGAGCTCTGAAATTATGCCAAGTATGTCAGCATATTGGATTGTAGAGATCTGAACTGAATATATTCAAACTAACAGACGTTGGGATTTATGTGACCACTAGGGGGAAGAATGAGTCACTCTACAAATGTCCCACGGTGAGGAAATCTACTACTATGGGGCCTTTGACCAAATTGTCGGAAAGTGATCAGATGGGATGAGAACTCCTAAGAAAAAACTTTTAGAGTTAAAAAAAAAAAAGGGACAAAGTGATAAAAGCCAGAAGAAGTCCACTGGACAAAAGGTCCCAATGAAAACATGAAAGTTTGATGCTGAAATGGCGGTGTTTTGTCTACAAAAGTGAGTTTGGGTTCTGAGGCTTATGAAAGTATGAAGGTATTATGTGATGTAATTATCTTTACTAAGTTGCCGTTTGTTGATTGTGACAGGTCTAACCTCCTCTGGACGATTCCAAACAGATCTTTAGTTCAGCTGATTTGTGGTTTTACTGTGGCTGTTTTCTGTCTAAAAACAGAGCTAAGCTAACATAGCTAAGCTAACAGAGCTATAATGTAAACTATCAGCTGATGATTATGCAAAACTGTCATTTTGCCCCACTGTCAAAATAAGCAGCTTTGAGTTCTGGTTTGAAGAAGAAAACAATCATAGCAAAAGTTGTGTGTAAACAATAAGTTTAATACTTTATTCAGTGAGGGATACAGTCTGTGGATACATAGCACTGATTTGTTGGTGGTTTTGATGTTGACAGACAGACAGTATCCAGCGTCTCCGCTAGTAAGGTTTTGCCGTGGCGCACCGCCAAAATCCTTGCCACCACACCATACATTTGATACAAATATCATCATGTATAATATATAGCAGCCCTGCTGTTTTCAATACGAAGCTGTGTGTGCTCTGTGTCTCTGTACAATTTTTATCCCTGTATTTTTTTTTACCCCCTAAGCATTATGCCCATGCTTTAACCCGTCGGGCATGCACAACCGCATTCTTTTCCATGTAAACATCCGGTAGTGAAACCTGTCGTACTGAACTGAACCCATTTATTTATTATGTACCTTAGTAAATGGCATTTTATTTGGATATTCAAAACTACACAGTTAATGGGGGTCAAAATAATACGGGTGTTGAACCAGCACGCCGCTTCTGCTGTACCAAATGTACCCACGTAGTGCACATGTGCGAAAACACCGGAAGTACAAAATGTGAAGGGATTTTTTTCTACACTGAGTAGGACCTACTTATTGACAGAAGTAGGACAGAAACAAACCGTTGGATCAGTCCTCTGATGTGATGTGATGGCATGTGCGCGTTGCTCTGTGATTAGTCCTCCAACTCTTAATGTGAATCACGTGGGACATCGTGTGGCACAGATCTGTGCTGCATGATTGGCAAGAGTTAATCGAGAACTGTGTCTTCAGTTAATGTGACAAATGCCCGTGTCAGAAAACCCAGATTAGTGACTGACCTGGAGAACATTCCTTTACAAAAAAAATGTCTCTGGCCTTAAAGTCAGATGATGGAATTAAATCTTTTTAAGGATCCATAGAAACCCTGAAACATATGGTGATAATTCCGTGTTGTCTTGTAATGTTGTGCTTTGTGGTCCCAGTAATCCTGAAGAAGCAGCAGGCTTATGCTACACCTCAACCCTCTGAGGTGGGAGAGTTCACTTTCTGATGTGAAATGATGCAGTGCCAAAAACCAGCCCACCGTGGAACAGGACTGCTACTTTTCATGGGACATTTGTTTTGCTACACTTTAGTCAAAATTGCAAACATATTACACAGTGCTTTACACCTGGGGTTGATGTGAGTCCCAACAACAACCACAGTGTCTTTTAAATCCACTGCGTGCACCCAAACAAACAAAGTGAGGAGCGGTCCTACCTTTGCGGGTACTGAGGACTGTTGTATAGACGAGCAGCAGCAGGGTGTAGTTGAGGAAGCTCTGCAGCATGGGCGTCTCCACCCGAGCTTCAGCCAGGTACTGACAGCTCACTGCTGTTCCACATATAAGCAGGGACAACAGCTGGCCCATGGCAATGGTCTTCACCAGTCTCCTGTACAGTCCACAAAAGAATAACGAGTCAATTATCCAAAATTATACAGCATGAAAATGTCATTCATACAGTCTGATGTCGGACGCAGACCCCAGGTCAGCCTTTTCATCCCATCAGAGCATCGCCCTAACTTGTCCTACTAACATGTTAGTTCCATCTAAATGGTTTTGTAGACTTTCTCTACAGTCGGCTCAGTGCTCACCATGTGAAGACGTCCTTCAGGTTGTAATTGTAAACACCACAGCCAACACTCCATTTCCCACAGAGTTTCTCCGCCCCAGGCTCCTCCATCTCCAGAACAGCTAAAACTGGGAAGACAGAGAGAAGAAGAACATGGAAAAACTATGGAATGAAAGGTAAGAGTATTAGCTTCAGAAACACTTAGTGTCACCAGACTATCAGAGCAGAACATTACACCAAATCCGTACAGTAATGTCATGAGCCTCTGTGGATGAGGCCACGCCCACTTATTCCCACAGGCATTGTTTCTGGTGCAGGAACGTACCACTGCTGTAACTTTGTGAGTTTTGACTTTATTACAAACTCTTGATCTTAATAT
>JAPQRQ010000007.1:33080481-33094307 GCA_037367365.1 Apogon talboti
TTGTTTCTGGTGCAGGAACGTACCACTGCTGTAACTTTGTGAGTTTTGACTTTATTACAAACTCTTGATCTTAATATTTAAATCAAAGTACTTGTCTCTCAAATTAATCAAAGTTGAACTAAACATCAAACTAATCATCAAAAGTGTAAGTTAATTGACATTTTTATGTTCTTATCTTCCTTCAGTCAGTATTTCCAGTAAGTAAACATTATATTTAAAGCTTACATACATTTTGGGGATTTTTTTTAAGTGTTTATTCAGACAGACATATTTTTTTTCAGACATTTCAAGCATTGTACATTTGTGCAGGATACAATGTCTAGAAACGAAAGAGTCTGAAAAGGAACAGGCTGAAGCCTAAGCTTCTTCTGCCCACCCCCCTATCCATATCACCAAACAAAATGAGATAAAATATCTGCCAATGCCTTTTGCCTAGTAACATTAGCAACAACAAAAACAATTCAATAGTTTGATTAGTGGAAAAATGAACATTCACATTCTTCATATATTTTCATGACATTTCTTTTAAACATAGTTTTTACCATAAATAACGCTGTACAGTCGTTTAACTCAGGATTTAACTTGTTCCAAACATTTACTCCAACAACAGAAACACAAAATTGCGTCACATTTGCTCTAACATAGGGTTTTTTGAACACATTACTTCCTCTAAAATTATAAACACTTTACCGCATTTTAAACAAGCTCTGAATATGAACAGGCAATTGAAGATATTTTTGATTTGGAATATAAATTGTGCTGTTTTAAAGTGGACTAAGTCACTAAACTCTAAAGCTTTGAACCTGACTTGTGTGTTTCCTATAGGACACTTCACTGATCATTCGTATTGGCCTTTTCTGAATAATGGTCATTGGATCTGTATTAGTTTTGTAAGTATTCCCCCACACCTCAGTGCAGAACTAGAGCACATACAGCAGATATAAGGTAGACATGTTTTTCCATAGTTTGGAAAACGTCCTGTCTGGGTTTATATCTCTGCAGCTGTCAGTTTGCTGTAGCCTAATGAACCTCTGGGTGGTAAAGTGAGCAGAGGTATGAACACCCCTCAGCCAACTTGACTTCCAGACTGTGTTTACCCTCAGGGCGTTGGCGCCTTTCGGAAACCGTGTCATGAAAATAAAAGTAACACAGAGACAACTGTTACTGGCGGTAATAACTAAATGTAGCATTAGCCTGTGATAAGTGGTAACAAAGGGTATCCTACTGTCCATAAACCACTGTCACGTTATCAGTTCATTCATTGTTGTTCCACGCAAATATCAGTGTGACAGTATACTTCCAAAAACTAAGAGTGGTACATCCATTAACCAGAGGTTTGATGGTTAAATTTTGCGAACAGATTGTCTGTGTACTTACATTTTGTCCTTCCGTCACCATATCTGAGAGGAGTCCGTGCCCATTTGGGGAAATATCACCTTTTCATTTTCCACGAGGAGATTCATGCTGCTGACTCAACCAAACTTGCTGTGTAAACCCGCCTTCTGTACTCTGATTGGTCCAAGAGCTGCAGCATGACAGGCGCACCGTGCAGTCAAACGCTCTGGTCCTGATGAGAACAGGGACCTGTTCCAGAGAGCCGGTTCAACAGACTCGGAGTTTATATTCTAAAGTCCGAGTTGACTCAACCTGAGTTTAGCAACTCTGAGTATCCGGTTCTAGAAAAGCGGCTTTGAATTAGTTCAATCGACTCTGAGTATGTTTACCCAGAGTTTGGCTGGATTCACCATGGCAACCACTGACAACAAGCGCGCCAGTTATTTCACTCCACTCATTAACTCAAACGTTCGAACCGTTATTCAGTAGAAAAGGTAACACTGCTGCTGATGCTAAGGAGAGCGAAGCATCAATGGAGAAAACTGAAGCCCCAGTCAATGTGTACGTTGGAATACACTAGTCCAATAGCCTATTTGACTTAAATAAAACTCTAGCATGTAGGTTAAAACATTTTTGGATTGAATAAAAGTGGTGGATAGAATAAAATCGGATTTGTTTTCAGGTCCAATCCCACTGGGGAAAAACACACATGGAGGAAACTGAATGTGAAATATAAAAACATTATGCACAAAGGTAGTGGTATATTATTCTAGGCTTTGATTGTATGTTTGACACCGGCTAATATACAAAGGAAATAATCAGAGGCTATTGAAACCCCCAACAAATGCTGTTTGAACACATACAGTATATGTCCTCTCACCTCATATCCTACCTGGTAGATGAATATTTCAGTTCCACTCAGTCAACAGGAAGAGGACTGAGGCCGTAGAAAACCCTTCTGTTGTAAGTAACCGACTCAATACTCAGATCTTATATGATAGTTTAAAATATACTGAAGCAGAGTGTTGTCCTTTATCACAGGAGGAGGAGGATTGTGAGGAGACACTGTCTGAGCCTCAGATGGATCCAGAGGCTGACAGAGGTCAGAGAAGTTTATTTATGGATAGCTAAGTGTAAATCTATACCCATTCACATTACATTATTTTATGGAATTTTTATTTTGATGTGAGAGTGTGACAAGTGATGAGAATAAATGATTGGGTAAATAGTTTGTACATTCTTATCCTTTTAACAGAGCACCGCAGGACAACAGCAAGAGAAGGGTCCATCAACTTCAACAGTACAGCAGGTCAAAGGGACATGTCCAGTCAATGTCAGGTTAAGCCTTCATGTACAACTGTGGATTTAAATGGCATATGTTACATGACCAGTTATCAGTTAAAGAGCTGCATTGGAGGCATTTCCTAGACATTTTGTATTTGGATGGGCAGATCAGATAGGCCGACCTAGGAATTCTATTAGTGGAACGCCAGTTGAGGGGGGTGCATTGTCACAGGTGATAGATGTTAATTATTGGAACAATATTATAGATCCTAACTGTTGTATTTTTACTGTTAGGGAATAAAGAACAACAAAATGTGAATACTTTGTCTGTATTTGACTGGTGATGATTGTGGGAGTGACTCCTGCAAATTAAATCTGACGCCCTTGCATCCTGGACATTTGCAGGTCAATGGGATAATCATCCTCATGGTCATTCATCTGTAGGTCAATACAATTGTCATCCTCATGGTCATTCATCTGTAGATCAATAAGATGGTCATCCTCATTGTCATTCATCTGTAGGTCAATAGGATGGTCATCCTCATTGTCATTCATCTGTAGGTCAATAGGATGGTCATCCTCATGGTCATTCATCTGTAGGTCAATAGGATGGTCATCCTCAGGGTCATTCATCTGTAGGTCAATGCGATGGTCATCCACGTAGGTCAATAGGATGGTCATCCTCAGGGCCATTCCTCTGTAGGTCAATAGGATGGTCATCCTCATTGTCATTCATCTGTAGGTCAATAGGATGGTCATCCTCATGATCATTCATCTGTAGGTCAATAGGATGGTCATCCTCAGGGTCAGTCATCTGTAGGGTGTTGCTTTCAGGCTACACTCTGGATATATGTGGAGTCATGTACAGAGACAGGACACTTGGCTTCTATATTTATAACGATGTGTGTCGGATCACAAATGATCTTGATAGTGGAGAGAATGGCATTATTATTATTAATAGCTGCTGTATATTGTGACATATACTGTCATTTTCAACATATTAGTGACGATTCCTGAATGTTGATGCTGTGGATGGACTTCCTATGAACATATAGTCCCCTTGGTTTGTGCAGGAGCAGTAATAGGAAAGTGTGTTCCATTGACACACACAACTACATTTGGAAGACCAACAAAATGAAAACTATCACTGATCTCAGTCTGAGTTTACAGCAGAATGTCTCTAACATATTTATAATATCATTTAGGATTTATATAGAGTGTAAGATTGAAATGATCATAATAAACTTTATTTTGAACATAAGTATAAAATAAATATAAAAGTGAACAAATGGAAAAAAGAAATGAAAAATTGAAACACAACACTCCAAAACAGTAAAGATAATAACCAAAAAAAGAAAAGAAAAAAGTCACACACTTATTGTGGCTCTTTAACAACAAAATCCTGTCCTGACATAAACCGAACAGGCAGGTTTTCCATTCCTAAACTTCCTCCATGAACGGTCTACCTTAAAGTGCTGTGCTGCAAGAAAGTAAGCAAGTAAATAAATAAATACATACATATACATACATACATAAATGTATTAAACACATAAGCAGTTTAAGGAATACTACTGCTGTGATAAAAGCCTCATAATAAAGTTGGCTGTCCTTAAATGAGAATTTGTAGATGCTAAATGTGGCAAATATGACTCAAAACCAAATGAATCTTCATATTATTCCTTTGCACATTTTGTTTTGTCTTCATGAAAACTCAGCCTGTCATTTTACAATCAAATCTGCCTTTGTTTTTGTAATGTGAAGGTCAAAATCTATCTCAAAATGTGTGGGGAAGTATTTGGCTGAGATAAACACAGGCAAAAAATGCAAACACCCAGCACTCAGATTAAAACAAAACAACAGACCTTCAGCCAAAAAAGATCCAGTTTTTCCTCTGTATGTCAGACACCACGAGGCCTTCAGGATGACTTAATATCATCCAAACTAATAAAAGGAGACTGATAGTCCTTAGAGGACGGAAGTGTAGTTTAGGAACAGCAACCATGGGCGGCCGTGGCTCAGGAGGTACAGTGGGTCGTCCAATAACCGAAGGGTTGGCAGTTCAAATCCCACTCTGTCTGAGACATGAGCTGTTGTGTCCTTGGGTGAGACACTTCACCCACCTTGCCTCCAGTGTCACTCACACTGGTGTATGAATGCGTGTGAATATTTGGTGGTGGTGGGAGGGGCCGTTTGGTGAGAATTGGCAGCCACGCCTCCGTCAGTCTGCCCCAGGACAGATGTGGATACAGATGTAGTTTACCACCACCGGACTGTGAGAGTGAATGAATAATGTAAAGCTTTTTTCAAGGCTTTGGGTGCCTTGAAAAGCGCAATAGAAATCTAATCCATTATTGTTGTTATTATTATTATTATTATTATCATTAACCGTGTTGCATTGTTGGCCTCTGGTGGTAGTTGAGTCTGTCTGACTGCACCATTTTCTTACCACAGTATATTAAAGTGGTTTTGTGTTCAGGATTCTTAAACCATATATGGCAACATCATTTGTACCATACCGTCTTCTTCCTCTTATCCGGGTCCGTGTCGTGGGGGCAGCAGCCTCACCAGAGGAGCCCAGACAGCCCTCTCCCCACCCATTTCCACCAGCTCTTCTGGGGGAATTCCGAGGCGTTCCCAGGCCAGCCGGGAGATATAATCCCTCCAGCGTGTCCTGGGTCGACTCCGAGGTCTCCTCCCGGACAGACAAAACACCTCTCCAGGGAGGCGTCTGGGAGGCATCCTCACTAGATGCCCGAACCTCCTCAACTGGCTCCTCTGGATGTGGAGGAGCAGCGGCTCTACTCTGAGCCCCTTCTGGATGTCCAAGCTCCTCCCCCTATCTCTAAGGCTGAGCCCGCCCATCCTACGAAGGAAACTCATTTCGGCTGCTTGTACCCGCAACCTCATTCTTTTGGTCACTACCCAGAGCTCATGACCATAGGTGAGGGTCAGAACGTAGATTGACCGGTAAATTGAGAGCTTGACCTTTCGGCTTAGCTCCTTCTTTACCACAATGGACCAGTTTAGCATCCATAACACTGCAGACACCGCCCCGATCCGCCTGTCGATCTGACGCTCCATCCTACCCTCACTCATGAACAAGATCCCGATATACTTAAACTCCTCCACCTGGGCGGGGGCCTTGGCGGTCCGATCCTCAGTTACGGAAACTGGTTATTGGAACATGGAACATTATTTGTAAAAAAAAAAAAAAAAAAGAGTATTCTAAGCTATAAAAGACAAGAATTTTTAGAGTAGAAGTTACAGTTCTCCTGGTACAAACTTTATTTTATGTGAACCCACACAATTTAGCAAAAACAGTAGCCCTATAGTAGCCACACTGGTCTACATAACATCCTAATGTCTAAACATAATTCATCTACATCTACTTTCAGTTTAGTATCAAACACAAGTACAAGGACATCTTTCATTATTCAGTGGTTACATTAAAACTTAACCAAAACACATGTATTAAAATATGGTGAAAATGCACTTAAATATATGCTTAAAAACTGAAGCCTTTTTACAGTTAAATGTCACCTGCACTGATTTTAGGTGTCACCACCCTGAACCTGTACAGTATATACCAAAATCAGTGACGAGGTTGTTGAAATTGTAGAATTTTGTAAGTATTTGGGCACCATAATTGATGACAAATTGTCATTCAACAACAGTGACGTGTTGTTCAAGAGAGGTCAGCAGCGTCTGTTTGGCCGAAGCCAACCACCTCTGTTCCAGACTGACAGACCTCTGATTACTTTTATTGAGTCCATTATCACATTCTCTTTTATTGGCTGGTTCGAATCTATCAATCTGAAAGAAAAAAAACCATTAACCAGGACAGTTAAAGTCAGGAGTAAAATCACTGTACACAGCATCAGACCTGTACAGGAACCAGGTGTCAAAGAGAATCCACCATGTCCGTTCACCCTCTGCCCTCGGGTTCACGCCTCAGACGACCATCAGCCAAAAACAATAGATACAAATTCTCCTTCATACCCTCAGCCATCTCTATGCTCAACTCTGTACAGAACAGATGGCATTAGTGTACATTTTATTTAAGTATGTGTTTTTATTGCACCGCCAATTTTGATTTGATTGTTGTCTTGTGTCTCACTTTGTTATCGTCATTGCTGTTTGTTGTTGTCAAATTGTTGTTGTTTTAATCACTACTGTGGCAGAAACAATTTCCCCCTGGGGACAAATAAAGGACTTGAATTACAAAAAGAATGGACAATAACTAACTATAACAGGCGCTGAATATATACAGGGAAAGGCTACCTTTACCTCAGAAGGCTACAGCTGAAGAAAGCAAAGACATTACACTTCATGAAGTGGCTTTTAGGATAAACTAAATCTGATTCAGTCATAAATTAATGTACTTTTGATTTACTGTCTATTATTAAGCCAAGCAACTCTCCTGCAGCCTCATTGCATGTGCTGTCAAGAGTCAGTCAGGTTAATGCTCGTCAGACGCGCAATCCACGCGAGATTTTACGAGAGGATAAGTTGAGGGAACATGGCGACGTCTAATTTGCTAAAGGTAGGATCCAATTCAATTCAATTATTTTTATTTAACGTGTGCCTCACTGTTTGTCACTTGTGTCGTTTTATGTCGCCGCGTAGCCGTAATCCGAACCGGCTTTCCGACTCACGTGCTCCGACTGTGCTGTTAGCTTTCATGTTAGCCGGGAGTGTTTAAGTTGGATCTGGCTAACATTAGCTACTTATCTGTGATTTAGCTTGCTAAATAGAATAGCTACAGCAGAGCTAAATAATAAGCAGAGAGACAGACACCGGAGGGGGACGGAGAGGTGGATAACGGGCGTAGGACTTATCGTTTGCTTAACATGTGATAAAATGGGACTGTGTGTTAGCTAGCTGCATCTACAAATCCTCTATCATCTGTCAGTGAGTGGTATGTGGATGTGCAGCTGACCTGCCTTTTAAATGACATGCTAACGGCTGCCTGAATCAACTGTCGTAACAGCTAGGACGTTCAGGGCATTTAGTGGACCCTAATCCTCCGCTGCTATCTTGTTCACTAAGCTCAGTCTTACAGGATCCTGTAGCATTGTTAATATTGTCAGGCTCATTTATGCTCATGGGTGATGGCATAACATGAGAGATGTCAGATGAAATAACGTTACCTTCCATACTCATCTAAATATCTTAACCGAAGACCTAAAGGCTATAGTTTCTGTCTGTGCCTTTTTTCTTTTTCTGGTGCACTGAGATAACATGATGCAAACTATCTTTAGGTCCCCATTGGTTATCAACAAAGTTTCCTGTTGACCACTGTGGATGGAATAGAATATAATAATGTTAAGTGTGTTGTTTAAACCTTCCACTTCTTCCTGATATTCAGTCAATGTTATAAAAATCCTCTTGAAACTTGTTTGGGGAATATATGGGTTTTCAAATCAATTTGCACAGACAGCTGACAATATTACCTAGCAATGGCCATGAGCTTTAACAGCAGAGCAATGGATGATGCTACACAACAGACTTTCAAGCCTGTTGCTTGTGAATTTAAAACAAGAGTATGAGTGTGAACAATATATGCACATGTAGTGACAAAGGTGCTGTAAAACTACACATCGGAAATATTACATGCACATACTGAAAGCCCATCTACAGATTGCTATTGCAAACTAATTTCAGCTATAAACACTGTTGCTTGTAACACGAATGCAATTTATTAGATTTTCATGGTATTAGGGTTGGACTGTATATCACATTAATTTGATTATGTGCATTTTTGCACTGAAAATTATGAAAAATGACTAAAATCAAGAATATTGCTCAGGAGACCTTTCTTGCTCAACTAAAATTTAAGATGTGGCTTGGTTGGCCATCACAAAATATTACTTATGAATGTAATTCTCCAATTATATGCAACTTATCCCTTTTATGAAAAAACTATAATTGGAAAAAAAACCTACATAAGCAAATTTTCACTGTACGATACCATCATAGTATATCTTAAATCTATACAATACTGTTTTTTTATTTACAACATCGTTACATGTTATATAATCGTAAAGATGAATAAATGAATCTCTTTTACACTCAGCCTTTTATTTCAACAAAATGTCCACATTATTAAAAAAAAAAAAACATTAGAGAGTTACACCATCCAAAATCTGATACTTTGTGACAGGAGCTTTGCATACTGGATATTAAGTGTGACTAAATTGACTGAAAAATGTATGAATGATAATGACAGTACCGTATATGCTGTGGTGTTTTAAGGCTTGTGCAAGTTGTAAACAGAGAAAAGTCAAAATATAACAAAAATTGAAATGGAAAAATGTTTTGTGGAAATATGAATCAGTCAGATGCAGTGACCCTTTTCTACCCCATACAGTTTCAGATACATCTCACTGTACCACATCCTCACTTCTCTATAGTGCTTTGTCATCACTTAATACAATCAGTCAGGTAATCTGAATTCCCTTGTATTTAGGGAATCACTCCTTCAGATGACTGTGTCAGATAACAACAATCTATAATGTAAGCAGCTGAAAAACTAGAATCTGTGTGAACCGCCTCAGTACATACATTTTTCAAAGGCAAAACAGAAACCCTTCCGCAGTGCATCATAAGTAGAGGTGTCAGTATTCAGTGGCACCATGACTGTAATTCTTTTCTCTGCTTATTGTATTAATTCTGACTAACTGTCCCAAGAGGTTTCACTCATTGTTCTTTTATGTAAAGTATTTGTGCTTTTAAATATATTGTGTGATATTATGCTGTAACTATCCTTTTCTCTCTTTGAATGCTCCACATGTATAAATAATGAATAATGTTTTCATAAACTGTATCATACTCTGTATTTCCAGAACAAAGGCTCCCTTCAGTTTGAGGATAAATGGGACCTAATGCGGCCCATAGTGTTGAAACTCCTACGGCAGGAGTCCGTCACCAAACAGCAGTGGTTCGACCTGTTCTCGTACGTCCTTTCTACCCAGTTGTTGGAAGACACCTGGTATAAGTGAATTCATTTAATGAATGGGTTTCCTCCTTGTGTCCCCAGTGATGTCCATGCAGTCTGCCTGTGGGATGACAAAGGTCCAGCAAAGATCCACCAGGCCCTTAAAGAGGATATCCTAGATTTCATCAAACAAGCACAAGCAGTAAGAGTTGACTGTGATTTTTGTCAGTTGTGCCATATTTAAACATGTTGATTCCAAATCTGAAATTAGAGTTTCTCCAGCATATCTGTGCTTTAAGTCATGTGAACATGTAAAAATATTCTTTTTCCAATCTTGTGCCAAGGCCTTCTATTGTGTATTCACGATCTGCAAATATGTGCTAAAATGGTTGAATTTACTTATAGACATGAATGTCAAGTGCAATGAAGACTAAACTTCAGTAGCAGAGCCCATTGACTTGGCTCA
Organism: Apogon talboti; assembly: GCA_037367365.1. Classification (NCBI taxonomy): domain Eukaryota; kingdom Metazoa; phylum Chordata; class Actinopteri; order Kurtiformes; family Apogonidae; genus Apogon; species Apogon talboti. The sequence goes on from JAPQRQ010000007.1 coordinate 33,090,504, forward strand.
GAATGGTTCCAACATGGTTTAGACACTGTGTCTTGTGGGTTGTGACAGTTTGTCATTGTATGAATCAACAGCAGTCACCATCATGTTTGGGTTGAAGTGCCTTTGGTACCTCCTTTCCATTTCAGAAATATCTAGATGAAATCGTTCACCTGCTCATCACTTACATCACCCAAACGTTGCAAAAAAAAAAAAAAAAAAATCAAGGTGTGAGTGAAGAAAATGACTTTTGGGTGACATTCTGCAGTCCCACAGCTCATGTGATTTTTAACATGTGCTCAACAACTTGACAACAACTTTGGGGCTCTATTGTTGCCCATAAAAGGAATCCCAAGTTTTTTATTGTAGGGAAATATGGGATCACCAATAAGTTCTCCTAACTGGGGTTCTGCCAAAATTCTAGCTTTGGAATTGGGACTGTGACTGTCGACCAGTGTTACAGAAGGCTATTGTGGTCATAAAAAAAAGAGGAAACACAAACAGAACAGGTTAAAAATGAGCTGAATTAACGGTGAAATGTCAAATTTTCCTACACAGTCTGAATAGAAAACAGCTTGGTGATTCTGTAAAATATTGAGATTAAGATTGTTCATTTTGTCAGTATATAGATCACATATAAAAAATATAAACTGCTAACATTGTAATGTTGTTTTTGGGAGGCCCTGATAGAGGATCCAGGATAATTTCCTTCTGTCATGCATTACTCCATCTGTGATTGGTAAAATCATAAGTACACAGTAAACCATGACTGACCGCTGATACTTTTGTTTAGTACTGGATATTTGTCTGCAAACAAACAAGCATTCTCTATCATCCAAACAAAGATCAGACTAAATATTACAAATGCAGGGTGTGTTTGTTTCTGTCCATGAACCTTGTGTGACTCGTCTCCCTGTCTCGCAGCGGGTGTTGAGTCATCAAGATGACACAGCGTTGCTGAAGGCGTACATCGTGGAGTGGAGGAAGTTCTTCACACAGTGTGACATCCTGCCCAAACCGTTCTGCCAGCTGGAGATCACCCTGATGGGCAAACAGGGCAGCAACAAGAAGTCCAACGTGGAAGACAGCATCGTCCGCAAGGTGAGGCCCAACCATAGGCTGTATTTAAAGGAGCACATCACAGAAAGGTGCCTTTTCTCAAGTGAAGGCTGTGAAGTTGTTTTAGGAGACTTCATCCAAATGACAAACTCAAATTACACATCCAATCAAGTCACTCAAAGGTGATTTCAAACCTTCAAGGTAGAAATGGTAGATTTGTGCTCACATAGTCCTCTTTGGGATCTCTGAATTTTTTTTATCAGTTAGTGGATTTTCTAAAACTGGGTGATTGACAGCTGTAGTGACCAGACACAGTCCTACATCCATCAGATATGTAGATAAGAACCAGTCAGGTTCAAAGTTCCTCTCAGCTCCTTTTGTTCAGAGTCTCACTTCAAATTCCATCACAAAAGCAACATGGCAGCTCCTGTAACCGCTGGATTTTAATGCAGTCACAGAAAAAATGGACCAATAAAGATAATTCAGTGTGGTCTTTTCTTCACTCCACACTCCTGTATTCTTGTATTCATTTTCTGAACAAGTTCTTCTGTGTGTGTTCACTGCAGCTGATGCTGGACACGTGGAATGAGTCCATTTTCTCCAACATTAAGAACAGACTACAGGACAGCGCCATGAAGCTCGTCCATGCTGAGAGGCTGGGAGAAGCCTTTGATTCACAGCTGGTCATCGGAGTACGAGAGTCCTACGGTGAGGAACAACACACATCCACTTCAAAACATAGCAGCTACACTGGTTCAAAGGTTTAATCCGGATCAGAATGGTCTGGATTTAAAAGACCCATCTTATACTCCTTAGGATCAGGTAGTTCCTCCGAATTTGGTATTATTATTATTATTATTATTATTATTATTATTATCATTATTATTATTATTATTAATATTGGATGACCTTGATCCAAACTTTTTGAGGTGACCAAATCTGGCTTAGTGTTGTGCTGACAGTGCTACATGTCAGAGTGTTTCATGTGAAGACAGAAAACAGCACAGCTAAACCATACACACATCACCTACATTTGCATTTTCTGTGAAACAGTCAGACGCTGCATCTCAGACGTAAGATAACAGATCAAAACCAAGACTGGATTACATAATTCAATGCAATTTCATTGTTTTTTTTTGGTTGTTTTTTTGGACATGGCATTTACCACCTGTGATCCAATCTGACAGGTAAAATCTGTTCTGAACTGACCGGACCCAGTCTGTGGAGCTGGGGTCATTACAGCCGTCTGTGCTGCTCCTACGGGCCTTACATATGGGTGCTTCTGTCAAACTGGCCCCTAACAGCAGGACAGAGGGGCTGAGAATTCAAACCAGATGTAGACTCATGTTATGAAGCCAGTTTGGAAACACTTGGAGTTTATTATAAGAATAAATATTTACTGAGATAAAAGAGAAACTATTTTTCATACAGAACACATTTTTATTTGATGCGCGCATACATGAATCCACATGTAACATGGACACTGGGTTTCTATAACGAACTCCACCGTTTTTTTCTTCCAGGTTTTTTCCCCAACACCCACACTATTACACAAGGCAAATCCACAGACAACTCAGTCCTATGGGAGTTTACCCTGAAATTAGGACTAGTCAACAGTGCACCGATGACTGCATGTAATGATGGGAAAGGACACGATGATTACACCATACTATTTTTATAATATCTCTTTATTCTCACAGGTACATTTTGGGAATCAAAGTAAATATGTAACACAGAGTGTTTCACAAAAATGACCACTGTTGCAAAATCACTGGTGATTTATTTATGTCTAAGTGAGCGGGTTCTGCACGTAACACGAGTGGACACGATGGGTTCCACACCAAACCTGGACTGAGACTGGAGGTCCACGACAAACCCACATGTGTGGATCAGAAACCCCACTAGGATCGACTCATTGAACACAGTGTCTGTATTTATAGACGTATATAAGACCATTTCAAACCATGTTTCCCAGATCCAATGCACTGACCCCTCAGTAGCTTTTCCTGTCCCAGTTTTGGTCCTATATTTGACCCCAATGTTTTATTATAAATGCATTAATTTTGGGATGGCTCATGGCAAGAGTATAATTCTTTTGCATTTATCTGAGGTCATCATTAGGTACATCCTGGGGGAAATATGTCAACATTTCTCTTTTCTTATTGGGTCTAAAAAGCTGGTGAAGTGCCAGATACCAAAATAAACCCAGTTTCATGGACAGACCCTGTACAGATCAGTAATGGTGTAACAGATTCTCAGGACTATGAGTAGTATGACGTCCACCACTGACGTTCACAGTCAGTTTTGACGTCCTGAACAGGCGGTGGTCTCTGAGCTAGTGCTACATAGTTTTTAGTCGTTTGTCTTTGTCAGGAGACTGGCTGTGGCGTTTATCCAGTATCTCACATTGAACTGATTCTGTGCGTGTGAACAGTGAACCTGTGCTCCAACCCTGATGACAAGCTGCAGATCTACAGGGATAACTTTGAGAAGGCCTACATGGACTCTACTGAGAGGTTCTACAGAACACAGGCACCTGCCTACCTGCAGCAGAACGGGGTCCAGAACTACATGAAATATGTGAGTACAAACTAAATCTGGGGTTTAAAGAGCTGAATTGTGCTCATCACTGATTACCCCTCCCTGCTCTGGGCTCAGACTGAACTTAAAACCAGTACAGGTTCAGACTCCCTTAGTGCTGAGGTTTACAGCACAAAGCTGAAATGTAAAGTTCTCCCACTCCACACAGCTCTCTCACACACACACACA
>JAPQRQ010000007.1:33094407-33113225 GCA_037367365.1 Apogon talboti
TTAGTGCTGAGGTTTACAGCACAAAGCTGAAATGTAAAGTTCTCCCACTCCACACAGCTCTCTCACACACACACACATTATCTTGGCATTAAGTGGAAACATTCAGGCAGCCTACACGATCAGCTACCATGTCTGATTTTAGACCCGTCCTTTTCACACCTCGCCATCCATCTGTCTGACTCTACTATGAAGCAGTAGCACTATATTCAGTGTGAGTGTTGCAGCGACGACTCAGTCCGTCTTCTCCTGCTGTGTGTGTAATGAGGTGTCGGTAGAACCAACCTGTCTGTCAGGGTTTGGTTTGGTTGTGTTCTGCCTGTGTCCCAGTATGTAACAGTAGTGGTGGATTACTGTACCCTTCAGTTTGATGTCATGGCGTGTACAGTCCATACTTTGATGATGGGCTTTGTTGTACCTGAACCTCCTGAGACCCAGGAAGGAATCAGTTTGGATCACAGCAGCTAAAACAGAATTCAAATAAATGGAAATGCCAACAACTTGACCAGTGTTTTATTTTCAAAACAAAGGATAAATTATGTTAATTGCTGTGCTATAAAATTAGAACTCTTAATAACACGGTTGCACATTTACCTGAGGACGTCAGTTAAGTTAATCTCATCATCGCAGCTAATAAATTCTTGTCAGTACCTTCTGTGTAATGTTGGATCATTTGCTGCCTAATGAATTGTTTCAGTTGTTGTTTGTGTTCTGTTTGTAGGTATATGAAAATTCATAACTTTAAAGAAAGTAAAAGCTGTATACTGGTTCATTCAGACCCAGCAGGTTTTAGTCCTTATATGACACATCATAGACCTTTATAATGCCCACAGGTCCCAGGTCATCTTTGACCGGCTAAAACAGAGCGTCCCACTGATTTTCAGGGATCCATAGATCTAAAACTGGTAGTGGTCTGACTTTAGTCCAAACTGGATCAAGTACTGATTTGGCTGAGAATCCAATCCTTGGGTTAATCTATTCAGTTTACCTCCATGTTCTTCTATGCTTATGAATGTGGCTGTAAATGCTTACACAACACAATAAACAACAATTCAGTATATGTTTATAAGAATACAGTATGTATGTGTATGTTATAGAAGTATGCATGTGTCATTTGGTGCAAGTTTATCCGGTGTGTGTGGGTGTTTGTGTTGTTTTGATCTATTTTCCTCATGATTCTTATTATTATTATTTAGTTTTTTGTTTACCTTTCATTATAAAACTTGAAAACCAATAAAAAAATATTGTGGGGAGCAAAACAATAAATAACAATGCATTTAGGACTGATTTCACATTATTACATCATGATGTTTTATTTTACTAAGGTACTTGCTTGTATTATAAATTAAATGAAACTGTGTGTGTATAAACATGTATACATATACACACAGACGCACACATTTTTGTTTGTTTTACAGATTTAGAAATCTTTATGTAATATAAATGCTAATGTTGCTGTACACATTAGCAGAATGATTATTGTCGCTTCTGTAAATTGAGGGATTTCACTTTGTATCTGTGTCAGAAATGAAAAACACAGATCATGAGTTCATTATGAATTCCACTAATTTCTGCTAACTCCTCCACCTTCAGGACACATTTTTAATCAAGTATCATGGCATTAGGAAAAGCAGTTCTGAAAATACCTCTGGATAATATTTGTACGTTACAGAAAAGGCTTTTGCTGGAAGTCATAAGAACCTTTTCACAAACCCACTGTCATCTGGCTTTTCTATTTATCACAAAAATTGAGAAACACTGCCATCCAATTGTTGGTCAAATGACTGTTCATTAGACATACTGTAGGTTCTCAGCCCCAGTGATGGAAACACAACACCTTGGTCAACCCAGAGCCGTCACAATACTAACTGATATTGTCGTTGACACTGTGTTGGTCAGTGAGGCTTCACTGTGAATATTTTAGATGTCCACATACAAAAGCATCAGCACCTTTGATTAGAGTGAGTAAATGTGTGTCTTTTTTGACCAGGCCGATTCAAAGCTGAGGGAAGAGGAAAAAAGAGCGCTGCGATACCTGGAGACGAGACGTGACTGTAACTCGGTACAAGCAGTGAGTATGAAGACTGTTCTGCTGCTCAGTCACTTCAGAAACGCTCGACAACTTGTCAGTAGTGCACACATGCAGATGCCAGTCCCACACTCAGTCCTTGACATTTGGTTATATTTCCACACATAATCTACAGTATGTTTACAGCGTATTCCTTCATCACTGCTTTCATGTACATGTTGATCCTGTCTGCCATGTTCTCCTCTTTATTTTCCAGTTAATGGAGTGTTGTGTCAATGCGCTGGTCACGTCATTCAAGGAGACCATATTAGCAGAGTGTCCAGGCATGATCAAACGAAATGAGACAGAGAGTGAGTACGGCAGGACCGCTCCCACCAAAGGCTCAGCCAGCTCAGGTTTGCACCAGGAAATAGCCCCATCCAAAACCTCCGAATGCCTCTGTAGACATCAGTATGTGTGAAGGCTCCAACCCCTCAGAGCTGAGTGGGACTCAGGGTGTTTGTAATTAGAGAGTGTGGAAGAGAAGACAGAGGAGGTTCAGTGATGTCAAGTCAGGTCTTTCCGGATCTGAACAGAAATGTGTGCTCTGATTTATTGTTGGTTTTACTGGGACAGTTGGACTGGTCTCCTGGTACTTTGAGGCTCATAGGTCTAGTATTGGAAGTCACAGATCTTTGGGAGTCACACTATATGAAACAGGACGAATGTGGCGTTATTCAGAATAAAGTGGAGTTCAAACAAAAAAAGTCTCCTTAGAAATCTGACGAAATTCTAGGTTAGACCCCTTGACTCTTGACCCTTGATTCCGACCTAGAAATTAATGTTGCGCTGTCTTGAAGGATGTCTCACTTTCTCAAATTTCACATGAAGGAATGATGGTTGAGGATTGAAGGCTGAGGAGACTCACCTGAGACGCTCTGTAGGTTTGTCTGGGAGTCTTTGTGACAATCGGACCAGCGACGTTACAGACCACAGCAGATGCAGGAGTTTTTTGAATCTGAAATAGCACTAGTTATGTAGAAGGATCGAATGTGCCATCAAAGTTGTATGTGATAATAAAGAAATGTGTGGCATCCCTACATCACCTACTATATGCCATACTGGGAGTAGAACTAACAGTTAATGATAGGCTTTCCTTAACGACCATCTGTCAGAGATCATAAAATACAGTGGTATCTGTTACTAAATACAGACAGACAATAGAGTGGTTACATTTTAGATTTAATCACATTTATTTAAGACATCTCAGAGTTTAAGTGTCTTATACACACTTTTTTTTTTTTTGACCACAGAACAAATCAGTTTATACCTTGAAACTGACAGATGGTGTTTACAGTATATGAACATTCATACAAAAAGACAATGGTTTACGACCCCACTTCACTGAAGTTAGGACATTGTGTCAAACATAAAAAAAGTGATTTTCAAATCCTTTTTGACCTACATTCAATTGAATACACTACAGTGACCAGATATTTAATGTCTAAACTAATTAACATTATTGCTTTTTGCAAATACTCACTCACTTTGAATTTAATGCATGCAACATGTTTCAAAAGAACTGGGGCGGGGCCAACAAAAGACCGGGAAAGTTGGGGAATGCTTAACAAAACGCCTGTTTGGAACATTCCACAGGGAAACAGGGGAGTTGGAAATATGTGAGTGTTATGTTTGAGTATGAAAGGAGCGTCCCTTATTCACAGGCGAGGATGGGAGGCGCTTCACCACTTTGTGAACAACTGCATGAGCAAACGGTCCAACAGTTGAAGAACTGCAAGACTGAAAGTCCAAACTCTGCCATGCAAAGCAAAAGCCATGTACCAACAACACCCAGAACCGCCGCTGGCGTCTCTGGGCCCAGGCTCATCGGATGTGGACTGACGCAAAGTGGAGAAGTGTGCTGTGGTCTGAAGAGCCCACATTTCAAATGGTTCTTGGAAATCATGGCTGTTGTGTCCTCTGGGAACAGAGGAAAAGGACCGTCCAGATTGGTATCAGTGTGTTAGTGCCCATGGCATCAACTTGTACATCTGTGAAGGCACCTTAAAGGTACAGGCAGGTTTTGGAGTAAAATATGCTGCTAGTCATACTCAGTCCGTTTTTAGTTGTCTTTTTCAGGGACATACCTGCTTATTTCAGTAAGACACATTGTGCAGGTGTTAGTGCAGGTACTAGACTGATTTGGCTGCAGTCCAGACCTGTTCCACAGAACATGTTAAACCATCAAATTCAAAATTAGTGAATATTGGCAAAAACAATAAACTTTATCATTTTTGAACATTAAATATCTTGTAGTGTATTCAATTGAAGGTAGGTCAAAAAGGAAAATCATTGTAGTCTGTTTTCATTTTCATTTTACGTAATGTCCCAACTTGACTGGAATTGGAGTTCTGCAAAAGAACAGATTAAAAAAAAACACCAAAAAAACTGCTGTGCAAATCTGCTTGGAGGTTCATATCCAGCTGTGGGCACACACTCAACCTGTGGGGTTGGGTTTCAGGTCATTTCAGGCTCACACATCACTTTTCATAAATCACATTAAAGGAGCAGAGTGTCGTCTGAGCCTGAATGGATGAGTATGTAGAATGGGTGAGACCTCTGCTCAGTCTGCGTCATGACTGGGACACGCATGTCTCTGTGTGGGCTTCAGACCAAACCCTTCCAGTGTAGTGGTGTGAAAGCAGCCCGTCTCCTGTTAGTGCAGCCACCAAAGGAACTCTGAGGATTCAGTCTGTCACTTAATGTCTTTGAGGCGTTGCATGATGTGCGTCCGGTGTGGGAGCCCTGGGCCTGAGCTGAGGTGCAGGTGATGAGATTCACTTCTTTCTGTTAATTTGTTTTACTCAGACTTTGATGTCTGACTTTTATGTGACTGTTTGAGAGCCAAAGTGTCCTTTCAGCTGTAGTCTCTCTGTCACAGTAGTGTTTCCCATTCAACTCCTCTGGCCACCTCCTTGAATTCCCAGAATCCTTGTGTTTCCCTATGAAGTAATGCTGTGGGTTTCTCGCATCGCAGAGTTGCACCTGATGTTCTCACTGATGGACAAAGTGCCCAGTGGCATTGAGCCCATGCTGAAGGACCTGGAGGAGCACATCATGAGCGCTGGCCTGGCCGACATGGTGGCCTCAGCAGAGACCATCACCTCTGTGAGTACTGCAGGACGGTCAGGGTTGGAAACGAGGTCACAGCCCAGGACCCATGAAGACCCAGATGCCTGTCTCAGAACAGACTGTGCTTTGGCAGTGTTTGTGCTACTGTAGTCTAACTTAGATGAAATGTTAAAATAAACAGCCAAAGTAAGAGGTTGATCTGTAGTTTTAAGACTATCATGATAACTGTGTTTTTACAATATTGATTTATTCATTTTATCATGCCATGGTTTAATTCAGTGGTTTTTTGACATGATCTGCATCAAAATGAGTCTGAATCTATGTTTCAGTTCACATATTATTACAAGTAATACTCCACTGGTTGTAAGCAGAAGTTTAAAGAGTCCTACAGTATTGGACTCCAGTAAAAGTCTTGTGCTGCAGTTTAAAGGGTTGTATTTGAGTATTTACAGGCATCTCAGACACAGTGTTTCTTGAATAAACAACCTGTTGTTACAGGACTCAGAGAAATATGTTGAGCAGCTGCTTACCTTGTTCAACCGCTTCAGTCGACTGGTGAAGGAGGCCTTTCAGGACGACCCACGCTTCCTCACGGCCAGAGACAAAGTGAGACTAAGTCGTCTGTCTTCACAATGGACGCTCCTGTCACAGACAGTTCTGAACTCATTCCAGCCCTGTTCGTTTGTCCACTCTCTGTGCAGGCATATAAAGCTGTTGTGAACGACGCCACTATATTTAAACTAGAACTTCCAATGAAACAAAAAGGGTAAGACACGTTCGCTGACATGAACTGAACCATCAGGGAAGTGACGCCTATGTGTGATGGACAACTGTCCTCTGTCCTGTCCCGTTCTCACAGCGTTGGCTTGAAAACCCAGCCCGAGTCCAAGTGTCCAGAGCTGCTAGCCAACTACTGTGACATGCTCCTAAGGAAGACTCCGCTCAGTAAGAAGCTAACGTCTGAGGAGATAGAGGCCAAGCTCAAGGAAGTGGTAGGTTTCACACTGTTAGCAGCTGCAAGAATATTCACAGGTCCAGAGTTTCAGCCTCATGGTTCTCACATCAGAGTAGAGTGGGACGCCAGTCTGGTTGTCCTGGTCTGTAGAGGATGATTTCTTTGGTTGTCCATCTTCATTTGTGAGTGGAATGTGTCAGAGGCAGGATGACAGCTGTAACCCTGACCCAGGACTGTGAGCCACGGCAGCAGTTTAATGCACATGTAAGGACTGGAAGATGACTAGTACTTGATTTGAGTTTGTCTGTTCTGTGATACTAATACGTCACTACATTTAAGGATGAGGTGAATACCAGTATCCTACTCATTGAACACTTGACCTCTGTAGACCTCATTACAACACATAATGCAGATTAGTTTAGATTTAGTTTCATAAAATGAAATACATTTTACACGCTTTTATTCAGTGTCACATGTAATCACAGATGAAATATTAATGAATACAATGTTAAGTGAGATATGTGTGTGGTTTTTAGTTATTTCAAGATTCAATATAAAGATGAAATTTCCAAGAAATGTAGATTTGATTAAATCATTCACCAGTTTCTAATTTTTGCATATTTTAGTCACTGTCCAGAGTGGACTGTCTTTTACAGCCTGTAAAAGATTTAGTAATGGGCCCCAGTATACCATAACAATGGGGTTATTGTTAAACAGGACATCAGTGAGTTTTCATCAGTATTACATGTAATTGTCTGGTAGGTACTGGTGGAAAGACACCAGATTAGTAAATCTGAAAAGCTTTATCTTGTTTACCTTAAAATGTGTTGCCAGATAACTTAAGTGTAAACAGAGTTTTGTTTGAGTGTTTGGTCTCATGACTATACTATGTACAACTTCATGTAAAAACATAAAAGAGCTAAATATGTTGAGTGAGTGCAGCAGGTGTGAAGGTGAACTATGCAGTCATCAGTTCAGAAGGTGATGTTCACAGCTTGTTTCTGCGACCGTCTTATTTCAGCAGGCTAGCCATTATTTAAGAGCTTCAATTGGAACTTATTATTCATGCTTTTCTGTCCATTCATATGTTGTCCATTTTTTTAAATTTCTACTTAGCTCTACTCTTATGTTACTTTGTGAAATTGTAAAATTTCTATTCTATTTTCTTATTTTTAGTTTTTGTAATTTTATATTTGCTTTATTATTTCTATAGCACTGGTGTTTTATTAATATTGTTGCACTGACCGAAGCAGCACAATAACAATAAAGTCTTTTCTTTCTTTCTTTCTTTCTTTTTGTTTTTGTTTTTTTCTTTTCTTTTCTTTTCTTTTCTTTTCTTTTCTTTTCTTTTCTTTTCTTTTCTTTTCTGCTTTCCTGCTTAAAGTCCTGTAACAGGACATGTGGGTGTAAAGGGGACGCACCTCAAACCAGCTCAGGCTGATCACACACAGTATCCTGTTCTGATGTTTTCAGCTTTTAAAGAGTATGTTAAGTTCACAACAAAAACATAATACCTATGCATGTGTGTTTGCAGCTGCTGGTGCTAAAATATGTCCAGAACAAAGACGTGTTCATGCGGTACCACAAAGCCCACCTGACCCGCAGACTCATCCTGGACATTTCAGCAGACAGCGAGATCGAGGAGAACATGGTGGAATGGCTCAGGGTATGAACTGAAAACCTGTCTATGTTAAATGCCTGTACCTTAAGATAGGTATTTTTTTCATCAGTGGTGACTGTCATGATTCCTAACAGGAAGTAGGAATGCCAGCTGACTATGTCAACAAGTTGGCCAGGATGTTTCAAGACATCAAGGTGTCAGAGGACCTCAACCAGTCGTTTAAAGAAATGCATAAACACAACAAGCTGGCTTTACCAGGTAAGACCTGGAACCGAAGACATGTCATGTGAGTGGTTAGAGCACAGGTGTCAAACATGCGGCCCGGGGGCCAAAACCGGCCCCTGGGATGAATTTGTGAAACTGCAAAAATTATACAATACATGAACAATCAAGGACGTTGAAATCATTTTAGGTCAGTTCAATCTGACGTGGGTCAGACCAGTGAAATGCTGTCATAATTACCTATAAATAATGAAAACAAACATTTTTCTCTTTGTTTTGGTGTAAAAAAAAAAAAAAAAAAGTTAAATTACACTAAATGGTTACACTTACAACAACTGCGAATAATCTGAACAAATATGAACAACCTGAAATGTCTTAAGAGAAGTATGTGGAATTTTAACAATATTCAGAACATTACTAAATGTTTTGTGTATTTGTAGATCCACTTTGATCTTTAAGTTGTGATGCACGCGTATAAATGATAAACTAAGGCGTAATATTGTTAACATTGCACTTATTTTTCTGAAGAATTTTCGGGTTCATATTTTCTCATGTTCAAGTACAGTTTGTAGATGTAAACATTTTCATTACGAAATTTTACTTTTTTCACTCAAACATAGAGAAAACTTTGGAGTTGACATTATTTCTAAGTTTATATCCTATTATTTATATTATTTTACACTCCGGCTAACTTTAGATCGTATTAGGCTGTACGTAGCCCCTGAACTAAAATGACCCCTGGGTTAGAGGGTCAGTTCTGTGACACGGTTAATGTCAAGGGCTGTGAGAAGCTCAGTAACTGAAACAGTGTTGTGTGTTCGGTCTCAGCTGACTCCGTCAACATAAAGATCCTGAATGCTGGAGCGTGGTCGAGGAGCAGCGAGAAGGTGTTTGTGTCTCTGCCAACTGAGCTGGAGGATTTGATACCAGAGGTAGAAGACTTCTACAAGAAGAACCACAGCGGCAGGAAGCTCCACTGGCATCACCTCATGTCCAATGGCATTGTGAGTACAACATACATACTCATACATCAGCTAAGCAGAACTGGGGCTCTACGATAAGGTCCCATGGGTCATCTAATAGGTTGGACCTTACGGCTCCCACACACTGCCATTTTCAGCCATCTCAAACAAAAGATGGCAGTCGTGAGAGAATCATGGTGATATGTTTGGTCTTGGCCCTAAATGGGTGGTCCTACGTCGCACTCTGAGACAGGTTCAAGGATGGCCGTTGTCTAGATCTTGGGACCAAAGACAACCTGACACTGTCATAACTTTTGGGTGATCATCTCACAGTGTGACTGCTGCTGCGACCTACGTCCGCTCGCTGACCAATAGAAATGCAGTCTGAGATGACAAACTGATCAGCGTGACACTGAAAATGACAAACCAGAACAGGAAATGCTAATGCTAAATGCTAGCAGATGCTAACAAGTACTTACTTTAAGCTCTCTTTGCAAAATTGGCATCCCAAGTTGGTCTGTCTTTCCGAGCTGCAACCGCATCCATATCCTCCTCCTCCTCCTCCTCCTCCTCTTCTTCCTCCTCCTTCTCCTCCTCCCCTTCCTCCTCCTTTTTTTGGACTTCTTATTCACACATATAAATGTCACAAGGGTGAGTGTTCTATTACTTCCTCATATTTTTGTTTTTAATGGAGGGACTGCGTACGCCGATGACGTTCTATTCTTGCGCATTCACGTCAACTAACATACGTCATAGGCTGCGATTCAGCTTGCATTTTCATCGTGCAATCTACGCACAGCATCGCACAATGTGCACCCACTGTCGTACCCACATTCATGTCGTACAGTGTGGTCTGGTGTGAACTTATAAGATTGTTAAAATCGCACAGTGTGTGGGAGCCTTTATTCATACTCAGTCCGTGTTTAGTTGCCAGTTTGGAACAACGAGGCACCGCTACCATGTTCAGCATGGGATAATTGTTATATGGTTTATTATTGAGAGACAATGTGGGATGTCAGGAGACAGCGGGTGTGGCTGGTGTGGACATGTGGGGGAAGGAACGACACACATTTTAGTTAAGGGAAGAAAACGATTTAGTATATTGATGAATAGATGATAAAAATGATAAATGCACGGTAAATGCAAACTTACCAGTGGCGGTAAGGTCCGTCAAGCAAAATAGTCCCCGTTGCCTGGATGGGTCAGTTATATTTCCACCCAGGTGACGCGCACACAGGTGAGTTTGAGCAGGGGTGTTGGTTTATGTAAATATTTGGGTTTTAGTGTTGTGTATGTATATTAGCGATGTCCTGATCTGGATTTTTTGTTGCTTCTCATCCGATTTTTTTTTATGATTAGTTTTGTCTATACCGATCTGATACCTATACTTTTTACTATTAAGTTTAGATTTTATAACAAACATGAATTTCTGATATGTGGTTAACATCAAAATAGCTTTTCCCAGTATTAAAATTAAATGCAACCAAAGTATTACCCAAAGGTTTTTATTATGTTACATATGTTATGTTACATAACCAACAACAGTCAGGTCATATAAAGAACCAAGTCCAATCCAGTGTTTGTGGTATATTATACTTTTAAAAAAAACCTTAAAATAAGATTTTAAATATAAAAAAATAAATAATCAAGTAACTGGGTAACTTAGGTTTTACATATAAAAAATCAGGTCAGAACTCAGACTTTGATTCTCTGGGCTCTACAGTCAGTGTACAGTCAGCTTCATTCACTCTACATTCAGCTTCATTCAGCTTCGCTGCAGCCTTGTAGTTCTCATACTCTGTTGTGTGATACTTCTGTAAGTGACTAATCAAATTTGCAGTGTAAGTGTACAGTGAGCCCTGATGCTCCCTCCTCACCCAACTGCCACTTTACACATCTTGCCAGTTGCTGCTTGACTTTCGTTACTTTCCAGAGAAAAGTGTTCCCACACAGCGGACATGTTGCATGTTTCGTTTTTATTTATGGAAACTGTTAAGTGGAATCAAGCTGAAAACTCATGTGAAAACTGGATCGGCCCGATCACGTGACTAAATCCAATCCAATCTGATCTTCTAAAAAATGCCAGATCGGCAGCCGATACGTATATATATACACACACAGTACAGGCCAAAAGTTTGGACACACCTTCTCATTTAAATGCGATAGATGGACCACAGAGTGAAGGCCAAAGGGCCAACAAACACTCAGCATCACTGGAACTCCTTCAAGACTGTTGAAAACATTTCAGGTGACTACCTCTGGAAGCTCATCGAGAGAATGCCAAGAGTGTGCAAAAAAGTAATCAGAGCAAAGGGTGGCTACTGTGAAGAAACTAGAATATAAGACATGTTTTCAGTTATTTCACACTTTTTTGTTAAGTACATAATTCCATATGTGTTCATTCATAGTTTTGATGCCGTCAGTGGGAATCTACAATGGAAATAGACATGAAAATAAAGGAAACACATTGAATGAGAAGGTGTGTCCAAACTTTTGGCCTGTACTGTGTGTGTGTGTGTGTGTGTGTGTGTGTGTGTGTGTATATATATATATATATATATATATATACACACAGTAATGTAGTAGTGTCTAATGTAATGTGTAGAAGTGTTAATGTCTGCTGACAATTTATTGAAAATAAACAGGAAGGTAAAAACCTTCAATTGCGTCTGAATTCAGTTTCTTCCACTTTTGATGCCTTGACTGCTCGGCCAGCTTGTCACAGTTATACTAACATCTGCTGTGGTCAATAGGGATACACAATAACTATCAGCACCGATAATTATTGGTCCAATATTGAAAAAATTACGTCATTCAGATAATTTCGATAATTAAAGTTTTCACTGATAAATACATCCCATAATAATAAATTGCTTAGATTTCGCACATTTCACCAGTACACAGTGCACATTGTTGCCGTGCCAACCACCATAAAACCCCAGAGGAAGCAGAGGTGTGGACCAGTCCATGGTCTGTCAGTCAGTCCACAGGTTTTCAGGTCCTTCCTCTGGTCCAGATGAAGACCAGAGGTTGGTTTGTCTGTTCTGGTCGACAGCAGCAGAAGAAGAGGGACATTCGAAAACACTTAACGTAAAAAAAGCTTCATGTAGCTAACAGTGGTCAATCATCACCAAAGTTGGTGTGGACATCTGTAGTCCCGCCCACTTTGACCTCTGTATAAATGCCAAGGCCAACCCCAGTGTTGTGGATGTTGTCCACGTTCAGCCTTGTCCTCCATAGGAACCATTATAGAACCAGATGAACGGAGCTGAATGTGGAGACAGGTGGATCAGCACCACAGTATGGATGTGGACACAAACAGGAAGGACCTGGACACCTTGGGTCTGGTGTCCATTTACAGCAGACATAGGCTTTAGTTCAGTAGAAGAATTTATTGGACTATGGACTGAGTTGGACCACTGACTGGACAGAAGAATACAAGAACTGGAAGAATGGAACTGTTGGTGTTTGGTATGGGTGGAAAAAAAACAATTATCGTACATCCCTAGTGGTTAACCTTGTATGTGATTGATCTTGTTGATCATTGTCACACAGTTTTGAAAGACGTATTGGATAAAAGCATAAATGTGCCAAAAACTAAGGTTTGTCTCCTCTGTGTTGTCCTTCATGAATGCAGATAACCTTTAAGAATGAGGTGGGCCAGTACGACCTGGAGGTGACCACCTTCCAGCTGGCTGTGCTGTTCGCCTGGAACCAGAGGCCCAGAGAGAGGATCAGCTTTGAAAACCTCAAACTAGCCACTGAGCTTCCAGACGCCGAGCTGCGACGCACACTCTGGGTAAACCTGTCAGCCGTGTGGCACTGACGATGAGGAAGGAGCAGGTGGTCTCAGGACGCTGAGACACAGTCCTGTCCGTCTGATCGGTTCTTAACCCATCACTGTGTTCTCCTTCCTCACAGTCCCTGGTGGCTTTTCCCAAACTCAAGCGGCAGGTATTGTTGTACGACCCAGTGGTTTCATCACCCAAAGACTTTGCAGAAGGAACACTCTTCTACGTAAACCAGGATTTTTCCCTCATGTAAGCCATGTACCCATTCCACTGAACAGAGTTCAACCAACCACTTTGTCTGAGCAGCATCTGAACATGTACTGAACACTTTCAATGTTTTCTTTATGTTTGCTGCATTTGTTTCTCTTTTGATTTTCTTTTCAGAAAAAATTCAAAGGTTCAGAAAAGGGGCAAGATTAACCTGATTGGACGGCTGCAGCTCACCACAGAGCGAATGAGAGAGGAGGAGAACGAGGGCATTGTCCAGCTCAGGATACTAAGAACACAGGTATGAATGGGAGGTCCCAGTGGGGAGTGCACCAGGCGGCTCCTCTGCCACGCCCACCTGCTGTGAGGGAACAGCGTCAGGTTGCATTTCCCATCACAGACCCGGTTCTGTCGGAAGAAACCGACAGGAACCGGCACCTGTTTTGGACCACGTATCACTACTGAAACCCCCTTTATCCTCCACACTTTGAAAAAATACACATGCGTCATCATGAGTATTTAGAAGAAATGAACTGGACCTCCTGAGATTTAAACAGTGGGGTTTCCTGTAGTTTTTGCTGGTTATGAAGTGAAAGATTGACACTGTGCACTGGTCTGTGTGTAGAGGTCTGGGGTGGTTTTGTGTGTCATAATCCTAATACTTGTTCGTCTTCACCCAGCCTGTTTACGTGCACGTTAATACTTCAATCATTATGTGAGTTCTGGAGTTATCAGATTATTTAAGTGATCATGTAAACAGTCTAATCTGATCTGTTTGATCAGACAACAGCAGTAATCTGATTAGAATCAATCAGATTAACACACCTGGATTTGTCCCAGTCCTCCCATGTCTTCATGCATGTGTACAGGTTCATCTGATGGATTTAGTTCTGGTACATCTGCACATGTGGAAAAAACGATTACAATAGTAGAAAACGTAAGTTACGTAGTCAAAGGTGGACGGAAGACAATAACAGGAAGTTGGATCCTACCATCACTGTGTACATAGGAACTCCAAAAGGAATCTGATCAAGGACTGGAGCGTCTGAACCACGGTTTACGATGATCACATTTCTTAAGTGTGTGTAAATACATTGGATCTGAATATTCCAATAATCTGATTACTCCCAGTTATTGGACTTTTATGTTCATGTAAACAGACTCAGTGACTCGCTACTCCTCTACACTGTACACCACTAGCTTCTGTTAACGTAGAGTAACACAAAGGCCACAAATGCAAAACAGCATGTACAAATGTTACATGTTGTACATTTATTGTAGAAAATATAATGTTTCATAATCACCATTACTCACCAGAAAAAATGTGCTTCTTCTGTATTAGGACCACTATTACCAAAGAGAATATTATATTGAACTCCTAAAGCTACAGTCGACTACTTTGAGATACTGGTGACAGGAAAGGGCTGCAAAGCCCTCCCAAACAAACATCCTGCCCCCTCACGTTTTCAGGAGGTAGGGAAAAGGTAAATGAGCTTCACAGCAGCAGCGGGGACGTAAAGGTATTAGAAACGTGTGTTAAGTTTCACTTTCACTTTGCGCATACCCATTGTGAGGTACGTATGGCACGGAGCACGCAGCCCTGTTTGAGTGTGAGGGGGAGGGGCCAGGCACTGGGGAGAGTGCAGGGCAGAGCACAGCAACACAATCTACGCGCAGCAGAAAAGTTAATACATACTGAGCGATGTTGACTCATGGGTTGGGCTCTAATATGCATGTTAATGTTTATGGAATGACTTCTTGTGATGTCTTGCAATGATAAATAAACAAATCATCGCATTTGTGATTTAATGGAAAAACTGGCATTTCACACTTCTGTTTTTTCAACATTTAGTAAATATGGGAAAAGTTTTGATGTCCAATGGAAAAGCGCCTAGTGACTCCACATTCTTGTCTCTGTTTCCTTTGTTCAGGAGGCCATAATCCAGATCATGAAGATGAGGAAACGCATCAACAACGCACAACTGCAGACGGAGCTGGTGGAGATCCTAAAGAACATGTTTTTACCACAGAAGAAGATGATCAAGGAGCAGATCGAGTGGCTGATAGATCACAAGTACATAAAGCGGGATGAGACCGATATAAACACCTTCATCTACATGGCATAGCACAGCACGCTGGGACCTCTTGTGTTGACTCTGGGTTCGGTGGATCAGGCCTGACGGACATGAGAATACTTACAGGCTCCCGTCCTCTATTTAAAAAAACAAAAAAACAAAACAAAAAAATCCAATCTTTTGCAGGGAGGCATGAAAAAAAAACTGAGACCTATTTAAAAAAAAAAAGTGGAACTTCCTGCCTTAATGTTGTACAAAGAAAAAAGAAGAATGCAGACGTTGTGGTGGGAGCGTACGCCAAGTGGTTGTAACCGTTTGAAGCTGGAGGGCGTGTCCTCGCTGTCCAGATGAGGCTGCAGCGCTTCAGTCCATTTGTTTTTTTGGGTTTTTTTTGACACTCCTGCTCAATGCTTGTGCAAGTCGAAAGGCATGCTGGGAGGAAAATCTGAGGAACTTTTGGATCTTAAAATATCTGCAGTCCAGTTTTAATCCACGTCAAACTGGGATTAAACGCCGACCTCGAACAAAACAGCCCTTCTTCACACAGAGCCAAGGGGAGGGGCCCACGATGCTGTCCGGACTCTCCACAGTCATACATAAAGTGATCAGACACTGAATCTGGACGTTCAAAAGTGTAAAGAGCCAGATATTAAAAAAAAACCAAAAAAAAAAAAACCAAGCACTTCACATTTTGCAGAACTGAACCAAAACAGAGGAGAGCCACCACTGGCCCAGCCGCTGTCTCTGGGGGACAGGGAGAACATGCAGATAAAGGAGCACAGTGCTGTCCAATCCTTTACTGCTGTAGACGGTTCCCAGAGACAGTGGCCCAGGTGAGGCGCAATCAGGAGCTCCCTCATGTTTGCAGCAGCCAGGTTTCTTCTGCAGGTTGTCTGACAGAAGAGACGAGGTCAGTATTACACAAAACAAATACTACAATTCAAAGCTATAGGAGAGTGTACCGTCAGATGTGAATACTGAAACGACTAAATAAACAGCACCTTATTACAAAAACACACGCCTGTCGTTCATGTGGGCTCTGCAGACAGTTTCCAGTCTGTGCTGTGGGAATTGCAGTATTAGGGGTGCAGGCACCAGCAGTGTTTTTTTTATTTGTTTTTTTAACTGGAGTTTGTATTTCTCTGTGTTACCATTCTGACAGTATAGATATGTTTTTGTTTTAAAACAAAAGTCATCTCTATCCACATGAGAGCGGACAGTCACTGAGACCAGGACAGTAAAAGTTTGGGCATTTTTATATTAAATCACAGGTGTCAAACATATGGCTCGAGGCCCAAAACCGGCCCGCCAAAGGGTCCAATCCGGCCCGTGGGATGAATTTGTGAGATACAAAAATTACACTGAAGACATTAACAATCAAGGATGTTCAGATCCTTTTAGTTCAAGTTCCACATACAGACCAGTATGATCCAAAGTGGATCAGAACCAGTGAAATACTGTCAGAATAACCTATAAACTATGACAACTACAAACTTTCTGTTTTTGTACAAAAAAATTACATGAAAATATTTACATTTACACACTGTCCTTTCACAAAAATTGTGAATAACCTGAACAAATATGAACAAAATGAAATGTCTTAAGACAAGTGTAGTTTTAACATTATTATACTGTTATTAAATGTTGTGTGTATTTGTAGATCCACTGTGATCTGTAAGATGTAATACACATGTGTAACTGATAAACTGAGGCAGAATATTGTAATACACTCGTCCCTCGTTTATCACAGGGGTTCCGTTCTAAAAATAACCCACAATAGGTGAAATCCGCGAAGTAGTCAGCTTTCTGTACTGTACAGGAGACACGGCACGGAGGAGACTGACTGACAATGGTCTACAGTCCCTTAGCCAATCAGCACGCAGAACACAATGCGCGTTCATACGCTGTAAAAAACATGCAAAATTGCACTAAAAAAAATCCGCGAAACAGTGAGGCCGCGAAAGGTGAACCGCGTTATAGTGAGGGACAAGTGTATTGCATTTATTTTTCTTTCATTTCAGGTTGGTCATGTTATTCACATTTTTAAGGAAACTTTGTAGATGTAAACACTTTCATAATGTGATTGTACTTTTTTCATTCTTATTATTTCACTGGCTCGGCCCAGATCATATTGGGCTGAATGTGGAAGCTGAACTAAAATGAGTTTTACACCTCTGTATTAAAAAATGGGCTTTATGTACGGCCCCACTACTGCCTGAAGTTAAAGTATCTCCTTTATTTCCTGTCTTTCATTTTTGGACACACTGATTAATCCAGATGTGCTGCTACTTCTCGTTGTGACAACTGTGGTCAGACACACCTGGATAAACCAGTGTGTCCAAAAATGAAAGACAGGAAATAAAGGAGCTGCTATACACTATATTTGGCTGCACAGCACATTATGTTTTTATGCATTTATTTTTTTTTTACTGAATTTGCGCCTCTTTTGCCTATAAGTAATACACAAAGTGCAGTTATTGTGGTAAGCAAGACCAGGACTGGTACCCTAAAGTAAAGCTGTGAAACTCTTGTCCCCTCCAGAGGACAAAGTGCATTGTTGGGTCTCAGGAGGATCTGATGGGAGGAGGATCTGATGGGAGGAGGATCTGATCAGAGGAGGATCTGATGGGAGGAGGATCTAATGGGAGGAGGATCTGATGGGAGGAGGATCTAATGAGAGGAGGATCTGATGGGAGGAGGATCTGATCAGAGGAGGATCTAATGAGAGGAGGATCTGATGGGAGGAGGATCTGATGGGAGGAGGATCTGATGGGAGGAGGATCTGATGGGAGGAGGATCTGATGAGAGGAGGATCTGATGGGAGGAGGATCTGATGGGAGGAGGATCAGTCTGCTGTTGAGAGTAGTTGATAGGATGACAGAACTCATCCGGTACCTGCTGACCCAGTCCACAGGGACGGAACCACCTGTCGTTAAGCATCACATTGAATAGACAGCTGGTTGTCAAGGATGATGCATGATTGTCTTTCAGGAAGGGTCACATGACAGATCAGGAAAGGACGTGTACTAACCCCTGGGACCCAGTCGGGTCACAGAAATGCAGGAACCAGCCTGGTTGGTTCTCTTCCTCCAGACTACAACAGCATTTCCAAAAGCCTCACGTTGGGGCTCCTCAGCTGCCAGAGGGGTCAAAGGTCAGATCAGAACAGTGTGCACGTCGCCTACAACTGACTGGACCAAATGTATGGAGATGTAAGGTGACATTGAATAGAAGAAAAGAGGGACTGAAAATCTATTAGAAAAAAAAAAAACGGTACCAGAGCAAATGTGACCACGATGAACCGACTCTGAAGCCTAGGTTTGGTGGTTTCCAAACATGGAGCTGCTTCTGCTCGTACAGGCCCAGGGCTTCCTCGGTTTTTCATCTTATGAAAGAAGGGGGTTAAAGAGGAAGACAGGATGGAGAAAATTAAAAAAAGAAAGGAGACAGACTGAAGGAGGTCAAACCGAGCCTATGGTCTGTTCTCCAGAAGCTCTGAAGGTTTGTGAAGGCAGAGTCATGTCAGACTTGACCTCCTGTAGGTGAGTAGAAACAGGAGTCCACCTGTAACGTTACTGTCACCACGACGACGCTGGAGCCACGCTGGACAGGCTCCATGGAGACGGGTACCAGCACCTGAAGACCGCCTCCATATCTACACAAGTCTTCCAGTCTTTAAGCATGCTTTACACTCTGTGTGTTGCTGTGTCTGTTGCTTAGCAACCACTTTGCTAAATGTTGTGAGGTCACAGTTTATTTGCTATTAATCCTTGTTGATCCACTAATCCTATCAATACATGTCAATAATTGGTGTAAATACAGTTATTCATCTGTTCATGGTCATCAGA
>JAPQRQ010000008.1:12303-26499 GCA_037367365.1 Apogon talboti
TACACACTCATATATATCGTTGTATATCTCCTATATATCGGTGTATATCTCGTATATATCGTTGTATATCTCGTATATATCGTTGTATATCTCATATATATCGTTGTATATATCATATAATCATTGTATTTATGGTATATATTGTTGTATATATTGTCTCATTGTATATATCGTATATATATTGTTGTATATATCGTAAATACTGTATCATTGTATATATCGTGTATATATAGTTGTATATATCGTATATATTGTGTATATCGTATATATCGTTATATACAACGATGTATACATCATTGTATATATATCGTATATACTGTATCATTGTATATCATATATATCATCGTATATATAATGTTATATCATGTATTTTAGTGCTCTTGTCCTGTTTTTCATCTTCTTGTGTCACTTTATCTTTTTTGTTGTTTCAGCCATGTTTTTAGTTTGTCGCTTCACTTTTTTTGTTGCCTTTTGTCTTCCTTCATCTTTTATACTTTGTTGTGTTTTCCTCTTTTTGCATTCATTTAATCTTATGTCTTTTACATCCTTTTCATCCTCTTACTTCTTTTTTGTCTCGTTCCATCTTTAACACTAGTTTCATCCCATTGTGTCTTTTTCACTGCTTTTATAAATACCATAAAACCACAGGTGTCCCTCTGGGACCCAGACTCAGCCTTAAAACTTGTAATAAATGGACATTCTGCTCTTGTTGATGTTGTTGTGTCTTTCATGTCTTCCTGCACCTTTTACATTTTGGTGTGTTTTCCTCTTTTTGCATCAATTTAATCTTGTTTCTTTTACATTGTTTTCATTTTGTTGCACATTTTATATCTTGTCTTATTGCATCAGTTTCATCCTATCCTGTCTTTTTTTGTCCTGTTGTGTAATTTTCGTCCTTTTTTCGAATCGATTACACTTCAATGCAAATACAACAGTCTGATTAAATGTCATCGCTCGATTAAATTGTGCATGTAAACATACTGACAGATCATTTAGCCTCAGGGTGGGGTGGGGTGGGGTGGGTTGCACCGGCCGGACTACAAACCCCCATCGCCCCTCCCTCCCCGGCTAGGTCAGAGGTCACAGCGTCCCTGCCAGCCACCTAAATAGACTTCACATGAAACTGGACGTAAAGTATCACTCAAATGTTTCCACAGCGGCCGCTCATATCTACATCCATACCTCCCCTCCATATCACCAAATGAGCAGAGGGGGGAGTTGGGGGGAGAAATCACAGGACTCCAAAGACAGCTGCAGCTTATAAGGAATGTGAGGGGCCTCAGCCAAGAGAGCAGGCAGGGAAACCAGACCATATATGGACACAGAGGCACAATCCAATTTTTATCAATGAGCCGAGCGGGCGTGAGCGTCTCAACAGGCCAAGGGTGAACCTCCATCAACAACGGTGAACACCAGCGCCTCGTCAACACGACCAAAACCCAACGGGCCCAGAGGTGTCCGTCTGCAAAGGGACGTCCTTAAGCCGTGTAAACAGCGCCGGGAATCTGGGCCTCGGACACGTGATGGCGTGAAGGTGTGGACAGCGGAGTGTGTCCGCTGACAAATTTATGGCTTCACTTCAGCCTCGGAGGTTTGAGGAACAGTCGCAGAATAATATAGTGTGAAATATACAAGTAGACAGACAGCAGGGAGCACAACCCAACACGTTTAATGAGAGTAGAAGGGCTGCAGACGGCCATTCAGTCCAGAAAAACCAAAGATATTAGTCATTTATAGAGACACAAGAGGAAAGAGGAAACCAGAAAAAGAAACCTATCGAACCCTTAAAGACCCAAATGTCCACCTTTAACCTAAACCATCTACTGTAACTGTTTAATACCTGTTGATCCACTAATCCTATCAATACATGTCAATAATTGGTGTAAAATACAGTTATTCGTCTTTTCATGGTCATCAGATATGACCCATTTGGACGTTCAGAGGCTCCGTAAGTTACTGTGGAAACACCGTCATCTTCTACAACATTAATTCACCAGTGAAACCCATGGAGTTGGATCAGTGACAGTGGATGGACACAAAACAGCTCCTTCCAATGTTAAAAATCGACCCTAACCGTGAGTAAAACACCCTCTTTACCCAAACTGTGCCATTTCAGTCTTGTAGAAACTTAAGGAGCTCAAGGATTTCAACATAAAACAGCAGCTTCCCAAAAATATAAGATAAACAGTCAACTGGTTGTTAAAGCAGGCGTCATGTTTCTCATCCTAACACAACCCAGACCTGCTGTGATTTATCTGTGAGAGCGTTACGAGGTTTTCCTGGATGAGAGGTCACGAAGGTAAACCTCTCTTTTGGGGGGGGGGGCACGACTCTACATCTTATCTGGTTCTCACTCCAGCTTTGAAGGCGAACCCAGACTTTAGGTTTAATTAAAACTTGCTCAGAACCAAAAACCCCCGACCTAAACCCAAGGCCTCGCATTAAAACGGGCAAAAGTTCAGACCCGTGTTTACAAAAGGACACCGATTATTTTCCACTGCTGCTAGTGGGTTTGATTTATTCACCACCTTCGCCTGCTCCTCGGGCCTTTTCTGGAGAGATTTCCCACTTTATCCATTAGTGACTCTGCACCGCTTTATCAGTTTTATTTTTAATTCACGTAACAAATTCATGTTACTGTTAGAGACAAAGACAGTGAGTCACAAAAAGACTCAGTCCAGTATCTGTGGTTCTGAACAGCAGAGAAATGAGGCAAATATCCAAAGACGTCTGTTCACTCGAGACACATGGATCATAAGGCTGGACTTATACCGTTATATCAACCATCATATACGATGTCCACATCAGTAATCATGACCATTCATGTCCAATTACTTCAGCTCATTTTTGATTTTGGTCCAGAAGAAAAGATGGAGACAAACAGATGGTCGTAAAAGACAACAACAAGAAAACGGCATAAATTAATTATGCAACGAGACAAATATGATGTAATGTGGTGAAAACAATGTAAAATGACAGACATAAATAACATTAAAGATGCAACAAATGCCCAAAAAAAACCAAAAACATAACATGACAAAAAGACGCTACAAGATGACGAGGACAGGACAAGGTCCTTAAAAAAAACACAGTAAGATGAAAACAATGTCAAAGGTCCGACAAGACAGAAAAAAACTCAACCGAAAAACTGGAACCAGATGAAAATGAGGTTTTTTAAGTAAATCCTTAAAACATAATGACAAATACAAAAATAAAGGAAAAAATTATATAAGACACAACAAGACAGAAAATATGGAACAAAATGCAATAAGGTGAAAAACAAACAAGAAAAAAGATATATAAGATATATATAGATATAAGATATATAAAAGAAGCACTGAGACAAAAATAACTAAATAAAAGAGTTGCAGCTTGTATCCTATGTAATAAATAACAATATAAATATGACATAATAAGGTAAAAGATGCAACCCTAACCCTAAAAGACAAAGACACACCTGTTGACTTCATCATTTACAGCTACACAAACTATACCTGAAGGCCGAAAACCGCCATAATCGAGGCCTAACACACAGAAAACAAAGCGCGATACAAACATGATTACCGGTTGATCACCACATAGCACCGCCCCCCCTCTAGCCCCGCCTCCTCTCTCACCTTGGTGTCGCCCATGCTCTCCGACTCCGAAACCTGGTAGGTCAGGTCAGTTTCCTCGAAGCCCGTGGCGCTCATGCGCTGGTCCGTGGACGGGTCGGAGCGCGGCGGCGAATCCGGCGAGTTCAAGCATGTCTGGATCAGCGCTTTGCCCGTTTCACTGGTGATCATGGGCTGGAGTTTACGGGTGGCGAAGGTGTAGACATGACCTGTCTCACTGGCCACCAGCAGAAGGACCTGGGTCCCCGTCAGTGTGGACAGTTCATATGCCTGAGGACAAAAAACACACAGTGTCAGCAACTGAGCGCGCTCAGACGGACCATATTGGGCCTTGGATCATCTCAGAGTTAGCTCCTGAAAATGTGAGAGAAAGGTGAACATCTGGGAAAAAAAAGAAAAGAATACAGCGTCCAAGAAAAGACAGCAGCTAAAAATAGAAAAGAAGACCTGATGTATAGAACGGAGATGAAAGATGGAGACAAGGACACGAGGAGAGAAGGACACAAGGAGACAAGGACACGAGGAGACAAGGATCAGAATACACAAGCACACGGGGAGACAAGGACATGAAGAGACAAGGATACGAGGATACAAGGATCTGAAAACACAAGGAGACTAGGACATGAGGAGACAAGGACACGAAGAGACAAGGATCAGAATACACAAGGACACAAGGACATGGGGAGACAAGGATATGAGGAGACAAGGACATGGAGAGACAAGGACATGAGGAGACAAAGACATGAAGAGACAAGGACACGAAATGACAAGGATCAGAATACACAAGGACACGAGGAGACAAGGACATGAAGAGACAAGGACACGAAGAGACATGGACACGAGGAAACAAGGACATGAAGAGACAAGGACACAAAGAGACAAGGATCAGAATACACAAGGACACAAGGAGACAAGGGCACAAGGATACAAGGATCTGAAAACACAAGTAGACAAGGACACGAAGAGACAAGGATATGAGGAGACAAAGACATGAGGAGACAAGGATATGAGACAAGGACATGAGGAGACAAGGACACGTGGGGACATGGATCAGAATACACAAGGACACGAGGAGACAAGGACATGAGTCGACAAGGATCTGAAAATACAAGGAGACAAGGACATGAGGAGACAAGGATCTGAAAATACAAGGACACAAGGAGACAACAATCTAAGGACACAAGGACATGAAGAGACAAGCACACGAGGACACAAGGACATGAAGAGACAAGGGTACAAGGAGACAAGGATCTGAAGACACAAGGAGACAAGGACACAAGCAGACAAGGATCTGAAAACACAAGGACACAAGGATCTGAAAACACAAGGAGACAAGGATCTAAGGACACAAGGAGACAAGAACAAGAGGACACAAGGACATGAGGAGACAAGGGCACAAGGAGACAAGGGTAGTAGGAGACAAGGGTCTGAAACATAAAACTGAAAGACAGGATGAGAGAGGACAGAACCTGGTCAGGACAGAGAAGACGAGAAGACGAAGACACGAGGACAACTGAACTATAACAGTTATAAACAGTTGTTACTAGTATAACTACCGATAACTAGTACAAAGACCCATAAGTGTTAATACTACTCCAGTGTTTTGTGCCTTTGTAGATCTGATCTGTAATATGTAGAAACGATAAGTTGAAGCATAATATTGTTAAAATGCACTTATTTTTCTTAACAAATGTAATTTTTTTCATGTTACTCATCTTTTTTGTTTGGATAGTTTGTAAATTTGCATATGTGTATTTGCATTTGCACTCTAAATACTGTAATTTCCGGACTACAAGCCGCTACTTTTTTCACACGCTTTGAACCCTGTGGCTTAAACAATGATGCGGCTAATTTATGTTTTACGGGTTAAAGAGCTTTACGTCGCCAATACATTTAGACTGGTCACACCAGACCAATGAAATTACCAAACAGGTCACAGTGGACCAATGAAACCATTCGAACCACCGTAAATCAAACGCACTCACTAAATTCTTCAAATCAGTCATTTTGCACGTCATGCACACACCCTCATCATGGAAAACACAAAAAAATGCATATGAGGCAGATTTCAAGTTAAAGGTGATCGATCTGGCTGTCAAAGAAGGAAATAGAGCTGCTGCACGTAAGCTTGGCATCAATGAATCAATGGTGAGATGGCAGCGTCTCAACTGCAACTCACTCAATGCAAAAAGATGAGTACGGTGTGGCTTATATTCAGGTGCACTAATAGTTCGGAAATTACTGTATATGTAATAAAAATTTAACGTTTTTTGCACTAAACAAAGACAAAAATGTATAGCTGTCATTATTTATAGTTGATTGTGTTCTTATTTTCCTGGCTCTGATCCACTTTAGATCATACTGGTCTGACTGTGGACTGTACCAGTTTAAATCCATGTATATCCTTCAGCTTTCACAGATCAGGTCATAAACCAATGTTTATGATAACAGATAAATTGATATGACCATATTTGGTCATATTGTCACCACTCTTCGTCCTCCTCATTCATTAGAAAACTGAATTCAACCTCAAATGTACAGAATCAACACCGTGGTTCCATCGATGGTGTATTCATGATGCTGCTCACACTCCACTCCTAATAGACTTTTAATCCAGGTGAGTCATCAGGTCTGTGGAGGACGCCGGTGGACCTGAAGGCACACTTCCATTACATCACCGTGGTGACGACGGTCCGACGCCGCTGGACGCCGTTCCACACAAACCACATGTAAATGAGAGGCTTTTATTGGTCATGAAGCCGCTCTACACCGTCCCCATTCTAAACCTATCAGAGCCATCGTCCATATCAGTGTGTAGATAAAAGACACAACTGTCCACTGTGTGAAATAACACCATGGACATGGTAACCATGACACTGGGTTCACAGACCTCAGTTATGTTATTAAATATATGCAGGGTTTATTCACCTACTGCTACAACCACACAGCTATACTGGTCCACCATGGGTTCACCACAGGTCCACCACTGGACCCATACTGGTCCACTACTGGTCCACCATTCGACCCATATTGTTCCACCACTGGACCCCTACTGGTCCTCCACTGGTTTCTGGATTAACTAAAGTATCTGACCACCATCCAAGGCAGTAAACCCTCATTTATCAGCTGAAGTCAACTACATATGTGACCAGACCTACTGTTCCCTCCTCAGCTGATTTCCTCATAAATATTCATGAGTGAGGGTGTCCGTTTTCTCAGGTTATTCACATCTTTCTTTGGATAGTTTGTAAATGTAAATATTTTTATAATTTAATGTTGTTGTTTTTTTAACACTAAAACAAACATGTATTTGTCATTATTTGTATGTTATTGTGTTCTTATTTTCCTGGTTCTGATCCACTTTAGATCACACTGGACTGAATGTGGAACCTCAACATGAGTTTAACATCCCTGGTCTTTAAACTGAACACAAAACAAAAACTCACTTAAACTGAACACAAAACAAAAACTCACTGAGGTAAAAGTGTAAATACTGTGGTACAGTTACACACTTGTGCTTCAGCCTTTTACTTTACATCAACAGAAAAACCACTGGGCTGTGAAGGAAGTAGTGAAACAACCTGTTGATCAATGTTCCCATCACTTTTTTATGCAAAGTCAAGCCAAAGGAGACACATCACACAGGTCAGATATTACATTCGGGATTTCTGCTGCGTAGAAAACTAATCATTTGACCAAATGTTTAAGTGTAAAGTTATTCAACCCTTAGTATAATAAGTACAGGTGAAGCTGCAACACTTCAGTCTAATGATTAAGAGAAAATCAGTAACCAGGGTCAATCAAAGCATCTTCAACCAGGACATTAAATAATTTTACTACATGTTTATAAATTGTGGGTTTCGTATCATTATTTTGTTAAATGGTTACATTTCATTAGTTTTCTAAACAAGAGCTGCAACAATTCTTCGTTTGCTAAATTAACAAACTATTGATCAGTTTGAGTCATTTTTTGAGATTCAGATTCCATCTTCTTGAATGTAAATGTTTTGTGTCATTTTGAGACTAATAAAGACATTTAATGATGACAAGTTGAACTTTGTGTGACATTTTAAACAAAAAACAATAATGGGATTAGTCAAAAATACAAGGAAAAGATTCATCAAGATGGAAATTAATCCTCAAGTGCAGCTCTGTAACAGATATGACATGAGCAAAATGTCGCACAAGCCACAACGAGGCCGAAATGTCGTAAACAGCGTCACAAAACCGAAGTCTTGCAAATGGCGCCATAAAACCGAAACATCCAAAAGTTTCAACTGTCTCAAAGATCGCACTCAAAAAGACCAAATGTCACAAAAGCCGCAACATGACAAAAACATTGCGAAAGACTAAAACAGACCAAAAACATCGCAAAAAATTCAACTGGACCAAAAACATTATAAAAAATAAAACTGGACCGAAAAATAAAGAAATCACAAAAGATTCAACCAGACAAACAAATTAATCGCAAAAGATTCAACTAGACTGAATATTTTTTTTATTTATTTATTTTTAAATTTAAAACTCACAAAAGATTTAACTGCACCAAAACATCGCAAAAGAGTCAATAAGACCGAAAACACCACAAGTCACAACAAGACCAAAACGTTCCAAAAGTTGCAGCTAGACCAAAGCATCGCAAAAGCCATAACTTGACCGAACTGTCACAAAAGATTAAACAAAAGAAGAAACACTGCATAAGATTCAACCAAACCAAAATGTTGCAAAGACAAAAATAATTTCCTTGTCAATTTCTACTTTTTAAATATTCTATTTAATGAAAAGGCTGACGGAGACAACCTGAGACACCTGTGTATGGTTCAACAGCCATGACATCCTCCTCTGATAATGGACTCACTGTGTCAGAATAATAAGGAAGTCGACGATGGGGAACTGTAGCAGATGAATAATCCAGGGCTTTCTGTTGTGTAATTCTACAGAACCGGGCCTTCGGTCGCTGAATCCTCCAAAATGAAACCAGTTTGAGCCCAGTCTACTATCAACCCTCCCACTCCACCCACCTGTCAGTTTGTGTGATGGCTGACACAGTGTAGGCACCGTTTTCAACATCTCCATCTCCACAGCGTGTCAAATAGTGTTGGTGTTGCCAAGAGCCTACATAAAGACACTTCAGTTTCCACGACAACAGTCTGGGAAACATTAAAAAAAAGAGGAGCGGTGCTTTGGAGCATCACGGACAGATAACAACTCTAGAATAAAACAAGTGTTTATTGGTCTTCAGAAAAACCATCTCTGTGTTACAGCCGACCTCCTGGCCAGAAAATAAACGTCACTTCGTACAATATTTGATCAGAGCAGCGCCTGTCACTGAGTCATGGACATAGTGGTGCTGAGGCTGAGTGGGTCCGTTTACAGGCCCACGAGTCTGGGGTTAAACTCATACACACCAGACGGCTGAATTTATAAGTGAAAGATGCAACAAGATGAACCCAACATGAGTTTGGTTTCATTTATAAATTAAATCTCTTATAAATATTGTTTTTTTTTCTTAATAGTTTATCAGTCTGTTGTATTTTTAATGTTATTGTTTTGGTGAGTGTTGCCGTTCTGTTTACTATTATAGACACAAGTAAAAAAAATATACATGTAAAACATGCAACAAGACAATGAAACCAAAAAGACATAAAAGGATGAAACAAAAGGAAAATGACACAAAAAAGAAGCAACGATATAAAAATGAAGTAATACAACAATAGTGTTAAAAATATGCAACAAGATAAAATCATGTAAAAGACACAACACAATCCAACCTGGTGACTTACTATTGATTGTGCCATTGCTTTTCTACAACAGTTGGTTTTAAACTTGTCTTTATGATCAGAACAAACACCAGCAGAACCTTCAGAACCGCGGAGATGGAACATTTAGAACAAACACAGGCAGAACCTTCAGAACCGTGGAGGTACCAGCAGAACCTTCAGAACCGCGGAGATGGAACATTTAGAACAAACACCAGCAGAACCTTTCAGAACCATGGCGGTACCAGCAGAACCTTCAGAACTGTGGAGGTACCAGTAGAACCTTTCAGAACCGCGGAGATGGAACATTTAGAACGAACACCAGCAGAACCTTCAGAACTGTGGAGGTACCAGCAGAACCTTCAGAACTGTGGAGGTGGAACATTTAGAACAAACACCAGCAGAACCTTCAGAACTGTGGCGGTACCAGCAGAACCTTTCTGAACCGCGGAGGTGGAACATTTAGAACAAACACCAGCAGAACCTTCAGAACCGCGGAGATGGAACATTTAGAAGAAACATCAGCAGAACCTTTCAGAACCATGGAGGTGGAACATTTACAACAAACACCAGAACCTTCTACAATCTGAGGAAATAAACCAAGAGATGAACATATGCCACCGTAACTGTCATTATCACCATCACTGCGATGACATCACTAATTGGTTCATGGTTGAGCCCTGGTAATGAGGTTAAGACTAGTTAGATCCAGAGCCAGGACTAAACCAGGACCAGCACTGAACCAGGACCTGGTTTAACCCACAGCCTGTCCAGATCCTCTACCATCTCTGTGACCTGGTCCTGGTCTTGGTTTTTGCTCAGCTGTTGGCACGTCCAGGCCCACATGGTCCCCCCAGTACACCATGACCCCTCCCACACACCAGGCCCTGGTCCATGGTGACAGAAGGACAGCACCTGGACATGGAGGTGCAGTGTCCCACCTCCATCAGACCCAGGTTGGATGGTTTCTGCTTAGCATGAATGTGTCTGTCTATCTGGAAACCTCATTGGAAGGGTGGGGGTGGGGGTGAGTGTCAGATAGTTGGGGAGGGGGGGTTATATTCAGAAATAGAATTGTCATTTGCTCAAGTCTATTTTAGGCCCAATGTTCTGACATCTTCACATCCAGACTCAGTTTGACTTTTAGGAAAACCTGGACCCTCGGATAGATGAGGAACTATGTGTTTATTATGATTATTATTATTGTTATTATTATTATTATTATTAGTGTTATTACTATTATAATTATTACTGTTTCTTCCTTCACTTTACATACAGTACATATAGTTCAGACGTAAACTGCCCATGACATAAGGACCTATGTTTATTATTACTATTATTATTATTATTCTGATTATTATTACTGTTGTTGTTGGTATTATTATCATGATTATTATTACTGTTATTATTATTACTATTATCATCATCATCATATTATTACTGTTGTTATTATAATTATTATTATATGATCATGATTATTATTACTGTTGTTATTATAATTACTATTATTATTATTATTATTATTATTATTATTATTATTATTATTATTATTATTATTATTATTATTACTACTGTTAGAGCTGTAGTGACCCGTGCCTCTCACCTTCTTCATGATGCCAGTCTTCCTCTTGCTGAACGTCGTGTACCGTCTTAACTTGTTGTCAATAAACTCCATCTTTATCTTTACGCGTCCACGTGTCTTCTTTCCCGGTTTGGCCCCGGCCACCCCCCCGGGCACCATGCTGTACCCCCCGGGAGGAACTCCCACCTCCTGGCCGGTCACCGCAGCCTCCATCTCCCCTCTCTCCCGCTTCACCCCCCTCCTGTCCCCGAGTGAACCCACGGGGTCGTCGTCGTCCACGGAGTCCGAGTCGTTGTCGGAGCTGCAGAGGGGCGCGCTCTCCCGGTCCGGGTCGAACCGGGCCCCGTGGGGTAGCACGACCCCGGCGTTCAGCCCCACCATGCCGGTCTGGAGGGGGGTCACCCCGGCGCCGTTGCCGGGTCTGGCCCCTCTGGGACCGTTCGCCCCCAGCATCCCAACGGGGTCTCTGCCCTCGGTGCCGACCCCCGGTACACCCTGCCCGGCTCGGACCAGCACGGGACGGACACCGACCCCCGACCCGTGCCCCCCGGAGCCTCTGCCTGAAGCGGACCCGTTCCCAGATGGAGCCGACCCGACCTGGCTCGGTAACATTCTACTGACGGAACAGAGTCCGAACACCAGCCTCAAGCTGGAGCGCGCGTCCTTCCTCGTGAGAGTCCGGTATAGCGCATGCACGTCCGGCCACCAATGTAAACAGAGTCGGCGGGTGTTCGGGTCGGAGCCTCCGGAAACAACCGAGACTAAGTTGTTGGAGTGACGCTGCCCCCGGTGCGGACCCGGTGCCCTGGACCCACTGCTCGTGCAGAACACCCTCCTCCTCTGCCGCCAAAACCCCCCGCACGCTCTCAAAAAGGAAAACGCAGAGGACGTATCTATGTGTCGATGCGCCGCAACAACTAGTCCCTCTGCAAACTGAAACTAACCGTAAACCGTTTGAGTGTACATCAACTTCACCGGTAACACCCGGTTATTAACGCACAGTTTAACCCTTTACAATCCGGAAACGATTCAAGCAGACAACAGTCATCTCAGAACAGCGTTAAGGACTGCGGAGTGATACCTACACCAGGAACTACTTCCCTCCTTATAAAGAGATACAATGTTTCCTTATATGGCGCTGTCTCTCCTTATTTGGTGAGTCACAACGGTGCTCGTTGATTGGCTGAGGATTATCTGAGGAGCGCTGCCATTGGTCGACGGGGAGCACTTGTTAGAATACCAAAATGGTTGCGCTACCGTCGGACGTCACCGTGAACCGGGCAGACACACCGACGGAAAACACGAGATTTAATCTACAAGGAGAACTAAACTACAGATAAAAAAACTAATATGTACAGAAAACGCACAATTAGAGGAGTTAAACCAGGACAAACTACAGGAATACACAACAGGAAGTGACCAAAAAGTACAACTCTGGCATCGAATCTACAGGTTTATGAACTTTTCTATAGATAAACACCATTAATGTCTGTATAATTTAGGTGTGTCAGTTCAAATATAATCAACAACATTGGTGTAAATTTTAGATTACAAATATTTACCATCAGACACTTCATTTCCTATATTTTTGTGGATTTTCTATATTTGTTTGTACCGTAAATATAAATGTATATTTACAGCAGATGAAAGTCCATAAGGTCATAGAACATAATGCAGCATGTATAACACTTATGACCCATTCTCTTTACCATTTATACATGATAGTGGTTTAACTGAGTTGAAGTATAGAAATAGTTACCATCAGACACTTCATTTCCTGCATTTTTGTGGATTTTTCACATCTGTTTATACTGGACATGTCTGTCATATAATGGAATGGAATGCAGCCTGTGTAGCCTTTAAGGGGCTTCATGGCTTCTATCTTGTGCCAAATGCATGTTTTCTATACATTAACTGGGTCATTTCCCCTGAATCCTTCTGAAATCTACACTAACATAGGTTTTCATCCTCCTCAAACCATCACCTCTGTGCAGGTAGAGTTAGTGCTCAGATGAAGGTCCATGTCCTGATCAACGCCCTTCTAAGGCTGGATTTCCTAAACTTAGATTCCATCCTCTACTGAACATGAAGCTCTTTTCATTGTCAGAGTGACATACATAGCAATAATGTTGCATACAAGCTGACTTTCTCAATTAACATAGAATAGAGTGTCATCAGCAAAAGGTGAGAGTAAATATGGAGCTCATAAAAACTGGATGAAGAGATGTTTCAGCCACAGATGTTGAGATGAAAACGACATAAAAGATCCAACAAGATGAAAACTACAGAAAGACGCCACAAGATGAAAATTACAACAAATGTACAAGATGTAAAAGGAAAAACAAAGATGAAAATTATATAAAAGATGTAACGTGACTGACATGAGCAAAGTACATTTAATTACAGGTAGTTTTAACACTGGAAGAGGCAGTCAGATGTAGATATTATGGTATTTCATGACTGATCCGTATGGGTTTGGGTCCAGAGGCGATACAGAAGTGATGTGTGAATTTAATGAAGTCCAGTGGTCTTAAAAATATGTCCATATTCATGAATTACTGGAATATAAATATAAATAATGGACATAATGCATGTTTTTATTTACAAAAGTAATAAGTAGTAAATGAACAAATCCACCTTTAGAGTAGATCCATTTGTGCCCCAAACGTACCAATACTGGTTTTGACATGAGTGTTGAAAACTGGTTGAAGTGGTCATTCAGTGACCGTTGACTGTGATCATTAAATGTCCTTCACACAAATCTAAATGTAGACGTTACTCCTGAACACAAGCAGCTGAGCTGTCATCCGTCCATCCATCCATCCATCTGTCCATCCATCCACCCGTCCGACTCTCCATCCGTCCGTCCATCCATCCATCCATCTGTCCATCCATCCACCCGTCCGACTCTCCATCCATCCGTCCGTCCATCCACCCGTCCGACCCTCCATCTATTCATCCATCCGTCCATCCATCCATCCATCCATCCATCCATCCATCCATCCACCCATCCGTCCATCCACCTGTCCATTCATCCACCCACCCATTCGTCCGTCCATCCTCCATCCGTCCATCCATCCATACATCCATCCATTCATCCATCTGTCGTCCATCCATCCGTCCATCCATCCATCCATCCACCCACCCATTCGTCCGTCCGTCCTCCATCCGTCCATCCATCCATACATCCATCCATTCATCAATCCGTCGTCCATCCATCCATCCACCCACCCATTTGTCC
>JAPQRQ010000008.1:70950-84302 GCA_037367365.1 Apogon talboti
TTAGTCATTATTGTTTTGTATCCCAGACCCCTGTTAGAAAAGAAACACCTGGATTCAATGTGTCCACAGACTTTTGGACACATAGTTAATGACTTGGGTAAGTATGATATGAGGATAAGGATTAGTGGCAGGACTCCCAGCATCTTTAATTCTCCTTCTATAGAACACTGAATAGTCCAGTGGGTGTCTAATGGGACGTTCTGCTGTTTTATGGACTCATCATCCACATCAGCGGTTTGTGGGCTTTTATGTTCCCCGGACGTCGACCCTGTGTTCTTACAGAGAACGGAGGCGACATGGAGTCAGTGTAGTATTATGGGATGGACTGTCAATATAGATGAAATATCACCATACATGTCACATTATTGTTTCCTTCAGGTTTAAAGGCTGATTTTTCGAAAATTTAAGAAACCATGTGGTTATTTCTGGTTTAGGTTATCAGTAAAATAAGATAAAAATATGAAAATAATGTAAAGGACCAAAAGTGACCAAAAAGATTTTAGACAGAAATGATGTAAAAGTTACAAGAAAATAGAAAATGAAGATATGAAAAAAGACTCAGACGTAAAAGTCGAAGGAATCGAAAAGCAACGTACAAGACTTAAAACACAGAAAGATGAAAACACAAGTCGCAATCAGACAAAAATGACCCAACAGATACAAGATGACAAAACAGAGTTAATACATGCAGCAGATAAAAATAACAAGAAGAAAAAACTGTCGCAGTGAGATGAAGAAGCTGAAAAATAAGATAGAACAAAACTTGGACAAAAAAATGGAAAAATTGCAGTAAGACAAGAAACTGGAAAATTGGAACCAAAAAAATTGTAGATATCACAACAACATGAAAAAAATATAAAAAATTGTATAAAGATGAAAAAAAAGTCTGGAGGACAGAAAAATAAGATACAGGGCAGGAAGGACGTAAGACACACAGGGGATGATCTGATGATTCCGTTTTATTCTTATGTTGATTTAAGTACAATCTGAATTCAACAGAAACATATAAAAATTCCATTAAAGATGGTTTTAACTACTTGATCATGGTCAGAACATGGCACTTGAATGAATGAGATGAAACGCTGAATTCTAATGAGAAATCCTTTTAACAATAATGATGATGATCACAATATTAAACTATATTATGATCATCACATCCACTGACCCATTACAGTAAGAGACACTATTATATCAACAGTTTGATCCACCCTGTGTATCAGCAGTAGTAATCGTATCCCATGATGCACTCTGCTGAGTCTTGCATAAACCAGGACTGTACCAGCAGCCATGCCGTGTCTGAGCCTGTGCCCCGCCCTTCACCGAGCGTGGCCACACCCTTCACAAACCCCACCCACACATGCATGTAGCCACGCCAACCTGCCTAACACGCTCACTTTGTGACCATGTGACCTCAGCAGTGTCACATGGTCCGGGTTCTGTTATAACCTGACGTCTGCTGCTCTGACGCATAACACACGCCTGGGACACACACTTGGAAGACACACCTGTGACACACACCTGGAACACACACTTGGGACCCACACCTGGAACACACTCCGGGGACACACATCTGGGACACACACACCTGTTTACACCTGGAATCAGAATGTGATCCATTCAGATCCCATTGAACCTCAGATCCACTCAGATCCCATTGAACTTCAGATCCCATTGAACTTCAGATCCAGATCCAGTTGTGTTTTCAGCCCCTCTAACCTCCGTATGCAGATCAGGTTGTAGTTCCAGGTGTAAATGTGTTCATCAGTGTGTTGTTCCAACATGTGTGTCTCTGGGTGTTTGTATCAGCGCCACATTATTCATGTCTCAGTCACATCTACAGTCACAATTTAAAAATGCATTCATGCTTTTTGCAGAATGTGTGAAATGTTGAGAAATGTTTAACAAACTCCATCCATCCACTCATTCATGAAGCTACAGAAACAGCGTGTTTTGTCTTTGGAGACGTAACATCTGCTCGTAGAGATGAGGTGATAAACCCAGACTCATACCTGCAGCTCTGCCTCCACATGCCTTCAGCGTCCTGGTTCACATGCAGTGGCTTTAACCCTTTAGGTCATGGGTGTCAAACTCATTCTAGTTCAGGTTCCACTTTCAGCCCAATTTCATCTCAAACCAGCTGGACCAGGAAAATAGTAACTGAATAACTTATAAATAATGTTTATTTTAGTGCAAAAAAGTACAATTACAGTATAAAAATGCTTCCATTTACAAACTATCCTTTCAAAAAATGTGAATAACCTGAACATCCACAAACAACCTGAAATGTCTTAAGAAAAATAAGTGTAATTTTAACAATATTCTGCATCAGTGTATCATTGACATGTGACTTCTAGATCACAGTGGATCTAAAAAGGAACAAAACATTTAGTAATAGATACCTGGAACTGAAAAATGGATCATTTAACCCCTTGTAGACAACTGTCTCAAATTTACCTCCATATTCCTGTGTTTGTACTGAGGCGCTGCTCAACACGATGAATGTGAATGACGGTCATGGATCAATTATTAATTTCATGACATTCTACTAATTTTTGGATCATTTTTGTTTTGTTTGGGTTGTTGACTGGAATAACTGATCAATAGGAGCATCAATAAAGTCTATTCAAATCACCAATCTCCACTTAAATTAGGACAAATACTTATTTTATATAATTGTAAATACATGTAGACAGTAAGGGGTTAAGTTTATGATCAATACGACCTGACCTTCAGTATCTTCCTGTGTAATTTTTTCACTTTGTAAATTGATCCTGTGGTCTGAATTGAAGCGTTTGGAGGGCCGGTTTTGGCCCCTGGGCCATATGTTTGACACCCCTGCTCTAGGTGGTTAGTTTGTCTGTGCAGAGGCCTAGTTTGGGTTGCACCTGTGGGCGTTTGAGGATCCGTCAGCATGGGGACGCAGTCTATGTTCAGCTTAACGGGTTCCACCGTCATGTGTTTGTGTTCAGGTGAAATGCATGATGGGAGTTGTGTGTTTGTGTCTGTAATGTGCTTTGTGCTGTTTTGCTAGAAGCTTCTACACCTGGCATGGTTTCATCCTTTTCCTTTTCCTTTTCTAACCCACTCCTGCCACGACAGTCAATCAGCCTGTCCATCAGACCTCCTCCTCTTTACTCAGTGGATTGGACTCTCCCTCTTTGACCTCTCATTCCACACAGTAAACTTGGGTGGGTTAGTATCTGTAGCCATGGCAACCAGGCTGGACCATCGGCTCCTTAGTCGTGTTTTAGTGTAATAGAGCACAGGGACAGTCGGTTCAGTAGCTGAATGATTCTGCAGAATCTGACGTCTGCACAGTCACCGACCCAGTGAACGGAGCCAGGTCCAGGGTTTATGGGACCAGAACCAAAAGAGGAAAAACAGCTGAGTCACAGCTAGTGCAACAAACCCACTGCATCACTGAGCCCGTTTCCATCCACTCTGATCCTCTGATCAGTATCAGATTATTATTGATCCTGTAAACAGTCAAATCTGATGTGTTTGATCAGATTAGAATCAATCAGATGAACACACCTGGACATGTCCCAGTATGCCCATGTCTTCAAGCATACAGGTTCATCTGTTGGTTTAGTTCAGTTACATCTGAACATGTGGAAAAACCATTAAAACATAGAAAACACAAGTGACGTAGACGACTACAACAGGAAGTTTGAGTCTGTCACTAGACTGGAACAATACAAAACCAAATACAAGTTGAATAAAATAACAAACAAATGAACAAAACCAAACAAGAATTTAATAAAGAAAAACTGAACAAAACCAAACAAGAATTTAATGAAGAAAAACTGAACAAAACTAAACAAGAATTGAAGAAAATAATGAACATAACTAAACATAAATTTAATAAAGAAATAGAAAAATTAGCAAAACTAAACAACTCAATGGGAAATTTAATTCTACCATCACTACAGTAATGGACTGAAATGTCTAAACCAGGTCAATGGGTCCAGGTAAACACATCAGATCTGATTATTACAATTATCTGATTATAACAGTTATTGGATTTTTATGGTTTGTGTAAACGGACTCAGTGACAGATGGAGTTTATCATAAACACTGACACTGTTTTCAGTCAGGGTAGATCCACGGGTTCCCACGGTCACAGAAAACAGGGAAATATGGAAAAAGGGAAACATGGAAAAAACAGGGAAATATGTAAAAAAAAAAAAAGAGTGAAATATGAAAAAAAAACAGGAAAATATGGACAATGGTCAAACTTTTTCATGGAGTTTAGGATTTAGAGCAGAATAAAACTGGAAAGCTTGGAGTTAAAGGTCTGAATGAAATATCAATAATATAATCACATAAATAGAACATGAGATGAGCTAGAAATAAATCACACAAATGAGTAATTAAAGCTAAGACCCAAATATAAAGAACATCGTCAATAAAATGTGAAATTTTAACTACATTCGTCCAGAAATGTGGGTTTATAAGTCCAACAAATCAATGACATAAATGACGTTACATTATTTTAGTTATTTAGTAGTGATATTTACAGTGTTTTTTCTTCATCCTGATGCAGAAATCCACATTTTGTGGATTATATTTTTATTCACATGAGTTTAAATTCCTGAAGTTCTAATATCCAACCAAAAAATTGATTCTCAATTTGTTTTTGTTTTTTTTTCCCAGTTCTCAGTTCTGATGACTCTCATTTTGATTATTTAAAAAGATAATTTGTTTGTTGAATGTCTGAAAATGAAAAATGATGATTCATGTGACTGATTTGGTCTAAAACCTCAAGGTACATTTAGTCTTTACTAACTAACTTATTGAAGAAAATTGAAGAAAACAATCAACAAAATGAACAAAATTCAACAAAACTATCAACAAGGTAAAGAAAATCGAAGAAAACGATCGATTAAAATGAAGAAAAATTAATAAAATTAACCATTATCAACAAAGTGTTAATTTAGCAAAATTGTCAACAAAGTGAAGGCGATTCAACAGAATTGTCAAAATGAATCAAAACTGGGCAAAATAATCCAGAATATCCACGTGAAATAGCAAATGAACCAAATAACGACTGGATATATGGGTTATCGTCATAGTTGTAGATTTAATATCCGATCCTTAAACTTGTGAAACAGTCATTTACTTTGATGTGTTAAACGGTTGGAGCCCTGGATCTACACCCTGAGGTACACCATCAGAGCAGGCTTATGTGGGAGTGTAGGACGTCCAGACCCAGAGCTGCTGATCTTACCATGTGTGCGTTTGTCTTTGTGTCTGTCTGTCTCTCTTTCTCTTATCAGGCCTAAGCCATCGAGATTATTCCTCCATCCTTCTCTTCTTCCAACACAATAGCAAACGGATGTGTGTTGTCGTTCCCTCTGGCCTGTTCCATTCCGGTTTCCCCGACAGAGACTCTGAAAGTCCCTCCTCAACCGCCACCGCTGGGACGTTTGGTCTTTCCATAGCTCCTCCTCTTCTTCGTCGTCCTCCTCTCCTCCTTCTTCTTCTCCTCATTCTTACACTAACTGTATGTCATCCACGTTGGAAGAAAAAACTCAACTCTGCCTCTTTCACTTCAATAACAAGAATTGGCAAAAGTTGATGCTATTCTCAATGGAAGATCAGAACTAAATGATCAACACAACTAACAAGGATTGGCAAAACTCAAGAAAATCAAGAAAGTTGAATGAAAGTGAACAAATGAAGCCAGGTTGAGCAAAATAATACAAAAAATGAAGAAAAACAGGCCAAAAAACATTTGATGCACACAGTTGACAAGAACTAGCAAAACTCAACAGTATTTTCATTTAAATGAACATGAACTGAACAAAATAATCCAAAAAATAAACAGTTTTCACAAAAGTTTGGCACCAAAAACAGCATAGTTTAACAAAATGATGAACAGAATGCAGAAGAATTAACAAAACTATCAACAAAATGAACGAAGAGCGAGTAAAATGAACAAAAAATAACAAAAGTGAACAAAATAACAAACTGATTATCATCACAGTTGGTGATTTAACAGTTGATAAGTGATTGATTTGAACAATTCAACACATGAACTGAAGTTGAGTTTTTTCAGCCCCCTCCTGCTGGTCCAACACTGTACTGCATCGTTATGACTGAAGAAAACGTGGTTCTCCTCATTGTCTTCTCCTCCTCCTCTCTCTCTCCCCCCTTCCTTCTTCTTCCACTAACCCTTTGTCATCCACGTTGGAAGAACAAACTCACTTCTTTTCTCTTTGACTTTGACTCTCGTTCACGTTAGAATCCTTGTGTGTTTTCTGTCACATTCACATTTCCTTCTCCATTTGTGAATCTTTATGAGTACATGTATAGGATTGAGATGCAGCGAAGTTGCAGACTCTCTGTTAGAACAAGGTGAAAGAGATACTGGAAGATGTTAGACATGATATCATAAACATATTTATTTCTATGTCTGATGCCTTGAACGTCGACGGTGCCTGTATTTAGCCATATCCGTTTTACTCTGAGATCAAACGCCTAAAATAAAAAAATATTAAAAAAAGGTACTGTACTGTTAACACATGCTAATCATCCTTAACGTAGACGGTGTGAAATAAGAAGGGAGCATCGCCATTATTTTTGTTTTTATAGATGTTATCGGTTGAATTTTTTGTATGAATTTGTTTACATTGAATTTTT
This sequence comes from Apogon talboti, assembly GCA_037367365.1. NCBI lineage: Eukaryota > Metazoa > Chordata > Actinopteri > Kurtiformes > Apogonidae > Apogon > Apogon talboti. The sequence goes on from JAPQRQ010000008.1 coordinate 77,596, forward strand.
TTAAGTCGCTTGCTATGATTTGCTTTTGTTTCGGGCTGAATATGGAGGCGGTGGCGTTGGATCCAAGGTCAGAACAAGGAAACGTCATGTAACGGGAAAGAATCCTGCTGTTGCCATGGTGATTTGGTGTCAGGAGGAGAACGTAGGGCTGGGTGATAACATACGATGGATTGTTCATTGAAGACGCGACTAATCATCATGCCTTTTTGGTGAAGTTTTTATTTGTGCTTCTAAATTATCCACAAAAGACACAAAAAGATGAAAAAAGTAAAAGTCGCTGCAAGAAGAAAATTAGGTAAAAATAGAAGATGCAACATGACAAAATGACAAAATGTGACAAGATGGAAACGATGTAAACGTCACAAAAAGAAGAAAAGGATGGAAAATTTGGTTTGATGAGAATAAGGTCAAAGCTCTGACGAGATGAAAATGATGAAGAATGAAACGTGTCACAATGAAATTAAAAAGATTAAAATAATGTAAGTCTGAAGCAAAATTATGTACAAGAAAAACTTAATGAAAATTATGCAAAAGTGGCAACAAAATGAAATGACACAAAGGACGTGAGGAGATGAAAAGGAAAAAAAGTTTCACCAAAATAAAATTACAAAAAACCATGAAACTGCCTGAAAAGTTATGAGATGAAAAAATGCAAAACATGCGATGAAAATAATGTTAACACTGCAACAAATTAAAAAGTTGGGTTAAAAAAAACTTAATTAAAATGACACAAAAGTCACATTAGGCTGAAAGACTGAGATGAGATGAAAATAAGTAAGAAAATTGCAACAGAATGGAAAATTACATTTAAAAAAAGTCACGATGAAAATTACTGAAAAGTTGCAACTACATGAAAACACTGTAAAATTTGAGAGAAGATGAAAAAGATATAACAAATTCATTTATGTAAAAAAAAAGGTAAAAAATAACACAAAAGGCACAAGATGACAACAACATGAAAAGGCTGATGTAAAACGTGACAGGATGAAAACAGGAAAGTGTAATGATGTGAAAATGTAAAATCTGTAAAAAAAAAACAAAAAAAACCAAAAAAAAACAAACCACAAGACGCAATAAGTCAGAGTTTAAACCTTCGTCTAATCTCTGATGTTGATACTTATTGTGTTTAAGTGACTGTTGTCTAGACGTCGTCCCATTATTGCCCAGACCTACGTTAACACCAGGCCGAGGGAAATCAGACTGAAATCACTGAAATCAGATTGAAATCTGGAGTAAAGCCGACTGTATCTTTTGTCACAGTGGTAGTTGTGCGTTGATGGTTGTTTCCGTGGCGCCGTCACAGAGCCCCCATGTGGCTCCAGATGGTCTATGTCAGTGATGTCAACTTGATTTAGTTCAGGTTCCACATTCAACCCAGTATGATCTAAAGTGGATCAGACCAGTAAAATAAGAACAGAATAACCGATAAATAATGACAAACTGTCCTTTAAAAAATGTGAATAACATGAACAACCTGAAATTTCTTAATATAAATCAGTGTAATTGGACCAATATTAAATCTCAGTTTATCATTTATGCATGTTCATTCTAACGTACAGATCCCAGTGGATCTACAAACACACACAACATTTAATAACAGACACAATATTGGTCCAGTTACACTGGTTTATATGAAAACTATATTAAGATTATTCACATTTTTTGTGAAAGGATAGTTTGTAAATGTAAAGATTTTCATTAAATTTTTTTTTTTTACAGTTAAAAAGAAAAATGTGTGTTTGCCATTATTTATATGTTGTTGTGTTTTTATTTTCCTGTCTGAATGTTGAACCTCAACTAAGACCATTTTGACATCATTGACTGTTATTATCTTCAGTGTACTTTTTGCGCTGAAGGGCCGGATTGGACCCCTTGGCGGCTTGGTTTTGGCCCGCCGACCGCGTGTTGGACACCGCTGCTCTATGGGAAGTGTCATCTTTTCCTGTTGCCGTAAAACGTCGGTGAATCGTGTGCGAGTGTTTTCTCCAGACGCAGCGTTTTCTCTGATGTTCACCCAATGAATGTAACTGACTTTAACATCATGGGCGTGTCATGGTCATTGTGGGCGTGTCATGGTCATCGTGGGCGTGTCATGGTCATGGCGGGCATGTCATTGCGGGCGCGTCATCGTAGGCTGTTTTAGATTCAGCGAGTGCATTCATTCTGCAGCTTCTGCCTTGATTCTTCATTCCTTCCAACGCCTTTATTCTAATGCAACTCTGAACAGCAGTGACTCTGTCGGTCCCATTCTGACTATCGTCGTGTTCGTGGAATGCTTATTTATTGAAATGTCTATTCTCCACGTATATAGTGTGACTTGAGTTTCCTAAAGTGGAAGAACATTAATGGTAAGGTCTATAAGCACTATGTTAGTAAGTAGGACTGCATTATATTGACCATTCTGCATTGTGAAGACTATTGCATCAACACTTGTTGGTATTCTCAAATAAAGTTTTTCATTTGTGAACTTTTGTCTTTTCTCTGCGTCGGATCAAAACTACAACTGTGACTCAGTTCATCTGTCGACTGTTGTTTAATGTGTGCAAATGTGAGAAATGATTAATATGACGGTGTTTGGTGTAAAACTAAAAGATACATGTGTTTTCCACAGATCTGCTTCACATCACTTCTATTGAAGTTTAATAGTAAAGACTGAACCTGAAACATTCAATCAGTGAATAGAACAAACAAGAAATAAATGAACAGAACTATCAACAACACTAACAAAATGAGAAAAAAAACATTAGTATCAAAATAACATGGAAAAAAAATTTGTGTGAAAAATCATTGATTTACATTTACATTTATGCATTTGGCAGATGCTTTTTTCCAAAGTGACTTACAAGGGGAGGATTAACAATTAAACTACATAGAGGAACTCTTGAAAGGAGACCACTAGTTAGGAAAGGGGGGTTCCAGAGGTCAACAAATGAACAATATATGCAGAAGTGAACACAACTTAGCAAAAGTCAACACTATTATCAACAAAATTAACATAAATGCATTTTAAAAATCCAGAAATAAACAAAAATGTATCACAGAGTGACCAATACTAGTGTTATAAACAGGAGATCAGAACAAAATGATCAACAGAATTAACAAGGGTGGAATGGAAGTGAAGTCAACAAAATGAACCCAGAATGAGCAAAAGAATCACAAAAATGATCAAAACATCAAAATTAGCACAAAAAACAGCTCATTTTTTGATCAACCATATGCGCAAAATTGACAAGAAATGGGAAAGTCTGGTATTTTCATCTAATTTAATATAATCTGAACCAAATAATCCGAAATTTAAGCAATTACCACAAAATATTGGCACCAAAAACAGCATGTTTGAACAAAATGATGAACAAGAATTAACAACAGGAATGATCACCAAAATGAAGAAAATTGAACAAAACCAGTTGAAAACTGATTGATTTGAATAATTCCAGCTTTAATCACATGAACTCAAGTTGAGTTTTTTCATGTGATTTTTACTTCAGTGTCTCAACACGCCCACAGCGCCCCCCGCAGGTCAAACCACTGTGCCGCATCATTATGACTGACGAATACATGGTCCTAATCTAATTAAACCAGTGAAATAATCACACACACGCACACACTGGTATTTGACAACAGTAAATGTGTGGATGGATGGAAGGACAAATGACATGAAGATAAAATATAATAATGGATTCAATCACAGCAGATGAAACATTAAAATCAAAACACAATGACATTAATTAAATAAATGAAACATGTTCATGGTGATAGTGGCATCATTTCATAAAAGTTCATTAATTGGATGTTTGGAGGATTATGTCGATAATAAAAGTCACCACTAAGCTGCTTTTAATGAATCTGTTTTTCACATTCAGATCAATAAAATCATGCCATATTTGACATTTTTAATGACACCACAGTTTCTGTTTTTCTGCGTCTGTTCATTAAATCAGGACGAGACAAAGGGCCGCCGCCTCAGACCCGTTTTATTCTGTTTTAATTGAATTTAATGTGTTAATTTGTAGGTTTAGTGTTGATGAATGTGTGTTTCCAGGATGGCAGCGGCGCTCTGCAGCGAAGTGGTTCACTTGGGAAACTCCGCGACGTTCTGCGACGCAGCAGCGAATTATTGGTCAAGAAACTACAGGGAAACGGACCGCCAGAACCACGCAGCACCAAGTAAGAACCACCGCCGCCATCACCATCATCATCATCTTCGGTATAATAAGACCACGTCCTCACTCATGTTCTTATCCACGTTTGTCCAACAGTATGAAGAGGGCAGCGTCGCTCAACTACCTGAACAAGACCAGTGACGACCCGTTCCAGGTGGGAAACGGTTCAGAGATAATATCCAAACTGGTGACAAAATACACAAAAAATGACAAGAATGGGGAAAAGTCACAGATAACCTAAAAAAAATTAACATAACTACATTTAACAAAATCCAAAAATAAACAAAAATGTATCACAAAATGAACAATAGCAGTGTTAAAAACAGGAGATCAGAGCAAAAATGATCAACAGAATTAACAAGGATAAAATGGAAGTCAAGAAAATGAACCCAGACTGAGCAAAAGAATCACAAAAATGATCAAAACATGAACAAAAATGGTCCAAACATGAATAAATCAATGAATTAATAAATGAATGAATGGACAGTGAATGATCTGTTCAAATATCAGATAAACTCGATGCGACGGTGTCAGAAGAGATGATTCAAGGAAACTCCAGTAGATTTGACTTAGTGTTTAAAATACAAGTTTTGTTCTGGTTGAATTTAAAGCCATATATTATTCTATATATTATTTCTATTATTATATTTAGATCATAACATGTTGATTGTACTATATGAACAGTGCGTTGGAGACTGAGGTGTAAATGAGTCGTCTGCCTAAAAGCACTTTCATTTAATTTTATTCCTATTTAACCGGGCAGATGGATGAAGAACACAGTCTTACTTTGAACTGTAGCTGAAGGCAGGACGTTAAAAGGAAAAGGGAGTTAAACAACAAGATTGAAATGAAACAAACAGAACAATAAAAACACTAGAATAAGTTAATTATGATTGAAATGTTCAAAAAGACAGATTAAATATATGTAAGAGGCTGAAGCTGAATAGGAGGGGTCCGAGGACTGAGCCCTGTGGGACGCCCTTGGTAACTGTAAGTTGGAGCTGTGAGCCTTAACGTGTACACTGTGCGTTCTTTATCAGACCAGCTGATGGCTCAATGTGAAAGCCCAGTTTTAACTTCCTGTTCCTGTTTCCAGACCCGAGGTGGTTCTAACTTCAGGGAGAGTCGAGGTCTGAGCTCCAGCACCGTGGACCTGTTCACCGGTGGGAACTGAGCCCCCCTCGGCCGCTCTGACTTCCGACCTAAGACGCCGCCGCTCGCCTTCCCCCGGCGCTGCTTTGACAGACCACGCCCACCAGACCACGTCACTCCTTCACGTTTTAGAATCAAACCCAAAGACTTATTGGACCAGGAACGGGCCTCGGGCCTTGGACCCTGGACCCAACCGCGGACCCTGAACCCAACTTCGGATCCTGGACCATGGACCTGACCTCAGACCCTGGACCCATTGACGGACCCTGAACACTGGACCCGACCTCAGATTGTTTTGTTGTGAATCTTCTCAGACCGGGTCGTAGTGTTTCTCTCCTCGCCATCGTCACAGCCTTGGAATCGTTCCTCTCATCATCTGCACTTTGACTAATAACTGTTGCCATGACTCTGCCTCTTCCTCCTGATTGGCTGTCAGTAAATGTTCCTGTGCCATCATTGAGTAGATGTAGCTTTAATTCCTTGAGTATTATCGTTGATAAATTGCGTTTGTTTGTTGTTTTTTTGCCGGTTGAGATTGGCGTCGGTGTCGGTTAAAGCTTTGGAAACAGGGTGGAGTTTATCCAGTCACATGATGGAGGTCATGTGACCTGTAGTTCAGGAGGTTTTTCTGCTGCTTTCATGTTATTGTACAGAGAAAACACTGTGATTGTTCGCTGATTCTAGTAGATGACCTTGACGCGGCGTCGTTTAATTGGACGCTGTCGCTTAATTTCCTGGTGTCTGCGCCATGTTTGACTCCGCCCCATTTACACTGATCAGGACGTGGATGAAAAACTCTGTGTCTGAAGACCTGGAACGTCTGATGCTTTTTATTTAGTCCTTGGTGATGAAACTAGATTCAGGTGGTTTTGGTTTGGGTTCGATTCTTCATCTGAAAATCATTGTTGGTAAAATTTCGAATGTGCATCTGTTTGAAACCATTCGCTGTGTTGTCCATAAACAAACAAACATTTACAACTCTGTGTCAAATCACTATGGAATTAGATCAAGAAATAAAACCAACAATTTTCTACTTGTTTTTGTTTAGTTTGTGTTTTAATGTGATTCCACTCAGTTTTGTCTCCTTCAACTTTTATTTGATTTATTGACGCCACTTCATTTTCACAAAACACAAACCTAATAAAGACAAACGACGACACAAAATACAGACAAAAGACAAATAAATACAAATAAATACAGATAAACGACAAATAAATACAAATGAAAGACAAATAAATACAGATAAAAGACAAATAAATACAAATAAAAGACAAATACAGATAAAAGACAAATAAATACAGATAAAAGACAAATAAATACAAATAAAAGACAAATACAGATAAAAGACAGACAAATAAATACAAATAAGACAAATACAAATAAATACAGATA
>JAPQRQ010000008.1:87946-99425 GCA_037367365.1 Apogon talboti
ATCTATCTATCTATCTATCTATCTATCTATCTATCTATCTATCTATCTATCTATCTATCTATCTATCTATCATTTTATGGTTTATGTTCCGGTAATGGTCAAATATTTTTTTTTTATAGATTGGCATAAAGTTATTATAACAATGTCTACATACATAGATACAGTATGAATGGGAACAAAATTAGACACGAAAATTTGAACTTAATGGATATTAATTATTTATTTTGTAATCCAAATTCCATCACAGAAAAACAAAGCTAAACAGTGACATTTCGTGGTTAAATTATGAAACTACAGTCAGCTGTTTTCATCAGACACTGTAGAAAAACCAAAGCAGTGACAATGAAATGTGTTTTCACTGTATAGAGTCAGAACACAACATGTTGTAACTTCATTTTGCTTATAAATATACAACCATTCCTCACAATGAAGCGTAACACATGCAAGAAGTTATAACAGGAGCAATTTTGGACAAATAAGTTAAATTAATGAACTAAATTAATGAAATAATGTGATTTAAAGCAGGTGATTGTAGTCTGTTTACTTTGTGTTGTATTATTACCATGTGCTGGCATGTAATGCAAGGCACAAGGTACTATTGTTTGTCGTATTTATTATTATTATTATTATCACAAAACTTTGGGGGGAAAAATGCGGCCCAGAGCGTTGGAAATAGACCCAAACATATTATTTCAAAAATGTGCAGCCTGTTCTAGAAAGATGTGCTATGACTCAGATTGACATTCCGATGCACAGTTTGTTAAAGTTGTGAAAAACTGGCCGAATTTTCCATCCGAAATGAACTGGGTCATTTTCAAGTGGCTACCATTCCCCCACGATTTAGTCAATGCGACAGATGTGCAGCCCAGCCCAAAAATTATGTATGACACGTCGTAATGGTATCATGTACGGTTTTCGCACAAATCGACATACAAACACAGAGAATAGAATATTGACAGCTGAGAGTCTGGTTTATTCCAGCTCTAAATGTAAAGTGCTATGAGATAACTTCTGTTATGATTTGGCGCTATATAAATAAAATTTGATTTGACTTGATTTGATTTGATTTGATTGGCTGAAATCGTCCCCACTCGAACTTAGAATGGAGAGAGTTGGGTTTTATTGTTAGAAAATCTAAAAACAACTCTTCAAAATTCTCACATTTCTGGGATTTAAGCTATAAATTACATATTAAAATGTTGGAAAAACTCTTTTCTTTCAAAGACTATTCACATTTTTAACAGGATGTAGGGTTATGGATGGACATCAGTTTGTTTAGAGGTGGTTTCAGAGTGAATCTAACATGGACACCCATATGTCCTCCATAAGGACACCCATGTTCATAAACAGGTTTTGACTGTGTTTGGTCTTTTCCAGAACATTCCACACTGACACATGATAGAAAGGGTGGACCACAGACAGACTGACTGTCCACTAATATTATTTCTATCTGTGGATTTAGTGAATGTCCATCTGTTCAGTGTCATGTGCTCCACACAGATACCACGATGGTTTTCTTTTTTGGTTGATCTTGTCCAGAGGTTGATAGTGGTCATCAGGTGCACCTGCCATGTTTCTCCTCACCTGGCTGTAATTGGTCAGTTGAAGTCTTTAAAAGTAGATTGTCCCTCCCACCTCAGTTTGCCCTGCCCCCATCCTGACCACTGACTCACATTTTAAATCCTGTTTGTTGTATCTCTCTGTGATAGACTCAGTGGGTGGGTGTAAATGGTATTTTCAGTCTCCTGTTGAACCCCTAAAGGACACTTCATTGGTTTGACCCTTTCATGGTTTTTATACAGTTTGTTTTGTTGCTCTCCTAATTTACAACCTCCGTCCATGAGTTGTGTTTTTTTTGTGTGTGTGTGTTTGTGACAAATGTAACACATTACATTAATCTTTTCTAAATTGTTCATGCAAATTATAAATTCGTCTGTTCATCTGATGTGATTTGTACATGTAAGTTTTGAAACAGTGTCAATAATTCAGCTCATCCTTATTTTTCTCTTTCCTCTTGTGCTGTTGCACTGTCATAGCAAACATTTGTTGTAATAAATAACTTGTACATACAAATGCAATATAGAACAACACGACTTTCATCCAAATATATGCAGTACTTTACTGATAACCAGTCCTTCTTTGATACTATTTCTTGCTTTTACAACACACCTAGACACAAGTCCATGAATCCAGCAAGAGGCAAACACACGGGTTACATTTCCTTTGTGAAATGTGCGACCGTCTAGTTACACCAAATACAAGTACACAGTTCTCAGGGAGAGGAAGATCAGTGTCATCTATTGGAAATTTTTCCATAATGATTCGATCTGGTGGAGAGCAGTAAAAATCAGCAATTCCAGGGGAAAAGCCCAGATTTACACCCAGATATAATAGAATGCATTTATTAGGCTTGAATAGAAGTGCAGAATGGGTTTCAACAGCATGGGTTTGTTTATTTTCTGTGTATTTTAGACATACTGTACAGTCATGGAAAAAATTATTAGACCACTCTTGTTTTCTTCAATTTCTTGTTTATTTTAATGCCTGGTACTACTAAATGTACATTTGTTTGGATAAATATAATGATAACAACAAAAATAGCTCATAAGAGTTTAATTTCAGAACTGATATATGTCCATTTTCCATGGTTTTCTTGATAATAACCAAAATCACTTCAGGTTCTTACATCAATATATATGTCATTGTACTGACTGATATTGATGTAAGGACTGAAGTGATTTTGGTTATTATCAAGAAAACCATGGATAATGGACATATATCAGTTCTGAAATTAAACTCTTATGAGCTATTTTTGTTGTTATCATTATATGTGTCCAAACAAATGTACATTTAGTATTACCAGGCATTAAAATGAACAAGAAATTGAAGAAAACAAAGGGGGTCTAATATTTTTTTCCACGACTGTATGAGCTGATCTGGATATAACAACATCAAATAAAAATACAAAATCTTTCCAAAATTCACATAGCCAAAATAACAAGAAAATTAAGAATAAAAAACGCGTAAAATGCGTCACTAAGGGATAAATAAAAAAGTAAAATAAACCAAAAGTGTTTAAATGAACTGAAAAAACTCGCAAATGAAATGTGTCCAAACGCAATATTTGGACGCTCACGTGTCTTCAACAACACATAAAATGTCCAGATTATTACACAGGGAAATGCTAATTAACAGTTTAATATCTGAGCAGAAATTAACCTAAACTCAAACTCATATTCGAACGCGTTTTGTTACGTCATCAGTGCGCGACACAGCGTGCTGCCTGTGAAGGACGCCGAAGAGCAGTTTTGGGATGAATTAAGTAAAAATACAAGGTAGAATTGAATGTTCTTTTTTGTTTTTTTTTTTTACTTAGGAATGCTATATCACATTATTATCTAGCTGAATTAACGTACCAAAGAATAGAAACAAAAATATGACAAGTTATTCGGCTGCGTTTGTTTAACCCTGTCGTTTAGGTGCTACATGCTAAGCTAACGTTAGCTCACGTTTTACTGTTATTTATCATTTATTGATAATATGAGAAGACTGTTGATAGTGGTTTTAATAGTTATAACAGACATAAATATAAAATAGATAAGACAGGAGGTATGATGGTCAACGTCAACTGAGGTATAAAAGAATATCTTTGGAGCTGCTGTGAATATTGGATGAATGTGTCCATCTTCACCTTCATACGTCTCTGTTCTTGTTCTGTTTTATATTTCAGGCCTCTGTGATGGCAGTGTCCTGTTTAACTCGAGCCCTTCGATCCCTGTCTGTGTCCCAGCCTGCTCTGCTCTCGGCTCAGGTACAGAATCTTGGCTTCAGAGGTTTAGGTTGTCTTTGGGTTAACTCCAAATGGTGTCGTTCTTTCACTACATTTAACCTTTCCTTAGTGATTAATCTTATTTATTGTAATATTATCTTTTGTAGTTTGCAGGGTTTTTCATTGAAAATCCGATGTTTTCCTATATTTAATTCACTGATCACGTAGATGTTCATTAAAGCTCAGATTAAAGTTGATGGTTATTATATCAGAAACAGAGAAAACTGAATGAACTGTCTTTTTCAGTCCAATCTGTCATTAACTGAACATAAACCCAGTGTGTCCATCCACTGTCATTGATCCAACTCCATGGGTTTTACTGGTGAATCAATGTTGTAGAAGATGATGGTGTTTCCACGGTAACTATGGATCCTCTGAACGTCCAAATGGGTCATATCTGATGACCATGAAAGGATGAATAACTTTATTTTACACCAATTATTGATAGGATTAGTGGATCAGAACTCCAAATAAACTCCTTTCTCCAAACTGCATCATGTTTGTTATACATTTGTTGTGAAATTGTTAAATTGTTTCTCCTGTCATTGGATTGTGCAAAGCAGTTAAAACAAAAGGTGAATAAAAACAGAAGATGCCACATCACACAAATAAAATGAAGAGAATTAAATAGACCTGCATAAACCGGAGTAAAACAAATCTGGACCAGATCCAGTGGACACATGGGGACACATGTCCTGTCCAATAGTCTCTGTTTAAACTAAATCACTTATGTCCATGCTTAATACATGTATGAATAGGTCTCAGTCAATACTGTCACATGACGCATGGTACCATTGACAGATATAACATTTGGGTAAAAATACTTAAATTACTGCTGCGTGACATGGGGACTCAAAATGGACATTATTTATTTTCACTTTACACAAATGTCCAAAACATGCTGTTGTCATAAGAAAAGGATCCTAAATGAAACGGGGCTTTAGCGCTGATGGAAAAACTACAACTGTGATCAATATTGGATTAAAATGTTGAAATGATCTGTTTTTATGAACACAAATGTCTTGAGACACGGGGACAGGTGGACCCGGGACATGGGGACAGGTGGGACTAGGACACAGGGACATCAGTTTGTCCCTTTGTTCAGTAGTCTCAATAAAAGCCTTTGGAACTCCACACTCCAAATGTGCTTCTAAACTTTGAACATCCATATTCAACTGAAGTCATATATACAGATAATATCAGAGCAGATTGGACCAATAATTGGATTGGACTGAACCTTTGTATATTCTACTGTTGAATAATTAGTTCTACAGATTCACAGACTTAAATATCACTGATACAAGAACAAATGTTAGTATTAAAGTTAATAGTGCATTTACAGATATGAGTCCTTTTTAGGTTTCAGTTTATATTGATCAGTAGGATCAGAACTTCTGATACTGACATTTAATAAACAGTTCTATAAACTAGAGTTCTGAAGGTAAAAGATGAGTATTTGAGAAATGAAGGGTGGAACTGTAATGTTTGACACTGATGTTGACTGACTGGATCTGACCATCTGTTAAAATCACTGTCTGTCTGTGGAGGTGATTTCTAAACTCATACTATCACAATCTGATCAAATTGTCCTCTTTTGGTCTCCGTCAGGCTGTGGTTCAGACTAAACCGGGTCCTCAGTGGTTCTGTGGGGTCGGACCATGCAGAGGTTTCATCACCACGGCCGTTCTGGATCAGAACCGGACTCGGTGGAAGGAGAGGGAGAAGTACACGGTCAAACCCATCGGGATGAAGAAAACCGGAGGCAGAGACTACACAGGTCAGAGTTCAACCCTCAGTCTGGGTTCAAACCCCACTGGAGGTTCAGGAGTCAAACTGGATCCAAAGGGTTCTGTGTTGTTGAACAGGACGGATCCGGACCCATGGCATCGGCGGCGGACACAAGCAGAAATACAGATGGATTGACTTCCAGAGGCTGAGATACGAAGACGGCAAGGAGGAGAAACCGTTCGAGGAGAGGGTGGTGGAGGTCCGATACGACCCCTGTAGGTGAGATGGGATGAACCGGACCGAGAACCGGGTCTGAAACAGTAACTCCAACAGGATCAGAACCAGGCTAAGGGACTTCAGTCTTAGCAATGTTTTCACTAGTTTCAGTGATGTATGTGGAAAATTCAACCGCCCACATTCTCACTTACTTCCAGGTTTGTAACTTTGTTAACTCAAACAGTGTGTCTTTCCCAAATACTCCACATAAGAGTCAGGGTTAGAATTAGAGTTAGGGTCAGGGTTAGAATTAGAGTTAGGCTTAGTGGTGGATTAATGCAGGTTAAAAAGGTTTACAGATGATTGTTGACACGGAACAGAAAAACGTGAAAAATCCAATAAAACTAAAACCATGTAAAATAAAACAATAGAAAAACAATAAGAAAAAATAGAAAAATAACTTAATTTAAACCTAAATGGTACCTGCATAAAATCAGTAGAAAGTGCCGTGTCATCTATAATTAATCAGATGCTTTAACGATGGGGCTGATTTTATTTAACTCCGTAAAACCTAACCCATCAAAAACTAGACACAAAATTCCAATTTTTTTGTAATTCAGATGTTTATTTGATCTTTTGACAAAATCCAAACAAAACATGTTCCCATATCACTTAGTTTATGATATATTTGTGTATCACATTTGATACATTAGTGTTTTCATAAACTACCTTATATATCTGCACTATCAAATCTGACACACACATTTAAACACAGTATAACTGGACTATAAAGAATCAATTATCAAGTAACTATGCATTGTTTCAGTACAGGAAGTACTTATTAAAATAAAGAATAACAATATAAATGTTCTTCTTAACGTAACTTTTTGAAAATTACCAAAGACTTTCCTGTAAAAAGTGTGTGGACGATTGAACGATAGCATCCATATTGAAAAAGAAACAAAGCTCTTCCACCGGCTGCAGTGGGATGATCATCCACCAGAGGGCAGAACACATGTATGGGGGTCACATACAACAGCTTTATAAGGAACGTATTGATCCTTTTGATTAGATAGAGGTCTGAGAACCTGGCGTAGCACATGTGATACAAATGGGTTTTAAGGGTTAATAAAAAAACAACTTAAATAGATGCTGAAGTTTCTTTAAAATAAAGTAAAACGCGTTTTCGTGTGAGATGAAGTGGAGTTAAAGTGTGAAATGTCTGGAACCGATCTTAAGTCCAGTCCTTCTGGTTCTGATCCTGATCCAGATCGGCTGACATCGCCCTGGTCGCCGGAGGAAGCAGGAAGCGGTGGATCATCGCCACGGAGACCATGGAGGCGGGAACTGTCATTAAAACGTCTGGAGTGATCGGACGCATGGCAGGTACGAGACCCGGTTCCTCTGAATCTGAGTACCTGGGTGCAGGTCAGGTTCGGTTTCTTAACGTGTCCTTCCTGTCTGACGTTTCAGTTTCGCCCAATGAGGGCGATGCGTATCCTCTAGGGGCATTGCCTGTCGGGACGCTGGTCAACAACCTGGAGGTCGAGCCGGGGAGGGGGTCCGAGTACATCCGGGCTGCAGGTAAACTGGACCAGAACCGTGTTACGAACATGTCCCAGATTCACATAAACGTCTGGACTGTTTTACTCGGTATTTATTTGTCTTTTTGACTCAGAATCCACTTTAATCAATGACATAATACAACGAAATGTAGTTTGAGCATGAATACGGATAAAATATGAAATAAAATAGAATGAGTACTACCATAAAATATATTTGTGTTAGTTTTAGGGTTTATTGTGTGAACGATTCTTTGTTAAACTAATATTTGTTGCTGTTTGGATCAGAACGAACATATCTGTCTGAAATGAAAGACGAGTCAATGAAGTGAAATAAAAATAGAAACAAAAACAGAATGAGCTTTAGGAGTCACTGAGTCGGTAAAGGGAACGGTTTAAATCACACACAGAATGTCTTTGAGACAGACGTAGATAAATGAGCTTTTTACTGAATCCCAGAGTCAGACTGGAGCCACAGAGATGATGAGGGATAAATAAATAGATGTTCCTAATGCAGATGTTTGAGTGTTGACCTGATGAGGTCCATGTGAAATGTAGAGGATGGAACAAGACCAAACTAATGTTAAAGATACAACCAAGTAAAATGGAAAAAGTACTAAAAGTCAAAACGAGGACAATGATGCAAAACTAAAAGATGAAAGAAACAAAAGAAACAAAATCAAGACTCAAAAACATGGAAAAAAGTTAAATTAAGAATATTATATAAAAGGAAAATGATAGAAAAGACAAAAAGAGACTCAGACACATTGTTGTGGTAAAAATAAAAACTCAACCAGAGGTAAAACTAGAAAATAAACCTCTCACTCTGACTATATTTGATGCAGCGTTTCTTCATATTTATTGGCTGTTGTTTTTGGTCCAGACCTTTCATTCTGTCTGATCTACAACATGAACCTGTTGCTGTGACCTTCATTGTCCACGTTTATTCTGTTCGACTATATTGAATGTTTAACACGTCGGTTCTGGTTCTGTTGGTTTTCAGGTACCAGTGGTGTCCTGCTGCGTAAAGTCAACGGCACCGCCATCGTCCAGCTTCCGTCCAAACAGCAGGTTCAGGTGAGTTCATCTGGACTCAGAACCCGGGTCAGAACCACCTGAGGGTCTTAATCCTTAACTGTACTCACCACCAGTGTCCCGTCCTCCGTCTGTTTATTATATTCAGGTTATTTATGAGATGGAAAATATTCAATGAATCAATGATAATTCAGATAATTAAAGTGGCCTTTAAAGGGTTAAATCCTGATAACAGTTGAATGTTTGGTCGTTTTGAGCAGAGATGAAGTTGTTTAAGAGATGATCCTTTGCAGGTCCTGGAGACCTGCATGGTCACTGTGGGACGCGTCTCCAACATCGACCACAACAAACGCATCATCGGTAAAGCCGGACGCAACCGCTGGCTCGGTGTGCGCCCATCCAGCGGTCTGTGGAAGAGGAAAGGGGGCTGGGCTGGACGCAAGATCAAGCCCCTCCCCCCGATGAAGAGCTACGTCAACCTGCCGTCGTTGTCGGCCAAATGAGACCAATATAACCACACCCCCATTCTGGTGAGAAAATACAGACGCCGTTTGTACAGAAGATTAAAAACTTTATTAAACACAACTGCCTGTGAGCATGAAAGAAACCAACCATATAAAAATCCAAAACATATTTACATCGAAGGTCGAACATGCAGACGAACCGTGTCTTAGTGGTAAAGTTCAAATACTGTCATGTCTTTAAAATAGGGCTTGTGCAAAGACACCGGGCGGCGTTTTCCAGGAGCGACGAGAGGCGCAGCGGCGTCCACCCGCCAAAACGCCAACGCGTCGGATGGAACGCCAACGTGCCGCTCACCGACCTGCTGGTTTAACGCCACCCGCGCTACGTCTAGAACCAGGGCAAAAACAACAACAAAACAAACAAACTCCAGGTCGAATGCGATGAAAGACGCTGCGCCATGTTTTTATTCAACGATGGCAAGAAGCAGCGGCAAAAATGAAGTAACAGAGTCACGACCTTGAAACCAAGAAAGAAAAGAAAAAACCACAGCATCCAAATCAAAGCAGGGCGTGTCTGTAGGTAGTGGTTTACGTCTGAGCCCGGTCCCGGTCCGACAGAACACGGGTCCAAAAACCACAAAGTGCATTTACAAAGTCAAATGTCTGCTAGTGTTGGTTTGCATTCAACAACTTTGTCATGAGTTCTGGAAATATTTGGCATTTACGTGGAGATAAAGGTCGGATATTTGTGCTTTCGGTTTACTGGGGGGGGGGCGGGGTTTAGAGGGGCGGGGTTTGCGGTTCATAATAGTACATCTGGTTGTATAGATTTATATACAATACTTTAAAAAACGCCATCCTATAAAAGCTTCAGCAGACTCACACACAAAGGCCGTTTGTCGAAGGGAACGGAGGCAGTACCGTCCAACACACACACCGGCAGTGACCGGGGGCGGGGTTGGACCGGGGCGGGGCCAACAAACATGCCTATCGCAGTGTAACTAGAGGTTATTACCATAGATCATATATTGTGCTGATATAATCATCATATATATTTTGTCCACATATATTTTACATTTGTATTTTGCAGAATAAACTCAGATTGCATCCGTTTTCTTTCAAATGAATGAAAATGACAGACTTCAGGCGTTTTCATCTTCAATGAGTCTTTTCTATTATGTTTTTATCATATTTGGAGTTTTTACTAATAATTTAACACAAACTTTAACCCAGAGCAAAAATCAGCCTTCAAAATGGAGACAAATCAAATCATAGTGGTTTATTTATGGATAAAGAGGACACGCTGCTCTTTTATCCAGGCATTAATACTTCCTCTAATGTGGTTCTAATTTCATGGGTTTCTCAGAGTAATCCTAATAATACTGACTCCAAGACCATCGATAGGATGTTTGACAAACTGTCGCCGTTTTAAAGGCTCTGATCGTACAAACCTGTGGGTTTGATTCCGATTCCGTCTTCATATATTTGACTGTTCCAGTTCGTTCCACATGTGCATAATGACTTTTCAGAGTCGGGTTCTACGATGCAGACTTGGGTTCTAAACACCGACGTTTGGCCGAGTCGAAGCTCTGGTGGGTCGGCTTTAAAACACACTGGACTTTGGCACAAAGACACATCATGCCGGCAGGAGATCGGCGCCGCAGACCACAAACCTGGAGGTCAACGGCGTCAAAGACCACAAACCTTGACGCGACAAAGATGCAACGACATTTGGCGGAACGATGCGGTTCTGTGGCGTTAACGCTGCTTCGACATAAAACAACGAAAACGGTGATAAATGATGGTTCATGTGTCCAATGAACACAGAACCGGTTCTGATCTGATGTACGATATATGGACAAAAGTCTGTGGACACATTGAATCCAGGTGTTTCTTTTCTAACAGGGGTCTGGGATCCAAAACAATAATGACTGTCATAATATAGTTTTATATTGGATCAATATCATGTCATTGGTTAGTTTGGTTTACATTATTTTTGTTTCATAAATGACTCACAGATTATCCATGACTGATTGTAAATGTTCTAAAATATTTTTTGTGCTTTGAAATATTGATGTTTATGGACATAAATATTGGGACACATCATGTCTACAGCTGTAAGATGTCCTGTTGATGAGGATTGGACATAGAAACATCAATATTAATAATCTATAGGATATTGATCCAATATAAAACTATATTTTGTCATTATTGATCTTATACTTTTGTTCATATAGTTTATATTTGAGTGTTTCGAAGCCGACACAAAAAGAAATGTCTTCGCTCTAAAAACTGACCTTTGTCGAGAAAAGTAAAGGGACGAGTAAGAAAACTGAGCACTGAGTTCAAAGAGAAGGATTCCATCGAGATTCACAGCAATATTCCAACTTCCAACGACAAAACACGAGCACGGAATCAAAGGGTCGCACGCACGCCACTGCACATCACCATCACACGCCTCCATCGTCTATAGAGTAACAAGAAATGTAGGATTTCACAGAAATAATAACATGTTAACAAAAACAAAGTGCAAACACAGCTGCCAGTATCCAAATGTGGCAATTTGTCAAAAACCTCCGAATAGCTCCGAGGCGGGAGCACAAACCTTACAAAATATCACTTGTTCTGTTCGTAGTGTGTCAAAA
>JAPQRQ010000008.1:99525-112739 GCA_037367365.1 Apogon talboti
ACACAGATTAGACGTGGAGCCAGCAGGGGTACACACACACACACACACACACACACACACACACACACACACACCTCCTTTTAACCCTCCATTCTTTCTTCCTTTTCCATCTTGTCTTTGTCAGCTGCTCAGCTGTGTAAGTGAATTGCTGACTTCTCTTTGTTTTCCTCTGTACCAAGAGCCCTTGTTTCACGCGCTGTCTCTGCTCTTCATGTAGCGGTGCATAAGCGGAGCAAAGCCTTCAGCCACCAGGTTCCCACAACTCCATGTCATGACCGTCCACCCTCGTGTGCTGCTCCAGCATCCTGACCTGACAATGGAAAACCAAATAAATGAGAACCTGACCACATAGAGCTAAGCTGCCGTCTCTGGGGTTAAAAAATGAAGCCTGCAGTTCTTCCAATGGCCATGTGAGGCTACATCCAGAAGTCAATCCCACAGACCTCATTAAAATGTACAACTTTACAGCAGAAACAATACAAAAACGTGTTTGGTCTAAACAGCTAATTTCCACCTTGACGGCACCTGTATCTGCAGTGGGTCAGATGTCCTGGGAACACCTCTGTACCTTAACGGAGGGACGCGGTTCAGAACAGGATGCACCACTTCTTGTTTCACTTAAAAGCTAGCATGAGAACGATTCTCCAGTGTGATTCCCATAGTGTTCATCACTGTATGAATCCAAAATACAAATGTTCAGATATTGAAATTGAAAAATAAAAGTCAATAGTATACAAAGTGTACAAAAACGTGAACATTGGGGTCTGGCCCTAATACACACTGTGCGTTTAGGTCCTTAATTATGAGTAAAACCTCAACGTCAACCAGTAGTAGCATTTTAGCACAACTAATATTGGCTAATATTAGCATTAATGCAACAGGCTGATGACATGGTCTGTCAGTTTACCTGTCATTTATCCTGGCTAGTGCAATGCTGTGTCTGTGCTTTGCATAAAGTTGACGTTATTGCTGTTCAACAGAGCTAATGGAGGGGCTCATACAGGGCTTTAATGCCTACTGTACAGGCTTTGACAGCTCACTTACCTGCTGAGCAGGACTTTCCAGGCTTGTTAAGAAATTACTTTAAAACTGTGTCAAAGGACATTGTTACATAAATGTGTCTAATGATAAATGTGTTATCATTGGTCTAAGTACCTTAATTAATTACACTAATTGGCTTTTAGTCCACTTACAATACCTTTGTCATGATATAAGTTAGCTACATGAGGTAATGGTGCATGAATTTAGTGTTGCATTATATGGGTGGTCAGTTAGCTAGCTAATTATTGTAGATGAACATTATGCAAAGTTGATTTTATTGTTAACAAACAAAACATTTATCAAGTAGTTCAAATTTCTTGGTAGTATTTAATGTAGTTGTTAGTTAACATTCACAACAGGGTCTGTATTCACAGTAAGTCAATGGTAGTGTTAGCTTGGTCAGTTTTAGCCTTCACTCTTCCTTAGCTCCACCTTCTTGTCCAAATATGATCATTTCTATCTTCAGAAAACCAAGTCTCACACCTCAACCCACTGTGTTGTCATAGTGTCCTTTTCTAGTCTGTGCTACTGTGATGTCATTCTTGAAGCTGCTGAGTATTTTTGTGCTGTACATCTATAAATGGTGTCCATGTACAGAAACATGTTACACATCATTGCAACAGAGAAACTGATTATAATCACTGGTTAATCTGGAAACACTGTCTAAAATGAACGGAAACAATTGCTTTGCAGCTCAGTTTAGGATTTTTCCAAATATACTGTTTATCAAAGTCAACCTTTACGTGATACAAACTAACATGTGCAGCTCTCAGGCTTTTCGTTCTGTCACATTCGATCTTATTGGTTTATGTCAGCTATTTCTAAAATTACCCGACCAGAAATACACCACACTAATTCTTCTCACTTTAAAGTAGGGTTGTCTGGCTGCGTTGACATGAAACTGCAGGAAAAGCTGTTGTGAATGTCATTGTTGACGCCCGTGTTTGACTAGTTGGACCTCTGTTTCCAGAATCACACATGTTTAGTGTAGAATATGGAAGGTATCCTGTGATTCCCACATATTATAATATTTAATGTGTTATGAAACAGACCCTGACCTTTGACCTTACTGCAGAGACTGGCAAGGGAAAGGCGTTCCTCCAGCGAAGGATTAAATTACTCTATTAATCCACAAGCAGTCGCTCTACAGGAAAACGTGTAGACAAACTGATACCAGCTGATTGGAACATTTAATCTTGTCCCTTTTATCTAATGTGTTGATATGTCTGCTCTGCTGTAACTCACTGTTGATATACTGGGGCTGTGAAAACAGGGTCATTCTGTCCGCAGGAAAATGGTCCCTGAGAAGAGAATGGAAGAAGAGGGTGCACATGCACTGTTGGGCATCAGCTGACTGATACTCTGCTGTTGAAAAGAACGGATTGAATCTGTTGTGAGTGTGTCGTGTGTGTAGCTGGTGTGTGTTTGAGCTGGAGTGGAAACTGTCCTGACCTGACGCATATGAACAGATTTAATTTGGTCTTTACACACTGGAGATGAAGGCAGACGTGCACATGTGTTTAAGATGTGACAGTAATAGTAACATGTTTACAGCAGTTACAGAAACTTTACCACTGCGTGTAATCTGCTGCTTCTGAAACGGAATCCACTTCAATGGGACGCAGCGTTCCACCTAATGTGTTAATGTAATTGTTAAGATACAAAGGAATGTGCAGATATGACAAGAAGTGCACATGACTCATAGGAAGTCTTATCAATGTGTTGACAGGAGAACAGTCTGCATGAAGTGGAATGTGTGGACGCTGCAGTGTTGTTGGGTGGAAGCGACCTGAGGTTCAGGCTCTGGTCCCCTGGAAAGGAAAACAAGCAAACGCACACTTAAACAAATGATGCCTGTTCCACAATGTGCACTGAACGGTGTCTGAACGGGACAGCGTCGTTAATTAAATGTAACATGGGCTGCAGTTTGGATTTGGAACAAAGACGTGTATGGATGCATGTTTAATGGCTTATGGTTATAGTGCGTGTTTGGCACACTTCACAGACCGGTGCCAGTGTTGGAACTTTCTTTTGTTTACAATGTGCAGATTTTGGTTGGTGTCCACAATTTCCAAAATCATGCACAAATGGAATTCTAACCTAATACATACCAGGGCTGGACGGGCCGTGTGGAGCACCAGCCGTTTTTGGGTGGTTTTTTTGGAACTACAGTAACCCTCCTGGTCCGAGGAGACAGACACGTACTTGGCCCAGTGGTTTGTCTTTTTGTCTTTCATCTAGATGGTCAATCCTTGACCTTGAGGAGCACCGGCCCACAGAGCTGCAGACTCTCCATTTGCATTCCAGTCACATGACTACCTGGCGTTAATGGGCTGCTCGCTAAGTTGACAACACTGGACATCAGCACAGGTCCTCTTACTGTGGCAGTGTCTTTAAGCTCATTGGTTTGGTCCACATCCGCCGTTTCCTGACGGTAAACAACTTGCCGTGTACATAAACAGCAGACAAACAGTCAGCTGGCAGATGAAGGGGAGGGTTTAGCAGCTGAAGGCCTGGGTATTTCCCTCAGGAGCCGCAGAAGAACAAATGAGACCCAGCGTCAGGATGAATGTTGGCGTAGCTCATACTCTGATGGAATATGTCAGTGTAGTGGAGACACTGCTCTGTTCCCAGCAGGCTGACGGGCACACAGAAACCGCACTTTTAATATCGGTAATTACATATATCGGACAGTGTCATCAGCCCCCACCCCCACCCCCACCCTGCTCCATCCAGCCCTTCACAGCCCCACAGAAACACAGCAGATTAGCACTGAAGATCTGAGGGAATATTAATAACCTATTATGAGCCGCAGCCAGCTGCCCTCTGGACCCAGGCTAAGTGAGAGTGTGTGTGTGTGTGTGTGTGTGTGTGTGTGTGTGTGGAGGTGTGTGTGTGTGTGGGGGGGGGGGGCTGTTGGAGTTGAGATGAGCAGGTTGTAGAGGGGCGTGGCTCTCACCCTTTGATCAACAGCTGCCTTCTTCGTGTCGTTTTGGGATGCACACGTATCCAGTCAGTGAAATCCACTGTGTAGAGTGTGAATTTTGGGAGGGAAAATATCCTAAAACTATCTATTGAAGCGTTCACTGTGCAGGCTACCCCCCCACCCCATCATGGCCCACCCCTGACCCACCCAGCCACTCAGCTCCCAGGGAACAGAGCCGGTGTAATTAGTTGGAACCAATCACGCTGAAGGCATTAGGACAGGATTAGTCATTAACTGGGGGCTTAGCTGTCAGCTGTCAGCCATGAAGGAATGCTGCTCAGTCTGCTTCAGCCTCAGCGCCACCAAGAAATACGGAGAAATGAAAATCTGAACGCAAAATGTCTGCGGCGCATGGGTGGGTGCACGGCTCAGGCACAGACCCAGGATGGGTGGTGTTCTTTTCAGGGCTGTGAACCTGACTGAAGGTGGAGCTGTGACTGAACAGACACCAGTGTCATAAAACACACAATAAGACCAACTCATTCAGCCGTGTTAGCATCAGTAGCTTTTATTCTTATTTCCTTCTAGATTTCTGCTGATGTTTTTCAGGTTCATATGAATCGTTTAAGTCCACCTGTTTGTCCTGGGTCATCAGTACAGAACAGAGCCTCTGTTTGTGTTGGCCCCTGCAGTGACAGAAACCCTGTGGCACTGCCTTTGAACACAGTCTGTGTTTGACAAAGACCTCTAGAAATGAGTCATAAATACATTTCTCAAAGCTCCTTCCATTAAAGAAATTGAAGTTTGCTTCACTTTGTCGTCAGTATTTTCCCCCCAAACCTGTCTGTGGCTAAACAGTACAAATTGATGCTGTCAGGGTGCTGGCAGGTCGTTTGACTTTCTGAAGCCAGAATTCATTTATCGGGCCCCTTCCCGTTCCGTCTCCTCTCCCGGGAGCCAACCAGGAATCCATCACATCCTGTTCTTGGGTTTTATTGGATGGCTGTGTGGGTAACAGATTGCAGCGCCGCTCTGTCATCCTGTCTCACACTTTGATTGTGGAGCAGTGTTGTTGTGTTGTGACTGTGAAATGCTGAATGAGGAGGTCAGGAATAGGAGGGGCGGTGGTGCAGAACCAGAGAAAGGCCCTTCTGCAGGAGGGCTGGGCAGTCAGGGGAACTGGTACTGTGGAGGGTTATGACCTTTCACCTCCCAGAGTCTCAGCACAGACATGCATATGCACATGCACCTCTGTCTTTCAGCCGTTCATCCCCCACTGCTTTCCCTGGTGTTTCCATACCATGTATGTATAACAGATGTGGACGACCCCTCTGATCTGTGCACTACTCTCCTGAAGCTTGCAGTTTGCATTTTTTGTGCTAGAAGTAACCACCATATTTGGACAGAGACGTTGCTCAAATGCTGTAATTCTGTTGCCTTTTTCCAGCTGCTTTATCTTTTACTCATTGTCCACCTTCAACCTGGAACAGCATACGTGATGGCGTTGGTGGAGCCCAAGCCAACCGGGTGATAAGAACATTTACATTCAGTGAAGGGTGATGCCCACCAAGCTAATGCTAGTGCTAAATTACTGAAAACAAACTCCTCTCACCAAAAGTAGGCCACTTACAACCAGACTACAACAAGGTTTTCCTCAGTTGTCTTTGGTTTCATGGGGGTTTATGCCAGACGTTTAGGTTTATGCAACTAAGTGTGGCCTCCGCCCAACTGTTTTCTGACCAACTGAATGGTGGGCAAAGCTTACATCTTCATCAGGCAAAACCTGTCTTTCCGACTAAAATAAAACTTTTTCTCACCTATACTATTATATCTTATACAAAAATGTAATTTAATTAAGTTATTTAAAATAATTGAATTTGAAGCAGTTAAAGTGTAGCACTGTAGAGGTGTGCAGACTCTAAAGAATCACTAAAAGGGATTCAACATTTGCGAGCCTAGAAACATTGATGCTAACAACCCATATGATACAGTTTCAATAATATACTGTAATTACACTTGTACTTGAGCCATTTAAAATCAATAACAGCTGAATAGGAAAGTTCGAACAGTGATGTCAGTTTATTTAATGGCACAATCTGTACAATCCCCTTGAAAAGCAGCTCATATGACAATTTAAGTTGATGATTCTATGATAATGTACTGTACATGCTGAACAGCATATGACCCAGTAAGGATCCTTGAGGAACACCACTATTAAAGTCAAGGTATGTCGATTGAGCA
This sequence comes from Apogon talboti, assembly GCA_037367365.1. Lineage (NCBI taxonomy): Eukaryota > Metazoa > Chordata > Actinopteri > Kurtiformes > Apogonidae > Apogon > Apogon talboti. The sequence continues at coordinate 105,734 of JAPQRQ010000008.1, forward strand.
ATGTCAATCACCTTCCACATAGTGAGGTCAATGCCATGGCCCTGAAATGTTCTAAGACTTTATTTATTTATTTATTTATTTTAAAATCTGGCCATTTTTAAGAGCAGCTGTCAGAGCAGTGCGGGGACACAAGGTGGCGTCAGCGTCCAGCAGCGAGACGTGTTACACAAATCATATCATGCTCACTTAACAGTAAGCAGCACATGTAAAAACAAGGCCTCCGATTTGGTTTCTTGCAAGTGTGCATCGTCCCACACCAGCAGCTGTATGTGCCTCTGCTGTACAGACCTGGTGACATTTGAGATGCACATCTAGACAGGCACACATTCTTAAATGCTCCAGGAATGTCTCCATGTGTTTTAAAGTACGGAACGGGACAAAAAAGGAGAAGTCGGGCTCGTTGTGGACCGCTGATGTTTGCTCAGGTTCAGCCCAGAGTAGAAGCCAAACCCTGGGCTCCATGGGCGTCTATGACATGACCTTGGATCTGCCGGCCCAGATATGAATTGTTTGACTCCTTTGCTCCAGTTAAACTCACTTACTGGCATAGTTGCAGTGTACAGTCCAAGGCCCAAGTACAGCATGTTGGTTGATGGCCAACCACAGCGTCCCCATATGCACATGAGACCCAACATGGCTGCAGGCTTCCCCCGTCCTCAAAATCCAGCCTCGCCCTTTCGCATTAACATTTCAAGAAGGAAGGCTGATTTGAAAAGCTCTACGTAGCACAGTAGTCAACTAACCGGGAAGACCTCACAACAGTAAAACTGCTGAATGATCTTCTGAATGTGACTGTGATAACAGGACATTTCAACACAAAAACAAAATGATCTTGTGATTTTTCTTGGTGGTTCTTCTGGGTTCAACTGGACTGGTTCTGCTCTTTTCAAAACTATTCGTTTCTCATCCAAGAGACCTCTTCAGTTCTTGTTATTGAACTAATTTGCATTTTTAGATTAGATAATTAAGACAATAGTTTTTGAATACCAGCAATTAAAACAAGGAGCAATACCTAGAAATTAAATTCATATATTACATAAATGTAATTATTAAATACAGAAGAAGATGGATGAATGAATCTACAATTTAGAGTATACACTCTTAATTTGAAGGACAGGATGTACTGTCAACAAAGACGGGACAAAGACCTAAAAACTGCATGTTTTACATAGTAAGAAAAGCTAAAAAAAAAAACCATGACTAAAACAAGCAAAAAACTGCCAAGTCCATATATGGAAGCTACAAACCAGCTAAAAGAAGCTACAAATGAGGTACAAACTATAAACTCTGATACAGATTTTATGATTTTCAGTCCATATAGACTCAACCTACAGATGACAGATTACACCAAGATACGAGAAGATTTAAAGCTAAAACATTTGTAAATGTTAAACCTACAAACAGGCTAAAGTAAGCTCCACAGATGCTAACGCCGGGTCACCAGTGCTACCTGCACACAACAGCCGTGGCCAAGCAGCAGGTCAGCGGCCTGCTTTTCTGCACAGTGAAACCATGTGGCTCCTGCTGTCTTCCCTGTGCTGTGTCTTCTGAAGTGGTCTTTTCCGCAGCCTTGAAGCGTCTTTGTCTGCTGTATCCAAGCAGCAGCATGTAGCCTGTTCCACCAGCTCGTCTCCACTGTGCTGCTACTTGCTCATTACAACCAGGTTGTATTTTCCACAGACAAACTGACATTTCAGCGGAGCGCTATCAGCTCAGGACCCAAAGGTTAATTGCTCACGTCACTGTCAGGTCGTGAGCTTCGCCGAAGCGTTCTGATCCGTGAAATGAAAGTGGCTGCCGTCATCCCTGACCAGAAAAGATGCTGACTCACTTTGGTCCCAGGGTTTACGCTCAAACCGCGGGCGTGTTCTGCTGACCTGTGGGAGAAGGCTGTGATTGGAATCAATATTTAAATTCCATTAACTCAGTTTTCAGTTATTCGCCCAAAGCTGGAAATGTGGTCTTTTTCAACACACTGAAGTGCAGGGCCAGGCTGCAGTTGGTTGCTAAGAGAAGAGAGGAGCTGCGTGGCATGTGGGTGGGTGGGGGTGGGCGGGGCCAGGTGTGGGGGGGCCGGTCGGCTTCTTTTCAGGGGGAGGGGCCTCGGGAGGCAGGTGGACGGCGGCCGCGGTCACACGGGCTTTGTGTATCCGAAGATCCCCACCGGGAAGTGCTTGACGTGGGTCGGCCACTGGGCGGCGAGCTGGAAAAACTTGACGTCGTTCCATTCAACGCCATCGATGGTGACTGAAGACGAAGAGGGCGGGAGTTAGAACTGGGGCGGGGTCACATGGGAAGGATTATCCAATCAAATCTAACTTTATTTATAAAACTCTTTAAAACAACAGCTGGCCAAAGTACTCAACACAAACACTTGTATATTACAATTGCACTGTTGTAAATATGTCAATAGTGGTTAGTTTTATTACCTATTACCATTTTATCTACTTTGTCTTCTTTGGGCATTTTTTCCTGCCCTTTATTCTGTCGATGCCTTGACCAGTGATTTCCCCCGTTGTGGGATCAATAAAGTCTAATCTAAACATGTAAAACTAATGCAAAACAATAAAACCATGGAAAACATAAAGGCCAGAGAGGAAACGTGAATATTTTCTTCCTCTTAAGTCTAAGTGTAGACCAGTGTGGTCTTTAATTCTGTTTCTAACTCTTCTGTTGCATTATTCACACATTTATTTCTCTCAAAAATCCACCTTTATCTGTGACCCCTGACTGACTGTTGTTACTCCTTAGGTGGATCTGCGTCTCATTCCCATTTCCTGCCTGTTCCTGCCTTGGCCACCAGGGGGCAGAGCAGCCTCACCTCTCAGCATGGTGTGCTGGTGTTTGGCAGTGCAGATCAAGCGGCTGATACCGTCGATCACTTGGCTCTTAGAGTCCAGCTCTTTCTCCTTCGGCTTTTTACTGAGAAAAATCACTGAAGAAATGAGAAAGAACCACATCAGACTGAAGGACTTATGGGATTAAATCAACGAACATGTATCAGACACTGATTAAAACCATGATCACTGAAGATGGTTTTCATTGTGATGTGTTTTGTTTTAACGTCCGGGTCAAGTGAAAACGTCAAAGTTTTCTCAAAGTTCTCATTTGTCATTTTTTTTTAGAGGATGAACACTAAACCCATAACTGACACACAGCTGTCAGGTTTAGCCCCTCCCTCTGCCGTGTTTAGCCCCTCCCCCCAGGCCATCCCTCACCTTTCTTGTTCTTCTCCTTGGTGACCACGGTCATGGCCATGCTGGGCGGGGGGGTCAGCTCTCCCCCACAGGGCAGACGGCTGACCTGCAGGGACCTGAAGTTACTCTTGAGGGTGTTCTTGAGGCCCACGTCCCTCTTCTCGCCCTCCTTCTTCTTCTCAGGGCCCTGCCACGTCCAATAATCCACCTGCAGACCCATCACTTCACTTCCTGAACATGGAGATCTGAAACACAAAGCACCAATCACAGGTCACGGTCTGCACACGGGCACAGAGGGCCGCAGCGGCGGAAACCAGACGGACTCGTACCCAGCTCCAGATAGGGCGGTGGAGACAGAGGGCGACTGGGGTGGAGTTCCCCCGATCTCCTTCCCATACGGACCGGCCGACGGGGGGGTCGGGGACGACAGGATGCTGGTGTTGGCGCCCATGGCGTCGTCTGAGTCGACTGAACAGAGGAGGAGGAGAACGTCAGAATGAAAGGGTATTTATTTAAGGGAACCGTGAGGCAGAGGAACACTGAGCCTGTTCACACCGACACATAACGCATCAGAATGTGATTGATGTTGGTTTGAACTACGTCAACGTTACCGTTTCATCATCATCCACACATGAACACAACTGTTTAGATCACATTTCCACCTGTTCCTAATGTAATGTTTAATATCAGGAATATGCAAATAGAAACCGGGTAGAACTGATTATAATTATGGTAAATAAATACAGTAATAATGACTTCAAGCTGTTCCCAGATCAGTGCTAAGTAAACTTATTTAATCAGGATCTAAAACCATTAAACCTTTCTAATCTTTGTGATAAAATGTTGCCTTAAACTTCCTGTAGAAAAGCAGGTAAAGGAGATTAAACGCAGCATAAACAAGCATAACCGCTCTGAAAAATGTCGAAAAAAACCTGTAGATACCCAGATTGTGTAATTAGGGTTATGTTTTGTATATTTTAGTGTATTTTGTGCCTATTTTTGGTATATTTTATATAGACGCCTTGAAAAATGTCTCCAGTCCTTGTGTTTGCATCATTGTCGACAGATGCAGCGTTTATCAACGACATGATACTGTAAATATTACTCTGTCATTCGTTCCTCACCTGAAGTCGACAGACTTTGCTCCACAATCCCAACTTTGACAACCTGTGAGAGAAGAACCGGTCAGCGTTAAAGGAAGTCCACAGTGGTTCTAATGGGTTGGATCTGAAGGTTGTTCTTACCCCGATAAATGGCACAAATTTCTGACAGGAGTCCTCGTCGGGGCTGAAACAGAGGAGGAAGACGTGAGTGTCCACAGACAAGTGTAAAGGCTTCGACACAAACAGTCAATGGTCTGAACGGAACCATGTCCCATCGGGAGGAGGAGGCACATGACGGTCTGAGGGTGGGGTCGTCCAGGGGTCACGGTCAAATGAGATGGATGGAGGAGCTCCTTACAACCACAACCACACCGGCTCTGATGGGGTCAAAGGTCACGACTGTACCATACCTAGACCCGGGTCATAGTTTACCCCAGTCTGGACTATACCCGGGGTAACAGGCCATAGTATACCCCAGTATAACAGGCCACACTATGGCCTCTTACCCTGGGTACAATTTCCTGACATCTAGTCCAACTTATAAACCAGGTCAATCCAGAACCAGATGAATCAGATGTCCCAGTTCTAGAGCAGAACCAGAACCAATGGACCCAAGTTTACAGATAAATATAGAAGAACAACATGAGTGAACCTCATCACAGCGGCTGTTTTTAGTGGAGATAAAGAGGAAGTGATGCTTTCAGGACCACCTAGAACCCGTTTACACCTGGTATTAACCCTGATGTGCATGTGGAAACAACATGGTCGGGTTTGTTTCATTAAACGTCCACTTCAGAGCTGCCCTTTTACACATGCTTTAATGTATGACAAGATGTTGTGGTTTTTATTGGACACTACTTTGTGTATTTGTTCCTTTTCAATCACTAACGGCTTCAGACTGAGGGAAACGTTCATCGTCCTGATCCTTCCAAATGTGGCGCTGAGATTGTTTTGAGTCAAAATCAAGATAGAACAAAAAAATACAGGAAATACATTCACAGCCTTAAAAGACACAAAAACTGAACTACATGTGTTGTAATGGTTCAAGTCAGTATGGAGTTTGACCTTTGTACTGTAGGTTTTCCGGCTGTTCATCCTTCACATATATCAGATTGGATCTAATACAATACATTAGAACTTTAACAAACCAATAATTTCTACACAGAACTGAATGACGCCCACTGCTCTTAACCCTCTGGTGTCCAGGTGAGCATATTATACACACCTTCCACTTCCTTTTATTAAAGGTCGTATTATTTTACAGTTTGTTTTAGGTCTGAATTCAACAGTTGTTCATTTGTGTCTGATTGTTTAAATTCAGACCAAAACCACTAAAACCATCCCATAATAAACAATGTTAAATTCCTACACTAACACCCTTCTACCAAGTGAGGACAAAATACACACTGACACATTTAACATTTAACCTTTGACCTAGAACCAAAAATAATAATGTATGAACCAATGTAGGTGTTAATCACTGACATATGACAGGAGGAACATATAAAATATAAATAATACTATTTATATGGAGAATATTGGGGGAAAAAAATATTTTTTGTGTTTTTTTGCATCAAAAACTATGTTTTGTTTCCATTACAAACATGTCAATTAAAGGGTTAAAAATATGGCAGTTATTGATTATTTGATATTTTTGTTTATGGATCAAGTTGATGAAATACAAGAAAAATGTAAAAATGTTCAAAACAAATTGTGCGAAAAATAATTCAACATTACTCCAACACAGATTAGGTGTATTTGGTGATTAAAGGACTGAAGTAGTAAAGGCTAATGCTGGAGGTGAGTGGATGATGAGTCAAATACAGTCAGCCTTCATTTTAACCCTTTAATTGACTTGTGTAGGATTCATCAAAGGTATCAGGTGTGACTGTTTGGGATGTGGATGACAGGTCCAGGTACTGGTCCCAGTCTAATCCCAGGTGTAAACAGGTGTAAACCATCACATCACTCAGGGAATTCTTCTTCTTCTTCTGTTCTAAACTGTCGACGCCACTAAAATTGACCAAAGACAGATGGGGTCTGACAGGTGCACACTGAACCCAGACTGAACTGGTTTCACGGTTTTCTTGCTCTATTTAGATTGTAATGGTGAAGTTAGAGAAACTGGTGAATGTGTGGGTTTGTTTTAAAGGTTGTTAGGCAGAAAAACACACAGTCACAGCAACAACACAGAGGACAGAGTTAAACCCACAGCAAACCAAAGACACCACCCACAGTGGACGGACAGTGAGTATCGAGTCGGGGGGGGATGTTAGACACAGGGGGGGATTCACAGCAGACGGAGGAGAGGATTAGATACCTGATGTAAAAATCAAAATACAAACTTCTTTTCCTTGAATGCAAACCAAAGGGAAAAGGGGGGAGAAGCGTTAAACGGAGCCGTGGATTGGATACCCGTCGACTGCTACCAAGGTCAAACGTCAAACCTCAGAGTCAAACAAGCAAACGGACACAGATTCAAGGCTGGCCATTTCCATGACGACTCACCCAAACATCACAGCTTCTGCCAGTTCATGTCACCGATTGACTTGAAATGATTTGTGTAAAAACTTTTTAAAAATCTGATCAGAAAATAATAATAATGATAATAATAATAATAAAAATAATGATAATAACAATAATAATAATGATAACAATAATAATAATGATAGTAGTAATGATAACAATAATGACAATGATAATAAT
>JAPQRQ010000008.1:112839-129464 GCA_037367365.1 Apogon talboti
ATAATAACAATAATAATAATGATAACAATAATAATAATGATAGTAGTAATGATAACAATAATGACAATGATAATAATGATAATAATAATTAAATTAATGATAATAATAATAATGATAACAATAATGACAATGATAATAATGATAACAATAATAATAGATTAGATTTATACAAATCTGTTCAGAAACGGAGGTTTTAGTTTGACCTTTTGATTTTATCTCTAAACATCAGTATTTGTTGTTTTTCACTGGATTGAGATGAAATTTGTTTAAAAAACACAAGAATCATGACGGACCATTTCATTTTCTGTGTCTCCAGTATTTGTTCAGTTTTCTGAGTAGTTTTACTGTTATTCTGTCATATATAAGATCATTTTCCTACAGTTTGACTTCTCATTTCTGTTGATTTAAATATCTTGATAAAAATGTTCAATAATTATCAGAATAAATGTCAAATCCATATTTCTTTTTAAGTTTAAAGGCTGGTTTTTAACAGTTACTAGTGGTTTAAAATGATTATTAATGATCAAATCTAGAAGACCATTTATTAAAATGATGAAAAACATTTCAATGTTTTGTAGAATTCAATAAAAATAAACTGGATCATTTTAGGAACACAATTAAACCCTTCATCATAAAGTTAATTTCAATATAAAATGAAAAAATGTCCCAATATAATGGGATGAAAAAAACAGACCTTCACATACAGATGAATCTGTAACAACTTTAATTGTTATCAATAACAGTATTGATTAGTTGATCAGGTATTTGTGTACGTGACACAATTGGCAGAAACTCGAAGATCTGTCCTGATGGTGCTATACTGGTTTGAACCAGATTCTGTCATGTCATGAACTGTGAGGCGTCGGTGAGTCGACGTGGAACAACTCAACTGTAAAATCACAAACGTTTCATCTGCGTCTGAACATGTTCCCACTGATTCACCGGAGAAACTGCACCATGAGATCAAAACTGAACGAAATGAACACACATCTGACTGTGTGTGTTTGTGTGCGTTCCTGCAGTGTGTATGTACATGCATTCAGGGGGGTCAAACATACGGCCCGTGGACCAAAACCGGCCGCCAGAGGGTCCAATCCGGTCCATGGGATGAATTTATTGAAGATATTAACAATCAATCGATCAGACCAGTAAAAGAAAAACAGATTCACCTATAAATGATGACAAATACCAAGGTTTGTCTTTGTTTTGGTGTAAAAAAGTTCAATTAAATGATGAAATGTTCAAGTGTAATTGGACCGATATTCTGTCTGTTCTTAAAAGTGTGTTTGTAGATCCACTGGGATCTGTACGTTAGAAGGAACTGTCTGTGAAATGAAATGTCTGTAAATGATCAACTGAGGTTTAATATTGGTCCAATTACACTGATATTTCTAGGAAATGTCAGGTTGTTCATGTTATTGACATTTTCATTACGTAATTTTACTTTTTTTCACAGTAAAAGCCTGAACTTTGGATTCTTATTGATATGTTATTGTACAGTTTTAGATCCTATTGTTGTGATTTTGGATGTTTGACCCTCTGTTCTACGTGTCATGTGTTTCCTGGTCAGTTTCACATGTTGGACGTGGTCCTGACGTGGACATGCCACAGACATACATGCACACGTGGACACATACAGACGCTGTACAGGACAGGGTGTGGGTGTGGCCGGCAGCGTTACCTCTTCTGTTTGTAGGTTAGCATAGCTTCAGAGATGGGGAACTGGTGGGACACGTTGGCGCCGGCCAGGTACTGGACCACCCGCCCCGCTACGTCGATGTTATCTGCAGGAGGAGACGCATGTTTAACACATGGAGGACCAGGAAAACGCACCCATCATTTACATGAGACGGAGGTGGCGCCGTGGAATCTCTTTACATGTGGGCGGAGTCAGCCGTTTGACACACCAGATAAATGAGTGGTGGGAAACGACCCTGCACCGAGACTCCATCTGCATTTCCCTTCAGTACGACTTCTATGACATTAAACCAACGGCTCCAGTCACCGACCACAGACAGGTTCCAGATCAGGTCCCACAATCAGACCAAGATGAGCCAAAGGAACATAATAACAGAACTACCTACAGATATGGACAACTCCTCATTTTCCTCTTTGTTTTAGTACAAATTACATTAAATTATGAAAATATTTGCATGTTTGTTTGGTTTTTTTTACACTAAAACAAAGTTAAATATTTGTGTTTGTCATTATTTACAGTTGATTCTGTTACGACTGTACTGGTCTGTATGTAGAACTGGAACTAACTGGATTTTACTGTGATTGCTCTAATGGGTTCAGTCCATTTTCAATCAAAGCTCTAACCCTGACCCTTTGACCCTTTGACCCCTGACCCTGTGTTTCTGCTGCTCCTCATACATGGAGCTGGTGAGGTTTGGTTTTTGTTTCTTCCACTTAATTAATCACTAAATCTGTTTCCGCTGCATTTGGTTCATTATCTTTTATCAATAAACCAACTGTTCTACACAAACCTTTTAGAATTTTCCACCCAGGTTTTTGAATGCACAGATTCAACCATGTGGATGGACACACAGCGTCATACAAACCCCATTAACTCCAAATATACAAGTAGAAGAAACAGCAGAAAGTGTCAAAGGAACCACTAAAATAATCAATATTATCAGTACTTCTGTCCATGTCATGTTATGAATGATCGATGGATATCATTTTCACTGTTAATTACTTTGTTGAGTAACTGATTAAATCGATGGACGCCGCCTCCATAGTATTATGCACATTATTTATTTTTGAATATTTATATTTTTTCCTCCTGATTATTTCATCCTGTTTACTAGTGTTTCATCGATTAGACCGATGCATGGTCAGCTTGTTTTGCAGTGAATCTATGACATCATGTTTGTGGCGGTCGTGGCTCAGGAGGTAGAGCGGGTCGTCCAATAACCGCAGGGTTGGTGGTTCGAATCCCGCAAGACTTCATCCACCCCAGGGCAGACTGACAAACGTAGTTTACCACCATCAGAGAGAAAATGAATAATGGATCAATAATGTAAAGCGCTTTAGGTGCCTTAAAAAGTGCTGTAGAAATCTAATCCATTAGTATTATTATGTTTAAATGACAATAATCTGAATCTGGGTGGTTCATAAAATGGTTAAAAAATAAAAAGTCAACGTAACGTCCTCCAATGTCTAATTTGGTCATAAACTAAAAATGTTCAGTTAATGTGACAAAGGAGGAAAAACAGTTAATTTAAGAACTTCTAGATCATTGATGAGCCATTAAACAGAGAATTGAATAAAAGTCAAATTCACTGAAATATCTGCACATTAATTCTAGATCTGAACAAGACGAATGAAGCTGCATCTTTTCTTTTAATCTTCACTCCTGTTTGAACTCCCACAATCCTCTGGGCTTATCTGGACGCTGCTACCCGCGTGGCTGTGATGGAAGCAGCGCTGCCGTGGGTTACAGTACCTGAGGTGGGCCGTTCCGTCCTGCAGAACAGTTCCCTCCACGCCGTGTCCATGAAGATGCTGTTGAACCTGCTGTCGAAGGACGCCACGTACTTGGCCAGAGGATGAGAACCTGCAGAGAAGATGACGGGACGACGGTCAGAGCAGATCCATGTGGTGATAGGACGACTAAAAAACACACACCTGGAGTCGACTTTTAATGTTAAAGATGATAAAATGATGTAAAAAACTGTTGTGAAAACTAGAAAATGTCCAAAAAAATCAGTGTGATCTGAGAAAAAAATTACATAATAGATGCAACAAACAAAAACACCATGACAGACAAGGTGAAAACACACCTGTAGACACTGAGTTTACACTTGTTTTACTTAAATTTTTCTAATTGTGATGGAAAATAAACATACTCAACAAAATGAGTGTGATCTGAGAAGATAAAAGACAAATGGAGTCTCTGATCGTGTGGTTAGTTTGTTAATTTTCTGTTTCTTTGCGTAATTTGGCTTTAACTACATTAATCTACAATAAAAAACATGAAAAAACAGTCATACCTAAAGTTTCATTCATTAAGATGATCATATGTGGTGAAATATTTCAGAAAATTGGACAAATCCTGAGGTAGAACGTTCAACACTACAGTAATATCAAGTAAATTCAGTCAAACCATGTTGTGTTTTATAATAATAATACTAATAATAATAATAATTATTATTATTATTATCAATAATAATAATACTAATAATAATATCAGTAATAATACTAATAATAATAATAATAATAAAATAAGGCCCAGTAAAGACATAACCGGTGATGTTGGTGCTTCTGTTACCGATGGGGACGACCAGGAAGCGGATGTAACTGAGCCAATCTGGCGTCTTATTGGCCAGCTGCTCCACGAAGAACCTCAGGACGGTGCTGAGGTAACTCTGGTCCCCGGCCACGGCCACCTTCATGGTCGGAGGCGTCTGAGCGTTACAGTTACAGCTGGAACATCCAACCCACACAAACACTGAGTCATTTACAGAAGAAAAAAATTCAGTCAGTGACAAACACATGAAACAATCTGTTGGTTTGGGCTGAAAAAAAAAAAAAACACCACACATTAAACCGTAAGGACGAGGGCGGGGCTTAATGTCTGAGCTGGAAGAGATGAAAGATCATTAAAAGCCATCAAGAGTACTGATCAAATATATTAGAGGTCCTTGACACAAATCGACACAAACCATGACGGGAAAAAAAACATGAATCAGAAAATACATGTGAGTTGACTGGAACGCAGACGACCGTTCACCTGAGCATTAAAATAAAGGTGGCACAGACTTTTAATACGTCAGGGGGTTGATCATCAAAAAGATTGTTTTGTCTATTAAAAAAAAAAACAAAAAAAAGGCCAGAAAAAGGCAAAAAACTGATTGTCAACCATAAGATAAAGACTGAAAGATGAGGAAGTATCCACCTGTAAGAGGCTGGACTCAGATCATTTGGACCTTTTTGATCAAATATTGAATTGATTAATTTAACAGTTGACAAATATTTGATGAAATCTGAATCATTGAATATAAAGTTGAAAATAACTTCTCCATAAATGTGGAGTTAACTACAAACTGTTACATTTTACCTTAAAGCCAATCTTTTCCAGGTAAACCTAATATAATATCTGGAGGATCTTTAATACAGCAGTAGTAATAAGTATTAGAAAACAATGTTCCATAGTTTTCACCGCAGATTTTCTTCATTTCTTTCCCTTTGCTGTGAAATTTTATTTTTGTCGTCATTCATTTCAACAAAGCTGATTCTTCTAGATTTTGTGTGAACCCTGATGGTTTTCTATCACATTTATGACACGACTTTTTACAATAATTAAAGCTGTGAATGTAAACGTTAACGTGCAGATGTGTTGGGTCTGTTTCATCATCAGCTGATGAGAGAAAAACCCTGAAAAACAGATGAAGGATGAAGACGAATGAAGAAACAAAGAGTCAGAGAGGTGGAGTAAAGACAGAAGCAGAACAGAGGAATCCAACAGCCACATCCGGGGAGGAGAGGAGGAGGAGGAGGAGGAAAAAGAAGGAGGAGGAGGAAGAAGAGGGGAAGGTGAAGGAGGAGGTAGAAGGAGGAAGAGGAGGTGGGTTTCAGCGTTGTATGGCCCATTCTGCTGAGATGATTGACAGGTCAGATGACCGGTGAGTGATGGCGTCCAGGAGTTGTGGGCTGTGATGGACAGTCCATACACAGTTTGGTGACAGGAGCTTAAAAGGACCAGATGTTCTGATGGGTCATGTGACATCATTGGACCGATGCGTGTGCGTATGTATGCGTGGAACACTCACAATCTCTGGATGCGAGTAACGATGGTGTTGAAGGCGGCCTGAACGTCGGCGGCGGAGCAGGTGGACACAATGGGCTGGGCCTGTTCATGGAGCAACTCAGCCACATACTGCACAGAAACACATGAGGACACGCTGAGTTCAGGGACACACGGCAGCGTGGGAAAACACAGACACGGGTTGATTCAACTACGCTACGGCATCAGGACACAGCCTGGACTCTGCAGGACTGACTCAAGGGAACCCAGGACCGTTTCAGAGGATTATTGATGAGACTGAAGCTGAGGGAGTGGAGGGGTTTCAGTCCAAATGCAGAGGTTCCATTTCATCAGACTGGACTTGAAGTGTCTGAAACTAGAGCTCCACCTCCTTCTGCTCAAAGGTGTTTTCACTTAAATATGTGATGGGCAGCGTCAGTGGATGTGTGTTTGTATTTGATCCAGACCCAGATGACGGTCCAGGTGTGTCTGTTCCTGTTTCAGCTCCCGCAGCTTTAACCCTCGGTTCCTCCTTAAATTGACCCCCTCTGTTTTCCTTCATGGCAAAAATGGACACGCACAAAAAACCTGCTAAAAATTCATGTTACATTGATATATATATTATGGAATAAATCTCTTAAACAACTTCCACCCTGCACAAATCTTCCAAACATTCAGTCATTTTCAGGATTTTAACCATTTAAATGCCAGTTTAATTATATTATTAGATTTAATTTAATAATGATGTATTGCAAATAAAACCCAAAAAACCCAAAACATTAAATATTTTCCATATAATAAATAGGAGAAGGACGGGACATTGTTGTAGAGCCTTATATGATATATGATATGACATATCATATGATATATGACAGCCTGATATGATAGGTCAAAGATTAGAGACTAAATAGATGTGATGTCATCAGTATTTTCTCTGTAGTGTCAGATTGTCCCTCTGGTTTCCCTCATGGTCAAAAATGTCCCATTGACTTCCATTAGAACCACATTTTTAATCTAACTGCATTACACTTTATAACCATATATTCTCTAATGTCAACATTTTATTTTGAAGAAAACTACTGAAATTTGACATTTTTTCTGTATTCCACCAGTTTCAACTCTTTTCCCATTGGAGGCTGATGTATGAAATCATTTCATTAAAAAAACAAAACAAACATTTTATATAATTTTTTTTGTGCGAGTTCATTTTTGCCACGAGTAACCAGAGGGTGCGAAATGCATCATGGGAGTATAAAACAAATGTAAGAGAAAAAGACACTGAATTTCAAAAATATAACTAAAAAGAAAAGTTCTTGCTAAATGTTGTGGCAAAAGCTGCACCAGACAAAATGGTCAACAAATGGAAAAAAAAAGAGAAAAATGTACAAAAATGCCAGAGGAGTGAATAAGAGTTAAAGCCTCTTTCACTAAACACACTCCAACAGGCTCAGGGGTTTACATGCAGAACCAGGTTAATGGTTCTGGACTGAAATGGTTTCATCCTGTTTACATGTAGAACCAGGTTAATGTTTCTGGACTGAACTGGTTTCATCTGGTTTACATGTAAAACTGGGTTAATGGTTCTGGTCTGAACTGGTTTCATCTGGTTTACAAACTGTAGGGGGAGCTCTGCAAAGAAAAATGCTACAAAAACAGCGAAGAACCAAAACGGTACAATGTTGTCGAGTTCCCCTTTAAGGACCCTGTTGGCCCCCGTTGGACCCTGTTGAGCCTGTTGACTCATGACTATCACTGTTCTGTCCAAGAGGGGGTGCTGTATGTCCAGTCTCTTCCTGATGGGGTCTCCACAGACTCACCTGGCCCTGCCACTCCATGGTGGTCTACACACAGACTCACCTGGCCCTGCCACTCCATGGTGGTCTACACACAAACTCACCTGGCCCTGCCACTCCATGGTGGTCTACACACAGACTCACCTGGCCCTGCCACTCCATGGTGTTGATGAGGATGATGCTCTCTGGGAGACGTTCGTCAGAGATGAGGATCTGGTTCAGCTGGTCGTACACAGACTTCCTGGGAACCTTTAGAACCAATCACAAACAGAGTCTGAGAACCAGCTGAAGGTCCAGGACAGAGTCCCAGTCATTTATTCCACACTGGTACTGTTTGTCTGGATGAATGTGTCACTGCAGAGACAGAGTTCAGAACCTTGGTGTTGTTTTTGATAGGACTCTTTCTTTCATGTCTTGTTCAGACCTGCCTGGTCTTTTCAGGATGCTCAGATCCTTATACACTCATTCATTAGATGTCATTAGATTATTGAAATGTCCTGATAACGTCTGTAAATGGTCCAAAAGGCCGCAGCTGGAGTCAGTAAATATGAACATATCACTGCCTATCGTCTTTATTCACTGACTTCATGTTCATGTCAGAACACATTCAAAAATCCTCCTCCTGACTTCTGACAGTCTTAAGTCAGGAGGACGATCACAGTTATCAGACCCGGTCAGTCTGTATGTACCAGCAGGTTGACTGTTCCCAGGACTTTGGTCTGAGGTGTGTTCAGAAGGACCAGAACTCTGTGGAACGGCTGACATCAGACAGGTATGTTCTGTAGACCTATTTAAAACACAGCTAAAGGTTTACTGTTGGATAGGAGTACTGAGCTGGGTTTGGCTTTCACTAGAATTATACTTATTTTATTGAATCTGTTTTTACTGTGCTCTTACTCTTTTGTTGTTGTGTTGTAAAGCACTTGGACTGAAAGCGCTGTATAATTACCTTTATTATTATTAGTATTAAATCATCTGTTGAATGCATGTGCAGTGGCTAGTTACCTGGGCGATGAGCCTGGAGTCTGGGGAACATTCACTCTCCATGCTGCTGGTCCGGTCGTTCTGGGCCTTGGAGTTCTGTCTGTCCTTCATGGACGTGCTGCGAGGACGTCTCTGCAGCCGGTTCTCCACTTTACTGAGGACGAGACAAACCCAACAAACTCAAAACATGACAGACGACGGACGGAGTCAGATGAACCATTAACCACTCCCATTAAACACTTGCTGTAATGCATTCAATGAATGAAGACACAAACTACGGATGGTGTATTAGTGTATTATGTATTATGCTACACTATGGGATGGTGCATTAGTGTATTATGGTACACTATGGGATACACTATGGGATGGCGAATTAGTGTATTATAGTAGACTATGTGATGGTACATTAGTGCGTTAGTGTAGCCACAACTGGCCCACCAAAGGGTCCAAATTACACTCAAAACATTAACAATCATTGATGTTAAACTTAGTTAAGGTTCCACATTCAGACCATGATCTCAGTAAAATAATAACCTATACATAATGAAAATGAACTCCATATATTTATTTTTGCTTGCGTAAAAAAGTACAATTACATGAAAATGTTTACATTTACAAACTATCCTTTCACAAAAAATTTGCGTAATCTGAACAAATATGACCAACCTGAACTGTATATAAACATATAAACCAGTGTAATCGAACCAAAATTGTGTCTGTTATTAAATGTGGTGTGTGTTTGTAGATCCACTGGGATCTGTGCGTTATAATGAACAAGTGGAAATGATCAACTGAGGCAGAATATCGGTCACATTACACTGATTTTTCTGAATAAATTCATGGTTGTTCATGTTATTCACATTTTTAAAGGATAATCTGTAGATTTTCACTCTAAAACAGAATCATTTGTAGTTGACATTATTAATGGGTTATTATTCTATTATTTTACTGGTCCAGCTGTTTGAGATCATACTAGTCTGAATGTGGAACCTGAACTAAAATGGTCTAAACTTTTCTAACTGTGCTGATTTTTACAGTCGAGTCGTCGTCTGTTAAATAAAGGTTAAATAACTACACTGGTGTTGCCAATGGCAACAGCGTACCTGGGAGACATGTGGTTCTGGGACTCAGTCTTGCTGAGTTTCCCGACAGTGCTGGTGATCCGTTCGGTGTTGACGTCCCAGCTGCTCACCTCCCCCGGACTTGGACCTGGACCTGGACCACTGTCGTCAGTCTCCGCCTCCTGGAGCAAAGGGAGGAGGAGGAGGGAGGAGGAGATAAGCCCAGAGGACTATGAAGGACAAAACCAATGTTTATCACACAACAGACCCCGTCATTTCCTGTTAAGCCATGCCCCCTTCTGTCTCTGGCTTCATGGACATTCAGGATGACTGAGAATTGACAGGCAGTGTTTCAGAGGTGGGGGGGGGGGCTGATGAATAATTGAGTTTAGGTTGAGGATAATGACAGACAGAGGAGGAGAAAGCCCTGGTGTCACAGCAGGAGGCGCTGGAAGCTGCTCCTGCTCAGACACATGCAGATTTTCATTTTGACGTAGGTTAACAGAAATGAGCCTTTACTTGGAAAAACCAACACCCATGAAGACTCAGACATGAGGAATCTGTAACAGAAGTTGAAGGAGGAAGTGTTTGACAAATGTACCCCGACAGTGGCGTCCGTGACGCTGTCGTCCTGATACCGAGCTCCTTGGACTTTACATCGGTCCACAGTCAGGAAGTCTCCGGTCTGTGGGTAAAAACACATGAAAACACACTTTAACCACAGAGGACAACGCTCAGATGAATAAAAGGCATCATCACACAGTCCAACCAGAGGCTCTGTAGTTACCGTGGAAACACCGCCATCTTCTACAACATTGATTCACCCGTAAAACCCATGGAGTTGGATCAATGACAGTGATTAACGGTTGAAGGTGGACGTTTGGGTCTTTAAGGGTTAATGTAGTTCTATCTCTTTAAGGGTTAAAGGTGGATGCTTGGGTCTTTAAGGGTTAATGTAGTTCTATCTCTTTAAGGGTTAAAGGTGGACGTTTGGGTCTTTAAGGGTTAATATAGCTCTGTCTCTTTAAGGGTGAACCTTATATTGTCATAACTCATTTAGTTTGACTGGTTTTCTCATTCGTTGGTTCCAATAGTGATGGAAATGCTGAAGGTTTGTGTTGAGTTGATGTTTGTTCCTACTGTTCCTAACACATCAAATCCGACAGAATAATGACGTCGCTGAGGCCGTTGAAGTCCGTGCTGGACCCTCCAGACCCATTCCCTTCGGTATCAGCTCCGGTCCAGTTCATGGACTTGGAATGGAGACGTTTGTAGGCTGGAACAGAGGCTCAGATACTCCAGCCTGTTTCATTAGCCTCTCAAATGGATTGGCAGATATTTATAAACTCTCTCTCTTCTCCGGCCTTGTTGTTTCCGACAGGTCGTAAATCTGAGCTGGATGTCGTTCTGGTCTGAACCCCTCTTCTATCTGTGTGATGTCGGTGCTGGGAAGGGTCATTCGGTGTCAGTCCCTATAAATACTGGGTGTCAAACCTATGGCCCGTGGGCCAAAACCAGCCCGCCAAAGGGTCTGATGTGGCCTACGGATGAGTCAGCAGACACAATGGTGTTGAAATGGTTTTACTTCAGGTTCCACATTCACACCAATATGATCTAAGGTAAAATAATAACCTATAAATAATGGATATAATGTTCTTCTTGGTTTAATATGGAAAAAAAATAACATTTTGCCAATAAATAATGACATCAAATTTTTCTTTACTTTTTGCAAACAGCATTAAATTATGAAAATGTTTACATTTACAAACTATCTTTAACCAATAAAATGTGAATAATCTAAACAAATATGAACAACCTGAAATGTCTATAGAAAATGAAGTGGAATTGGATCAACTGATGAACAAAACTGGACCAATGATAAACTGAGGCAGAATATTGTTAAAATTGACCTTATTTTCCTGAAAAAAACATTGTTTTTTCAGGTTATTCACACCTTTTTTGTTTGGATAGTTTGTAAATGTAAATATTGTCATAATTTAATGTTATTGCACTAAAACAGGTCAAACATATGTATTTGTCATTATTTCTGTTCTTCTGTTCTTATTGTACTGGTTCTGATCCACTTTACATGGGTCTGAATGTGGAACTTGAACTAACATGCCTTTGACGTCCCTGTTATAAATACTGGAGGGTTAAGGGGGGGTTAAGGGCTGCACTCGCTCCTGCTGTGGTACATTGCGTTCATACTCTGGATTTTCTCTCTTAGTATTATGGTCTGTAGGAGTTCCTGAACCTCCAGAAACACAAACATGAGAGCAGGAGTCTGGGGGTTAATGAACAGGACCCCCACCCATGGACTTACAGGACACGACAGCTCTCTCTGCTGACTTTTGTGGCTGTGGATGCTTCCAATTTCAGTCTGGGAGCTGGAGTGAGACATTCCTTCAAAGAACGGCCTGAAATAACAAAAACACACATTAGAACTGGAGCAAACTGAGGCCATTCTTCACTTACAAAGAGATGTTAAGAAGTCAAGGAGAGGAGAGTGATTCAGAGGGATGTTGAAAACAGAAGAGGGTCAGAGAGGATGTGAGCAGAAGAACCACCGTCAAGAACAAAGTCAATGTGGTGGTACAACAGCCCATCAATCCTCACAACACAAGAACACAGAATACAAACGCTTTGAAAGTGTGACCAGATGGGAAATACATCAAACCTTAGAGCAGAAATGACCCTGAGGATTTAAGGTGCATTCTTAATGATGATCAAACATATCCAACAGAACAGGAGCTGGACTCTGATGAGTCCGACTGTTAACATAAGAACCATCAAAGTCAATAGCCTTCATATTTGGACTCAACTGTGTCTGTATACAACATCAACTCTAAATATATACATATGCCGCTCAGTTTTTAAAGTTACCTGCACCAATCAGAAATATACTTTGGAAAATGCAAAAAAGAGTAATGATATTCAAATGACTTATATTTCACTTAGAAATAATCATCCATTCAATACATTCAAGAAAGAGTTGGAAAAGGAGGAATTTAGGATGAATGACTTAAAATAATGTGAACCAGGTGATGGTATCATGATTTGAGTCGAGGACCAGCATTTGGACAACAAATGTGTGACAAAATGATTGAAATCTTTAAAATAATGGTCATCAAATAAAGATCTGAAGGGATTCGGACCAGAACCCAATAGAACCACATGAGTCTGGATTACTGTGGAGAATCTTAGTCCAGATCTCCAGTCCAGGAGCATCGTGGACTCTGAAGGATCTGGGATGGATCAGGACTCAGTGGAAACCAAAATAACCATCCAGACCAGTACCAGAGACAAGTCCAGAAGCCAGAGTCTGTCCTGGTCTGGGGTCAAAGGTCATTAAATCCTTTCACACACTTCTTTCCATGCGCAGTTTTGTTTTGTATGATTTAGTCGTTCTAACACTACATGATTTTGTGTGTTCCTCATGAGCTTCATATTCCACCAAAACAATGTTTTTCCTGAAAATTTAGCAAATTTACTGTCGCTTCTTCCTATGTTCAGCTGCGCCCAAGAACTCCAAACAAACCAGAGAACATCTAGCCCTGTCTTATCTCTTATCTTATCTTATTAGAACAACAGACAGATCTGTCCACAGACCTGGAACAGAGTTAACAGAGTTTGAGTTGAAAGACCCTGCCCTGTTGAACACCTCGACATCTGTAAGAACTACACAAAATGAACCTGAAACACTTCTACACTCTGTGTCTAAAGTCCATGAATATCTTTTTAGTGCAAAAAAAAACAAAAAACTATATATTTCATGAGTTGAGACATTAAATAATGGTCTGTTGTGTTATTTTCTGTGGCCATCAGACTGTTTAATTCCACATTATAACCACATCATTTTAATATCAACAGTTTTTGCATATATATATATATATATATATATATACATTTTTTTCCTTTTTGTTGTATTGATAGTTTCTTTGCTGCTACTTTTTTATTAAACTTGAATGGAGCAAATAAAACACACAATAATTTCCCCTGCATTGAATAGAGTTCTAATTTCCATTTGAAATCTGGTCACAGATAATAACTGACTTGTTGCTGTTTTTCGTTTGACTTCTGACTGAGCGTACTGTTCCAACCGTCTCTGAAAATGGGGCGGTGATTAAACCATCGGTATGTGGTTAGTATCAATATGAATGTTTGTTGGTGCAGACGTACTTTAGTTTGGGTTTGGGCGTGCTCAGTACGCTCTCGTTGTCCTCCATCTCCGGGCCGCTGTCGCTCTGGTTGTACACCTCTAGACTGTCGTACAGTAAGTCCAGATCCTCCTCCACCTCCTGGGTCTGGTCCACTGGGTCCGAGTCCAGGACCTGGACATGGTGAACACAGTGTAATGAGGTGTCGGTCATTACAGCCGCGGGTAAATAAACGGCGTGTAAAGGGATCAGTGCTGTGCATTAGCTAATCACTGTCATGAATGAAAGAATGACGGAGAGCGATGACTGGAGGCCTGGGAATGAGGAAACCTCTGCTATAAATCCATCCAGGCTGGATCCAAACAGGTCCATTTGAAGGTAAGTGAGTGTTAGAGGAGTGTGAAGGGGCTGAGCCTTGATCTGCAGCTGCACAGCAGGAGGAGATCACAGAACAGACGCAGACTAATCAGCTGATTAACGCCAGCACAGAAGAGCAGGAGGTGGCAGGAGGTACACAAACAGTCTGTCCTCCTCCTCCTCCTGACCACCTATTTATAGAACTGAAGGGATTAGAGACTGGGATGTGATAGAAGATCATCAAACCACCTGGAGCTTCCAGAAGCATCCAGCCAACGCACATGGAAGCCGGCGATTTGAGCAGCATCAATAAAGTCAACATGAAGGAAACGCTGCTGTGACGGATTCAGGAAAAACAGAAACAAGTTACAGTCAAACATGTTCACATGATTAAGGCTGAATCTGCACTGATGTCAGGAACATAAGGAACAGGTTCTGGTCTGTTTGTACAAAGACAACAGAGCACATCTGGATTTTCTGATTGATGCTTCTGAATATCTTCCTTTGTTTAACCCTCCTTTATCCCGCCCACAGACGTCCTTTAACCTCCTACAGATCTGCACAGCGCCATCATGTCACCATGTTTGACATTCAGTTTGTTTTTACTTTTTTTTTTTTATATTTCATCAACCTAATCCATAAACCAAAATACCAAATACTCAATAACTGTCACCCTTTAAATGCCATGTTTGTAATGGAAACAAACCATATTTTTTGATTAACAAAAGCAAACTTTTTTCCGCCAATATTCTACATGCAAATTACATTTTTTATTTGTTCCTCCTGTCATATGTCAGTGATTAACTCCAACATCGGTTCATATACATTATTATTTTGGGTTCTAGGTCAAATGTTAAATGTGTCAGTGTGTATTTTGTACTCACTTGGTAGAAGGGTGTTAGTGTAAGAATTTAACATTGTTTATTATGGGATGGTTTTAGTGGTTTTGGTCTGAATTTAAACAATCAGACACAAATGAACAACTGTTGAATTCAGACCTAAAACAAACTGTAAAATAATATGACCTTTAATAACAGGAAGTGGAATGTGTGTATAATATGATCACCTGGATACTGGAGGGTTAAACATGACAAAATCAGGAAAATGTAGAATCCTTCATCCAGTAACTAACATAAGGTCGACTCACATATGATCACATATGAACAGACGTCAGACTCAACCATGTGATCATGACATCATCAGCGCATATTGATAATTATTACAATAAAGACAGTTTCACCTCGTTGCATCTGCCTTTTTCATTGGTATTTGGAATAAATACAAAAAACTAACAGAAGAACTTTAATGCCAAGATGAAGAGGGTGAAACGTCACTGAAAAGACAACACTGACAGATAAACCAAATAACATGAAGGTGAAGTAAACAACCAACCACAACAACTTTCAACATGACACTGGTGGGTGATCACTATTCCATATTTATGAATTTTATTTTTATGAAGAAAATTCGCAAAGAGCAAAAAACGAACTTTGTTAGTATTCACCATCTGATGTAAGGGCTTTTATGGGAGAATGTTTGGATTTTTCTTTATTATACCTTTTGCTGTATTTAGTTTTCAACGGTGGTTTCCACAATCAAACACATCGAATAAAAAACACTAGAATAAATAAAAACACTGAATGAACCAGAAGAATACATAAAATATAACTAAAAATACAGTTAACAGATATTTGTTGTCATGAATGTAAATGAGCTGATTTAAATGTTCCTTTATGGACTAAAGGAACATGAATAATCCCACAACAGACAGGGGTGGCAGGTCTTATGATGTGAGTATATATGGGTTTATGAGGGACCTACCATCACCTCTGTAGTGTTTAGTTGAACACATGGTTTAATGGATCGAAAAGGTTCATAAAAGATACAAAATGAAAATGATGTAAAAGACGAATAAAGAAGAATCCAAGGTAAAATAAAGTCCAAAACATCCAACACTATGAAAATGACCAAAGCTTTTACCAACAATGAAATATTCAAAAGAAAAATTCAGCAAAACAACTGAAAAGTGAATGAAAACAAAATCAACCCTAAAGCCATAAATAATAATGATTCCAATCTAATTTCATCCTGTGATTCTCAGAGTCACTATGATAATGATTGATGACCCACTTCTAGTCTGAGGATCCAGCTGAAGACTTCTACATGTCACAGTACCATGATAATTATGACCATTAAACTGATTAGACACTCATGGACTCAAGCACAAACAGCACTGGACGTTCTGTCCACCACCTGAGGACCAGTCATTACGCAGAAAAAACACTCAATAGGCCCAGCATCAGTCTGCATTTACCATACGTCCACCCGCTGGACGTTTACGACCACCAGCTGGCTGTTTACTGGATGTTTATGTCCACCCACTGGACATTTACTGTCACTGACTGGACGTTTACTGTCATTAACTGGACATTTACTGTCACTGACTGGACATTTACTGTCACTGACTGGACATTTACTGTCATTGACTGGACGTTTACTGACACTGACTGGACGTTTACTG